>JAPZDV010000014.1:7176860-7229621 GCA_029814665.1 Acanthurus lineatus
CCCCCCCCCCCCCCCCCCCCCCCCCCCCCCCCCCCCCCCCCCCCCCCCCCCGGTTAAGTAAATACTTGGGTTTAGGTCAGCAGGAGATACAAAAAAACAAGACAACAATGCACTGCTCTGATTCTTTGTAAAAAAAAAAAAGTGTCGATCCAATATTTACTTAATACACCCCTGATGCAACAATGTACTTTGAACCCAGACTCACAGTCCTTCCTGAGACAATTCAAAGCAATGATATTATTTGCTGCCATGTTAGAAAAACCCAGAAAATTTATAATTTTCTACATTCCTCTGTTGTTGTCCCTTAAAGTCCCTTATATTTTTTCTATTTTGCATCTTTAAAACTTTGCTTAAACATCAATATAGCCTAGAAAACAGCAACTCTTCTTAATATTCCTATGTTGTGCGTTACTAAAGCACTGCATAGTTCAAGTAAAAAAAAGGCCTACTATAGGTTACTCGAGTACAAGATGTGCCACCATTTGCATTTTGAATTAAGGTCTGTGAAAGAACTGTTTCCTCGGCCAGTTCTGGTGGGCATAACACAAAGCTTCAGTCTTCCCTTACATCAATACCTCCTTTTGTGTCAGCACCAAGCTAGAGCGAAGAGGTCTTTAAAAAAATTTACAAGTACTGAATGGGTCGCTCCATTTGTCCCACTCTGCTGGCTCTGCTCCCAATACAGAATGAGTTCCTTTCTATTGCCACCATTAGTCACAATAAAACAGGCATTACAGTTCAGGCCTAAAAGGAGCAGAAGGAGCATTTACCAATTATAGATTAATCTCCAGCCTCAACTGTGTAATAACAGGCCTTTTCCTTTTTCGCGGTAACAGATGCCATGAGAGCACTGACCATGTGATGCTGTTGCATGGTGGCCACAGATTAAAGGATCCAATAAAGATGCAGAAAAACATTTGTGCAGGAGATCAGAGTGACCACCGGAAGTATCCATTTTTACATGGAGGAAATGACGATGGAGAGACTGAACTGCAGTCATTACACAAATCAAAACTGTGGACCTAAATGCCACTTTTCCTTTACTTTTAAGTTACAGAGACAGAGAACCTTTTGTGTTACTCATAATACGTTTCATGCACAACTAACCAAGGAGCGGTGACTGAGTATTTTAAGTTCAGGTTGAGCAATAATTATAGAGTGTGGTGACCTGTTGTAGGATTAAGAGTTTGTAGTTGTCATAGCAAACTTTATTATACTGTCATAATGTACTATGGGTCAGTGACAAAAAAAAGCAATGCAGAGCTATGTGTTGTATTAATAATATGTCCACATTTGACCACAAACCACTGTGCTGAAAATGGTAATGAATGCACTTCTGTCCTGTGCACCACACCACAGCAGGCCAGCTATAACTCATGAAAAAAAAACAAAAAAAAAAACAGGAAGGGGAGTGATATGTTCACTTGTCACGCTCAGTGCTAAAGAAATCAAATCATCTAAAACGCTGCTTCCGAAATGTGGGCAGGTTTTTCCAAGAAATCCCACTGAATTCAATTCTAACAACAAATCTAGAAATGGAGATATAAAACAGACAGACAGACAATGAGACCCTTCATGGTTTTCCACCCCTTCTGTCCTTTCTCCCATTTTTATGTCTGCCACCTCTAAATATACACATATAAAACTGCAAGAGGAGTCAACAGTCAGCAGGAAACAAGTCAGCCCTTTCCACAGTGGCCACTGACTCTCTTGGATCGGGGCAGCTGGAAAGGCCCATTTTCATACCTCTGCACCTCGGCCATTTCTCGTACACAAAGCTGCTCTATATCTAGTGCACAAGGCTGTGGTCTCATAAGGACCGTGGGTGCAGATAAAGTGCGGGTAAAATTCCCCCTAGGAGAAAAACATGTTATATAAAAAGGCCAAAGCATTTAGCAAGCTAACATTTACCTTCTCCTATTGCAAGATGCTTATCAAAAAAAAAAGGTCCACTCTGAAAAGGGCACCTTTTCATATGTGCCCACGCTGCTCCAAAGCAGTTTGGTCTGTGCCAATGTGTAAATCAAGATATTTATAACACCAATACAATATAATTTCTAATGGGATTTGTTTCCTGCATATAAATCCTTAAGGGTAACCACAATTGCCATACTATATTTTTCTATTTCCATATAATTCCAGATTTGTTGACAACCATAATGGTTTTGGTAATAGCTTTTTTTAAATTTACAGTAACTTTGGCAATGAGCTCAAACAATACCACGCCACAGTAACTGCATTGTGGTCCATATTGCAGCCCAAGATGCAGTAAATACACTCTAGAGCTGTCACTCTTGAGGTAGAGCAGGTCATGCGTTAATTTTTCCCAGGCCTTTTCTGGCTCCTCCTGTCCACATGTCTCATCGTCTTTGATTACGTGACTCTGAACCCTCAGCTACTTCCGATGCACTTTGCATGGCAGCTCTGTTAAGGTCAAAAAGTGCTATATAAGAGCAGTACATTCATTTTTAAGAATCACTTTGCTAATTTTAGTTATTCTATGCAAGGATGAAATGTTTAAAGATCGGTGCTCATGCATACAGATAGAAGACTATCCAAATGCAGAGTACAGTACACAGTTTTTTAGTTTTTATGTGGGTTCCAAGACATTGTGGACTTTGGTAAAATTAAAAAACAACAATGCTTATATCTGTAATACACTTTGACAGCCAGCCTAAAAACTTTTCCATCAACCTCACTACTTCTGTAGTAACTACTCTCTGTGTTTAGAAGGCCGCATGCTTAAAGCTAGTTTTTCCTCTGTGCACCTGTGTGTCCTCATGGGGACACTTTCAGGTGTGCATTCTTTTAAACAAAGAACAGTGAAGGCTTACATTACTATTTTTAGTGAGGCCGGGCAAAGTGGATGGGTGCCGCACATACCATACAGGACAACCATCGCTGGCCTCGCAGTGACACTCCCTGCGGCTACACAAACATCTGTGTGACAGTAGAATATGCAGGACGGTAAGGCCAAGACCCTTCATTAACGCCTGATGACAGGAGCTTCTCTTCTTATGTCTGACACTGTGAGGTTTTGTCTTAATGTCAATATGCACTTTAAAGAATTTTAATTTAAGAGCCACCAGGTTATCTGTTCCACAAAACATAGGATAATTTAAATTCTTTGACTTTACATCTAGGGGTTACACTCATTTGTATTTTAACATACCCTTACAACAGTGTTCTTAACTTCACATGATTTATTTTTGATTCATCTGAGGTGACTCACATTTTTTACCACAAGTAGACACTAATCTAGAGCAAGTTGTGGTCGAGTTTCTTGCTAAGATTCACAATGTGGGCAGACGAAGCAAGGAACCAAACCTACAACCTGATAAATGACTAACTCAGTCTACCACCAGAGTGTCTGTCACCCCTACTCACTTCACCCTCTTTTAGCAACCTTGGCACTTTGTTAGTTTGTGCAGGAAGGAGGCCCTGTGAGGGGAAGACACACCTCTCTTTACTTTTCCAAGGGCAGGAGCTGAACTTTAAAGATGACTGAACACCCACATTCTTGTCTTTAACATTTAGGTATTTAGTTTAAGTACAAACAACTGACTTTATATCCACTTTTAACGGCTTTTTAGGGAATCAAGAGTAGTTTGAAGTACAAAGCTGGATCACAGCCTCTCAGCTTTGTCAAATAAAAACCTATTTCTTTACAAATTTAAAATAATTTGCTTTGACATTATTAAATGTGATTCATGCAACAGTTTAACAAATTTGTGGTTAAAATGCACAATACAAAAACCAAGCAAAGTGTCGGTCTGTACCCACAGGCGGAGTGGGCCTCTCACATGGCTCGTAAATGACTGGTTGCTCACACAGATGCTGTTAATCAAATCTGTTGTGGACTGACGTGTAACCCAGTGGCTGATGGTCTGATGGCAGCAGCTTCATCCCTCAGCCAGGTCACATGGCCAACATTTGGCTAAAAGAAAGGTAATGTGACATGTAATTGTAGTGATCCAAGCTAAGTCTCAGTTCCATGCAAACACACATCAATTATTTTCTGACTTAAAATCTTTGCTTTTGTAACTGTTTCAAAAGTTTTAAATCAAAAACAGAAACTTGTTAGTTCACTCCATTTAAAGGGAAAATAAGTGTTAGATACTGTAGATGAAATATTGTTCTGAATACATACAATTTGTTATCTATAGGTGATTATTGAGAGCAGATGTGGTTTGTCATTTTAGATGTGTAGATTCTCCTATGTTAGCAACTCTGACTCTGTTATATGATTGTAGCTTAAAAAAAGTCACAAAAAGATGAACCAAATAAAGATGCAATTTTAAAACACTTGTTTTTTTTAATTAATTGCACAGATGTTGTTAGAATCTACCAAAAATTATTCACCATACACAGCTTAATGCCTCCCTTTAATGTGGAGTTATTCTGTATAACCACTGGTGGTTAATTAGTTCAAGGCCTGAAGTAAAAAAAAGTCAATTTCAGAAAACCAGGCACATTTATTTGCAGCATATTCCACTAGATATGCACATTTTGTACTGCGTATAAATCCTTTCTTTGTAGAAGTGATCATCCTGGACGTCCAGAAGGAGGTCAATAGTAACAATGATATAATAATAATTGTCAAAATGTTGGAGCTTCGCCTTCATCTTCATCAGGGAGTAGTCTGAGGTTGCCAAATCAGGTGAATAAGGTGCGTTTCGGACGAGCTAAAATATGCATTTCTGAATGACTGAGTGAAGCCGAGGTTGGCCATTTTCTCAGATGGTGCTGACTTAAAAAATTTTATCTACCTGAAGCAGAAATACCACAAAAGATATTATCTTCGAATGTCTTGTGTAAACACTCAAAGAGCAGAACTGCATTCTGCATTCGCACGTAATGAGAGCTGTGCAAAACTCATCTCATTCTACCTTGTGCCAAAAACATATCAATATAATTCTTTGTCATAAATTATATACAGCCCCTCACAGTTATACATTTATCTGTAAGATGAATTAATGTTGTTAATAATAATAATTACTTTCATTAAATTTAAAGTGACCTGCATGAAGATTCATGTGGTAATTAAGATATAAATAAAACTGTGTGAATACAGATCAGAGGAAGTTGAGGATCAAATGTAAGACAAATCAGTAATATTGAGGAGGTGAAGAAAGACTGCAAAATAAAAAAGAGGTTGATACAACAACATTTTACCATCATAGGCACCTTAAAACAAACAATACCAGCTCAGCATAGGATTGCTAAATCTTTGGCAAGTTGTATATTGTCAAGATTATAAGTATCACTGAAATATTGTAGTATTATTTCAGGGCTATATTGTGATGATGATGAAATTATCAAAACAAAGATGAAACACACTGTATGGGCCAAAAGACTTCTGTTAGTAGAGTATTCTCAGGGAGCAAAGAGCACTGTGTGAAAGCAGAATTGCACCTCGTAAAAGAGATAATTTATATGTTTGTGTTTTGACTTGCACGTTAAACTGAAGAGAGTAAACACCCATTGGGAGCCCCACAGCACAACTGCAGCTCTTAAAAGTGCCTCCTAACCTCTCAGTATACGTGCAAACTTTAAATACAAGTGCAATCTCCAACCTTTAATTTAGCTTTGCGAGGAAAAAACCAAGTCGCCCCTGGTTTTACAAAGTCAGTGATTTAAGAGCAAAATACAGAGGCAGCTCTGAAAGATTTCACAAACCCCAGTGCTATATACAACACCGTCTGGTTGGCTTGGATGACATGCTAACAGTTTTCCAGTGAGACCACCAGAGGAAACCAGAAAAAAACATTTCCAAAACCTGCTGCTAAACAGGACACCTTAAGTGTTTTACTCTGGGAAAAAACCTGTGAATAATTTTGTAAAATTCAAATATGGCACACAGATGAAGTTTTTTCTGTTTATAAAGTAAATCATAGCAATGACACACACTCCCAATGGAGATATCTGTCTGATAGCCATTTGTCCCTGTAGAGGTCAGTGTGCACCAACATACAGCACTCACAGCTTTTTTCTTTTTTTTTTTTCCCGGCAGCAGTGCCATGATTCATGCCCAGTCATCACTCTCACTAACATATATTCTATAGTTCTTTGAGCCTCTGACAAGTTTTATAGTCTTACAGCTTTGCACATGCTCGAATATATTGTGCTGACAGATATATGGGATCTTATGAGGTGACAGTGCTGAGCTACAAAAACTTGTCAAGCTTGTAAACACTTTTACAATTACAAAAAAAAAGAAAAACATTTCTTCTCAGTGGTACCCATTCCCCTCCTTAACTTTTAAGCACAACTGCATGACAGGCTGCAAGCATTTCCTGCTAATTCTAATGTCCCCTTGAATTTTCTGATGTGCTAAGTTTTCACAAAGGCAGCGGCTACTTCAAGTCTTAATTGTGACTACAGAAAAAACGGTCACAGGCTTCCCTGTCTGGACCATCTGCATGGTTTCTTTTATGATTGCTTCCTGATTTTCTATAGCAAGGAAGTGTGAGGTATTACCTCCTCAAAGCGATGTGTGCCCCACCAGCACTAATCCCCAGTTAATGGCCAGTAGAAGCAACAGACCCCAACAACCTCACATCCTGCAGAAGCTTCATGTACATAATTCCCCTGCCAGGTTAAAAAAAGTGAGTCTAAATTTTACGAAAATACAATAGCAATCATATTTACAGGAACATAAGATCTGTGTCTTCTTCTTCTAAAGAAATTGGGGGTGAAATAGTCACGACCTCAGAAAAAAAACACAGGAATTTATCATTCAGACAGCATAATTGTTAAAAAACACCACTTTTGCTGTGCTTACATGTCAACAGCCAATGATCCAATAAAAAAGGGTAAAGTAAGGTAGTAATTAGTGATAACTTTCCTTATTCCAGGGCTGAGGCTGTTGGAGAGGTTTGTTCCAGAGACTCTGAGAAACAAGAACAGCTCTCCCTGGTGGTCTCGAGCTGAACCATCAGACCGTAATTGGACTCACAACCCTCCAATTTACAGCATTAAGGAGAGCGATCAGCATGCCCTAATCTGCTGATTTGTGTTCAGGACAAACGCTTTTTACAAGACAGACTCTGAGGCTGAGGTTGGGAAAAAAAGAGTTTCTGAAATGTAAGTTTACAGCTGCAGGATCTTTTTCCATAGATTATTTAAAGGATTTCCTATTAAATGATTCACATTTTATTGGGGAATACTGACACACTTCTTTCTTTGCAGAAAAGGACCCCAATTAACGCTTTAACGCTTCAAAGTCAAATATTTACTCAAATACAAGCACAATTAATTGGTGAAACATGGATGTTGCTGCTGCACACATGTAGAACAGATGCCACTGAGCCTTGGGGAAGCGCAAACACTTCACTTCCATGTTGCTGATCTCTCGCGCTGCTTTGCAATGATTTAGCATTTGTTCAAATTATTCAGACATCACAGTTTTTGCCATGTGACCTGTCAGCACTCATTACCGAGTGGGTAAGGCTGAAGAAGTCTGACACGCCGAGGCCACTGCAGGCGTTTCAGAACACCACTATTAAAGGCCGCTTTTGTCCAAATTTGAGCTCACATGTTAAGAATGCTTGTTAATGTTGATTATTGTAGTTTGAAAATAATGAATATCAAAATCAGTCTTGGGTTACATGACAAAAATGAAATATTTTCTATATTTCATGACAAAAATTACAAAATGACCATGATTCAGTGCTTTCCAATGCTTTCTTCATTTATTAATGTGTACAGATGAAGATAGTGTTGTTGATTTTATTTTTACCACGGATAGTAATTTCTTTCTGAAGTTGCAAACACTTTGATTGGTTATTTCTGGATTATTTGTTCTCCTCTTCCAATATTTATGGCCACCGGAATGGATCTCAAAACAGTTTTTCAGCTAATGGTTGAAGGTATCCCACCCAAGCTCAACGAGGAGACTGTCCATTGGTCAAACCGCAAAATGTTGAATCTTTAATCGCTTCACCTTTTGGCTAATTCATAATTTAGTGAAGTGGGAGTGGAGCATTTAGCTTTTCCTGGCCATGGCCCGCTAAGTGAAATGGCGTGGAAAGTGTGAGGTCATTAACCTGTTACAGGTATGTTCTCTCCTAATATTGGGGATAATGTATTCCACCCAAGTGTGACAAAAAAGAGGGAGAACTCGCTCACAGGTAGGTGCCAGCCATTCATTTTTAGAAAACTTCATCTTAGAACATTAGGTTATGAAAAGTTAATATGGTTTTAATCAGGAGAGATATCCCTTCATATCTGGGTGAGATTTCCACTCTGCTGCCTGTGGACAGATAGAGGAAGAGCACGAGATGATTTCCCATCAACCTCTTGCACATATCACACCGTGCTCATTTACAGCAATGAATTCTTAACCTCACCATCATTTCTTTGCCATTGTCAACTTAGACATCTGGTAAAAGGTTAGACCGCATTAATTCACTTTTTTAAAACTGCTTATTAGTGACAATTATCTCATATTTTGTTATACACATGTTTTAGGGGAAGGATGACATTTGAAATAAGGTTTTCTGGACACTCACTGGAATTACATCCTGATGACACAGAGACATCATGTTATTCTTTTTAAGTTCTTTTTCTAATTTGAATATACTGCAAAACTAAATAAAACACAGTTTAAGTTTTGTTTGTTTAAACAGATTTGTCAGATGTTAAGTTTTGTTGTATGTGATTTCTAAAAATATAATCAAATACGATTATAGACTAATAACAGAAAAATCTTACTATTGGAATATTAATTTTAAATGGTTTTATATGTCATTTGTTTTTTTCATTTAAACTTTGAGTCTACATTACATTAATTAATGACTAGGGATTCTGTTTATGTTTCAGACAAGTTTGTAAAAATTAAAAGAAATAAAACTAAATGTTTATATACAATTGCTTTGAAACATTATACATACGTTTTTCACAACAGTTTTTATACAGTTTTTATTCTAGTTATATTATTCCTAAGTTTTTATTATGTTTTTTAGCAATTAAATATTATTTCACTTTTCAATTGTATTTCAGTTCTTACCCACTTCAGTTGATTTTGTAATATGTGTGACCTGGCTGCTGTAGTGCCACAATTTCCCTTTAGAATCTATTAATTGCTCTTTCCTTTTATCTATAATAATAATAGTTTTAGCTGGTGGCCAGTAACACAGTTTTTTTTTTTTTGTATTGCATCTTGTTTTGTTTTGCATCTGTACTCTGACTTGACTCCTGCATGTATCTTAATACACTTAATGTTTCCTGACGCCGTGTATGACTCGGTACAGACGAGGCCATAACTCCTGATGTTTATCGATCCTTCAGCCTCTGTTGAATTTATTTCTACAAGTCTATACAAATCTGTTTCTGTGCAGCCTATTGTACCAGAGGGGTTAATGTATTATACAAAGTGTTCAGATCAGGGATTAGATTTTCCCCCAATTCCATCAGTCAATTCTCGGTGCTCTCCAGGGCATTCATCATTTTGACAGTTGCAGATAAGGCAATTATTTTCCTTGAGCAACTACAAAATGTAGACAAGTGCTTCTGTGACAGTGTGTCTGTTTGAGGGGGGAACACAAATATTATTCCACCAGTCACTGATGGCATATATTGCTTTCTACAAAGCGATATCCTCTGTAACACAAAGGAAACAGATGTTATGAGCATTTCTGTGTCCTAATGCACTTTAGCGTTTCATCTTTTTACACTGAATTGAAGCTCCATACTGGGATTCAATAAGACGTGCTTTGCAAATGGTTTGTTGTAAAGACCTTGTTTTCTGCAGCTGGAGTAAATATTTGCACAGTAATACAAGCCATGATTGTTTTTATGGCATTACACAGATGTGCTAATTGTCATTTAAATACCAATTTGATTTATTTTTCTGACTCGCTTCTGAAAATAAGCTTCAGAGCAGCTGCAAGAAAACACTCAATGTTAGACTATTGCATTAGGTGCATCATTTTTTATTATATCATTAATAAAATAAAATAAATACAAATGTAAATAGAAAACCTGCATAATCACTGTGTTGCAATAACAACCATAATGTGATTAAATTATTTGTATTTTTTACAGTTATATACAGAATAAAAATGAGTGCCAGCAGTACCTTCAGCATTGTTTTGAACATACTACTACATAAAACCGTTCAGTGTCCACTTAAGTGTCCAGAGATCTGCTTCCTCTGCATGGGTGTTCACATATACTTGAGCTGTTTCACCTAAAATGAGCCCTTTGTGAAGCACACAGAGCTTCGGGCTACAGGGCTGCCTGTGATCTCCAGTATGAGCCCCTAGGGGGCAGCAGAAGACCTTAATTTCTACATTAATGCAGCTGCTTATGGCTGACTTACACCAACTGTCACCTACTGCTGAGGCTCAAGTCAGGACACCATTCAGGCTGATAAATCTTTTCAAGGGAAACAAAGTTTGCTCTTACAGACAAACAAGCAAAGATTTTTTTAAAAAACTTCCTTTTTTTTCTTATTCTGCCTTTGTTGAGCAAAGACTTCAACATTAATAACAGATGTGGTTGTAACTAACAGCAAAAGATTGCCAAATACAAATTTTCAGCACTACATGTCGACAATCTGAATCTTATTATTAATCACTCTTGTTTATGCATGCAACCCTGATATACAAAAATAAAAACTGTGCGACTGCAGAGAATAACAGTCTCTTGGCATTTACTGCAAAGACTGACATTAATGAGCCTAAATGTAAGATGTCAAATACTAAATACAAGCATCTCAATGGGTAATGACACAATTGAAATGAAGAGTTACGAAGAAAAATAATTAAATCTTAATATCCTGACTTTCTGTTTTGCTAATCTGTGACCCAAACAAATTAAGACGGAAAGCAAAACAAAGCGGCACAGTTCTCAAGTGCACTTCAGGTGGATTATGCGCCTTACACGCCATAATTCCTTTCATATGAGCATTATAAGTGTGTATTTGCTAGATTTTGAGTGGAAGGCGTTGTTGTCTGACCCTCAGAGTTAATAAAAGTGAGAGAGCGGAGGCAGAGCAGGGGGATGACGTTAGGCTGAGCTCAGGTCTGTCATCGGATCAAAGTGGGAACTTGTTCTCCCGTCGCTGTCAGCACATTTTAATGATTGTTGAGCCGGGCCAAGTTGTTCCTCCCTAAAACTTTCCCATACCAAGTGTCTGATGGATTCATAGCTTAATCATTAACTTGAACTTAATTTGTCTGGAGCAACATTATGCTCAAATTACAAGGGGATTTTGGTGAAGATCGGTTTCATAAAGAAGCAATTTCTGGCCCTTTCCATCATTAAAAATGATGGAATTACAAGGTTAAAAGTCACCAAGAAAAGGATTCTTTACTTTCTACAGATCATGAATTCTAATAAGAATAAAACATCATAAAATCACTATTTTTGTGAAAAGCATTTAAGCCAAAGAAACATATTTCACTGTATTGAAACATCATCATTTGGAGCACAATGAGCAGATAAAGAAGACTGAAGACTTAAGTGTCGGACGTGTTTATGTAAAATTTAGGTAAGTAAAGATTTGAAGTCAAGCAAATCACACTTTTATATGTCAATCATCTACAATGACTGGACGATTGCTAAATTCAAAATATAAATGTACATCTTTTCATGCTTATGTGCTAAATCACAAGTAGCTGTGTCTGACCAATGGTCTCATTTTGCACAGTGAACTGAAGAATTTCAGGGACTTTAGATCACTGACATAAAAAAAAAAGCTGTTAACTTTTCGGTTATTCCTTTCTTATCTGATATCTGATTTAACGGAACAACTCACTTATGATTTGAATAACCGTGAAATACAGGACAAAGGATACCCTGAGGTACACACCTGTCTTTAACGTACAGCTCTGCCTCTTAAACTACTGTCCTATGTTAAAGATTAATAACTTCAGTATACAGAAACAGAAACAGTGACACTTTTAGCCCAGGAATATAGAGTAAAATGGCTTAAAGATGGCAAATAGGCATTAAATACAAAAAAATGCCTCAAATACCTAAAACAGGGTCATTAGTGGACTGACAAAGGTTTCATGAGGCCGTCTGAGCTGAGCTGCTGACAATAAATCAACACAGAAAGAAGGCCGAGGCCTTTATGGGGAGTGCCACCCATATATTGACTGCACATCATAGCAGCCCTCCTGTTGTAGGCTGGATTATAAATCCCATTTCTAAAAGATATATGGGACTTCTGATGTGTCAGACCTGCCTTTTCTCCAGCCTAACCACGTTTGATTTTTTTCCCCTACTTATAATGACATTATTCCCAATACAGTTTCAAAGTCGACCTTAAAGTCACTGAAAAGTATTTTACATGTCTTTTTTTCTAGACAAATCCAATAACATTAATTCTATTTGGATAAATACAGTGTTAGTAAGCTAGCAGGCCTATAAAATCCTTGTACTTTAAATGAGCTTACCCCTTTTTTGTCTGAAAGTGTCCTGCCCGCCTGTACGTCTGACAGGATGCATGGTGCATGTAAAGAATGAGATGGCTGGTGTAGGCCTTTATAGAGCTGAAAAGTAGTTTCAGGGAGAGAGGGAGAGAAAGAGAATAAGATCAGCCAACAGATGAGGGGAAGAGAATCCAAGCTGAACCAGGGATCAGCCCCTTCAAACTGTCCCAAAACAGACCTCTGTCCCTGCACAAACTCTCATCTCCCAGCCTGCCAGGGACAGAGATCTACCAAACCTTAACCAAATGTCTCTATGGCATAAAAGTGTAATTGAAGCCTAAAACGGCCAAGAAAAAAAAGAGGAATTTTTGATACCATGTTGATAATACATGTATGATAATATTGTGTAAATAATACAGCACCTCTTGAATCCCTTTTTTCCTTTTCTGTTCTTACTTTGATATAGTGGGAGGCGGTAATGCACCTTAATGCTGGTTGCCACCTGCCATAAAATGGGATATTTTCATCAATTCCATTTGTTATGGTTACAAACTCTCTCTTCAGTCATGTTCTGAGTGTATTTTTTGCCAGACACAGGGACAATTCAAACAATAAACAAAGTTAACAGTTTATTTGATGGTGGCTTTTTTTTTCAAATTTACTATAGTTACTGTGATAATATTGTTATCGTGTGAATTATTCAAGGGAATGATAATTTTGTAGCAAAAATCTTTTATTGTGACAGTCCTGGTTTAAACAAGAAATTTATTTCTGGTGGCGAGGTTACACTTTAAAAGCAGATTTTAAGTATTAATAGATGTTCTGCTTTATAGCTCTAGTATAAAAAGCAATAACTGGCTAAATCAATTAAATGTGAAAAAAATATCTAAATTCATTATTCCTGCCAAAATCGACTGCCATTCTCATGGTTGATTACCGTAAACTCTGCAGCCTGCAATTCTTTCTATAACTTCTCTCCACTCAACTGTTCACATATTCATTCTTTAAGGCTGAAAATCTATGTGACTCTTCATTGTCTTAGAGTAAAAAAAAGGAAAAATATTTACATTTCCACTGCATGGATTTTGCCGAAACTATTACTGTGTCTACTATGACTTATGGTACATTTGCAGTCAGCGCTTTAGAGCACTAACATATATTTGCACACAAATATGAACACAAACACATGCATGACCATGCACATGACCATGCACACGCACAAACACACACACACACACACACACACACACACCCACACACACACACACACACACACACACACACACACACACCATCCTTCAGAACCATTGATTCTGTTCTGAATAGTGTGTTTTTTCCTCAGTCCAGATAGTCTTGCTACTGCCCATGCTGTTAGTGCGCCAGGCATTTTCAAACTCTTTACATCCATTACATTCCACTAGGTAAATACCTAATGCTGGAAACATTTGTCAATGTGTGCGCTTGGCTGAACAGAATAGATTATTGGGGGCTGAGTAAAATACACTGCATTTCCAAACAACACTATGCCTGTGACATATTAAAAACTTCACACAAGACTCGGTGCAGTTTCCCCCTGCACAGAGGATATGTAATATTTCAAGGAAATAAAGCTCGCAAACAACAATAAACATTCTTGGTAAAGAATAGGAATGCCACAATTTCACATAACCTGCACAGCGAGACTATTTCTATACCCTTCAGCAACGACACACGGTATATACCATCCTTGGACTCCCCTAATGTTTGCCTTAAATGAGAGGGACAATTAGTGATATCCAGTTATTTCAAAGGCAATAGCTGTTTACTGTACAACAATATACTTTTCTATTTGCAACAGCTTTCTATTTAATTAAAGTCAGGACTATCAAGATGGAGCTATGCTGAAATGACTGTCCTCCTTTTATCTATTTTATTTTACCTTACTTTTTAAATCCTATTTGTGTGATTCAACAGTGTTTCTTTCATATCTATTTCTTAATATCTTACACTTAACTGTTGTTAAATTTAGGTCAAAGCAGAATTTAACCATTTAATAGAGAAAAACACTTCATTCCTATAATCTATTTTAATGGAGCCTATTGCAGAAACATTTTAAGCTAATTTCTTACCATTATCATCCACATAGGGATAACTGACTCATCTTGGAGCCTGAACACACCAAAAGAGTAATGAGGAAAGCACTAGTTTAAGTCTCATTAACTTGGATTAGCACCTCTCTAAAACGGATAGTATGAATATGCATGGAGCTGTGGGAAGCCTCTAAAATGTGAGTTACGGAAAACAATGTTGTCAAAGTGGAATCAATTATACGGTCACACCTAAAAATGGAAAAGTGTTGAACAACAGAGTGACAAATTAAAGTATTGTCACATGTAGGACAGAAACATATCAGTTTTTCTGGAGTATAAAAGTAATGCACCATTTAATATTGACTAAAGAGAATTTGTTTCACAGTGTGTGGGTTTATTTTGCTTATTTGTGATATACTATCAGTGCCTCTTCTTGTAGTTACTGAATATCTCTAAAACTTTCACATATATTCCAGTGGTGTGAGTTTGTGTAAGGGGCCAAAAATGAAGTGATTTTTTGTTTATACAAGCACATCTAAGACTGTCTGATGCAGTACTTTAGTTATTTTCTTATGTTCCACTAACAGATTAGTTTAATAAAGTTTAATTTCTTCCCGTACCGTAAAGGAACATATTTAGAGGCTTGTGCAGCTCTGGTGATAGGCTCAGAAAAAGCGCTCGATGGCACAAGCCAGTCCTAATTTGTATGTGACTATACCTACTTCATAGAAAAGTAGGCTGGGATGATATAAAAACTCAGTAGCACATTTTTTTCATGCCTCCCCTCTTCGCCTCTTTGATCTTTAGTAATTGATAGAGAATGGGTCGCCTGTCGCAGACCCTCTTCAACAAAGATACACAATGAAGAGCAGAGACTAAGAGTGGACAGGGGTGTTGTCGGGTCTCTTATTTGGGTGCGTTTCTATTCATTCCTTCAATATTCCATTCCTTGTTCTGCTTCATAGCTTTGTCTATTGTGGAGCGCTGAATGGGAGAGTGCAGGAGCGTCTCTGCTTCCGTTAATTAGAGCTTTTTGCAGCTTCCGCTCCTTGAGGAGTCGAAGTTTGGAAAAAAAAAATCCTCTGTGTTGCCCCAACCTCAGTCCTCCACTGTGGCTTTAAAGACATGAAAAGGTATAGTTTACAAATGGCTGTAAGGTTGGAGTGGCTGGGACTCAGACATATAGTGAAAAGCAAAATTCTTTAGAGATTATATAAGCTAAAGGGTTGTGTGTCCACTTCTAACAGTTTTAGAAGGACTGTTAGCGTATAAATAACTAGTAAAGTGTCACCTCTTGACTTTAGAGCTTTTCTTAAAGAGCTGGAGCGATAGTGAAGTGCTGTACATATGATCCTGAAGTTCATATGGCACTGAAAGCGATGGGACATTCCAAGGACTATTATATGCATACTGATTGTGCAGGAACCCCGACTTGTCTTTACACATGAAATGACCAATTGTTCGTGCAGGCTTAAGTGATGCACGAGGCAAAAGAGAAAAAAAAAAGTCCTGGGGTCTGTAATGACATGTGGCTATGGGTGTCCTTTTATACCTTGAGATTCCCTTTGCCTCATTAGTTAACACACTTTCTTAGTTTTGAACAATACCTTAGCTTGAGTTCTCCCAGCAGAAATCCCCCCGCTCAGTCGATATTTGCAGGGCCTGCAGCAGAGTTTCAGAGAGAGGGCCCTTTCCCCCCTGTCCTAACAGCTTTAATACTTGTAATTATCTCTTGCTGGGGGAGGCTGGAAATTGGATTAGGGTGGTGAGTCTCAGCTGAATGAATTACCTCCATCTCCCCACTTGGTGGGCCACACACTGATAAAGTGCGGAAAAACGGATTTGGATTCAGCCTTAGCATTCATGGCTTCCTTGTGGAAAAATGAAATTTTCCAACAGAAGGGGCCAGTGTGCCAGCAGTATCTGTCCACAGCATGTTTCATCTGCTCCTGCTCTTCTGGAAATGCAATTACCTGCGTTATCGGGGCCTAAATGGTGACAGTTTGGCGAGGGAGCAGCTCCACCTGCCAAAGGCATC
Organism: Acanthurus lineatus; assembly: GCA_029814665.1. Taxonomy (NCBI): domain Eukaryota; kingdom Metazoa; phylum Chordata; class Actinopteri; order Acanthuriformes; family Acanthuridae; genus Acanthurus; species Acanthurus lineatus. The sequence goes on from JAPZDV010000014.1 coordinate 7,193,351, forward strand.
GATTGGCAGCGTTTTTTCTTTTAGTGGCATTCAGTATTCTTGCATTTTGAAATAATTTCCCTTTCTTATTACCACCTGTCAAAAAATAAAACAATCTGCATATTTGTTTAAAAGTAGAACAATGTTATTGGAGCGGAAAAGTAAAGGAAAAATTGAAATTTACACCCTTAACTAATGTATTTGATTATGTTTATACACCCATTTTAATCATCCCCAACTCACACAATCCTTTAACACACACACATTTTTTCAAATATTAATGAAGCAAAAAAATAATAAAGGCCCAGGTATAGCTAGATTTTTTGGATGGCTGCAATATAAAGAAAGTAGCGGACGTAGAGAACGAGAAGAAACAAACAGAACAGCCAATAGCGATGCTTAAAATCTGTACTGTACCTCAGCCTTTACTTGAATGACTGCACAAACTGTATAGTTTGATACTAAATTATTTAACAACATCAATTCAGCTAATGTTCTACACGTGTTGTTTCTCTCAAAGGAGAAAAGCAAAGCTCTTTCAGAGGGTCTATTAAATCAATATGTGGGAAGGCTTGCCACTGTGGATAACTCACCTCCAATACATCACACACACAAAAAAAGAGAGTAATTAAACCGCTGCATTTTACACTAGAAACCATCAAAAGTCAGTGCTGATTTCATATTAGCAGGATAAATGGTTTGAAATTGGGATTTTTATTTCAAATCATCAAACACTTCCCTAAATGTTGTGTCTAAATGAAGGGAAAATTACCTCCGACTAAGCTGAACTAAAGAGATAATGCTCTGAGGAGAAGTTAGACTTTCGCTTAATTTGGAGGGGAGCCAACTTTGTTTCCCCGTTGTTCATTAAGTAGTGGTTTTAATTCGGTTTCATATTTAATTTCCCACTGTGTCATTGTAAGGAATCAGATCAAACAGAGGACAAACTAGCCCTACATACCCAGCGCTCGCTATCAGACACCCCCCTCGTCTTTTCCACTTCCCATTCTTTTAACCCCCCACTGAGGACAATCCTTGAAGGTAGATAAAAAGAACAACAAAAGATAATTAAATCTAAAAAAGGAGGGAAAAATCTCTGCTTTCTCACTCAAACAGTTGGGGATAGATTTCAGCACAGTAAGGGTTTGGCTAATTTATACAATGGCCTGATGGGAGTCCTTCAACGTTTACACTCTGCCTGAGACATGGATGGGTAAAAAGAAATTATATTTGCCTCTAATTGTTATATGTTCCTATTTTTACTGTTGAACCTTATCACATTTGCCAGCACAAAAAACACACACACACTTTATTAGCATTTGTCCAATTGCAAGACCACCAAAAGCCAAAGTCATAATAATTCATGATAAGATTATCAATTTACAGCTGTGCCGTTATCAGAGGAGTAAAGATTGCTCTGACGGGCCTTGTTGTTCCAACTCAAACCTGCATCCCATCGGTGACAAATCTAAAATTATAATACAGTAATGCTTCACATAGACCCAGCTATTTAGGCGTGAATTTAATATTCATTGCTTTTGCAGCTTGGTTGGTTTTAAGGTGCTATCACCCTTATCCACCCTCCTCCCAACCCCACCCACTCCCCAACATCGCTGCCACCTACACACCTAAATCCACCAAACATGGGCAAATGGCAGTCACTGGGACAGACGCACACACACACACATCCAGCCGTCTCTTTGTCCCTCCCTCCTTCACTCATTTCCCCCATTCTCTTTCTCCGGCTGCCTCTCTCTGTCCCCCATCACTCTCCCTGTCCTTGTTTTTGATCTTCAAACGCTGGTAGGGATAATGACTACAAATCAGGGATGAAGGTGAGTGATCACAATGTGGCCCACCCATCCCAGCTGGCCTTTTTACTCCCCTCATATGATGCATCTTCCTGACTCTTTCTGAGAACCCGCTGAACTGCACCGTGAGGGTTTCATATTGAGTTCACAGGGGGCTGAATGTAGCTGGATGGACTCAGTGTTCAAGGCTTTCAAAGTGGTTTGATCCCCATTGGCAGAATGCTAACAATTAACTACAATGTGCACAAAAATGACTAAATATTTAGAAATGGTGCATCTCCATTCACCAGTTTTTATTGTTTCTATGCACACTTATAGTCTTCGCACAAAAAATGAATGGAAACACAAGTATGAAGAAGCCTTATCTGAGGTCAGAAAGCTTGTAAACTTGATCAAAGCAAAATGGGAAAAAGTGTAATTGTAACAGATTTTGCATATTCCAGTGTGCATAAAGTGATCAGGAGAAGATGAGTAACCTTTTTAAAAGGTAATACACAAAACCAACATAGAAGCAATACTTCCTTTTTTTTCTAAAATTTAGAGTTTGACACTCCGTTATTCCATCATTTCATTGCACACTCTTTTTCTGCACTGGTTTCATGGCAACTGCATGTGGAGAATTAGCAACAATGCTGTTACTTAGTAGCTACTAATATCTACACAACAGCACTGGAAGTGAGATTAATCAAAATTTTTACTTATTTTCCAGAAATTTGGCTTAAAAAAAATCGCACTATATTGAAACGGAAACCTGGGTTATGTCACTATAAATACACATCTTAGTAACTTAGCTACTGAATACAGTAAAATGGTTTTATAAATATCAAGAATGATACTGAAACTATCAATTTAAACCAAGGAAATTGCCTTAAATGTATGTTAAGGTTTAATACAAACTGCCTCGCGGTCTGCCAACAGATTGACAATCTTCTATTCTTGCCCAAACATCTGCAGTGTTGTTTTGACACCGCAGCATTGGAGTCTAATTATATATGCAGCAACTTCAAGATCCCCTTTCTGTTTAAACCTCAAATTAAAAAGTGTCCTAGTACCAGGAGTCCTATCCTTTCACATCATAAGTTTCTAATGGGCAGTTTAGATGATTCATGCCAATCAAACATCTGTTCTGAATTTCCGTTGTCAAGAGGAGCACCTGTTGACCTCTACCTGACCTCCACCAGTAAGCAATGTGGTGGGAGAGAGGGACTATGGTCTCCTGTTTCAGGCACGAGGAAAGAAAAGACCAGGAAGAGGTAGTTTTATGACCACTGTTTACCTTGGTGGAGGCCTGCCTCTTTTCCCCTTTTTTTTCTTAATGTGCCCGGCAAAAAAATGTTTCACTAGGGAGCAGGAGGTGAAATTTTTCTCATCCAAATGGATGGCAATTTCCCACCATTTAGCACCTGAAGGTAATTAGCTTGAAGAGATTGCGGAGTGAGAAACACGTTCATGGAACATTAACTCTCGTACATTCTCCAGTTGCAGGGAATTAATAGGAAAGATTAAAGTTTAAAGAGAGCAAATGCCATTACCACACAAACCACCTCTCTGTGGCACCATCTTGGGCTAACTTTTCCCCCTTTTCATAATAAGTCTGTATTTCACAATGGCATCGAGGTCTGGATTACAATAGCAGGTAATAAGCGGTGGAAATGACACAGTTCTGCAGGTTTGCGGTGCGGTTGTATATGAGACAATGAAGAGCCTCAATAGCCTGCAGCTTCATTTTTCTCCATAACAGCTTCCTGCCTGCTTTCTTCTCTGATGCGATATGCTAATAACCAGCTCTGCATCTCTTCTCTCAACAGCATGTTAAGCAAATTTCAGTGCAAACCCCTATTGAATCCAGGTCTTGATAATAAGTTATCAGCTTTTCTAAATGTAGCTCAATAAGCAAAACACTGTCTGAGGACAGGTTGTTTAATCTGCTCATGTACAGAATGTAGAGTTTTACATGTGAGTGCACACTTGAGTTTATTCTTCTTGAAAATAGCAAAGTTAGCCACAGTGAAAAGTGTATTTTAAAGATGATCAAAACCGCTATAAATCATACATTCAGATTTAAGAGCTGAAAGAAATTAAATTGAGACATGGTGGAATTTATTGCCTGGAAAATCCCATTCTACCATCTGATTTGAAAAGTCCAGTCCTCCAAACTCTCGAAAATCTATTTTCCACATTTTAATACCCTGCATAACAGTCCTCATAATTCATTCGAGTGTGTTAAGCACAGTTTTATTAGATCTGAAACAAATTTTGGTGGGGGATCCTATAGGCCATTAACCATGGAGTAATTTTATCCTTGTTTCCTTAATGATGCCATAATGGCGAGTGAATTTCTTAACTAAAGACCAAAGAACATTTTGAAGGTCAGCTTCATCTGCAGACTCCTTCATGCGCTTCTCTGAGAGATTGGAAAAGTCGGAGATCTTTGAAGAGTCATTAATAACGCTAAAGCTGAAGGCCTATTTGCGTTCTCGCTTTCTACCTTTTAATGTTACAATTTCTTCCTGCTCTTTCTTTCCTTTTTCCCGGCTTCCCTCTGTTTTGCAGTGTCTCTCATGCAGAGAGAATGGAGAGCTGAACGAGAGGGTGAAAATGGAGAGCGCAGTGACATACAGATCCCAGATGTGGTGCCTCAATAATTTAAATTTTATGCCTTTGTTATCACTTTAATCATTTTCTTTATTCGTTTTGTTTCAGTGATAGGAGAAACAGTTGATAGGCCAAAATGCCATGGGAACAATTTTTATTTGGTGTGTGGCGCAAAGTCTAATTAGAATTAGAATTTTGCTGAGCCTTGAAATGGTTGGTACTTTATCCTGATCGCCTTAGATATTGTTCGAAGTCAGTCATTTGTCATAGCAGAGCATGCTGGGAAGGCTGCTGCTAATCAAGGCTCCATCTCCTCCACTCTTTTTCTGCTGCCATTGCACCTCTGTCCAAATAAATGCTGCTGGGTAAGGATGAATGCAGTCTAGGTTTTGACACTGAATCTTATGGGATCTCTGCGATGCAGCTCTTATGCCACGTTAAACCTGACTACAATGTCAAAGATAGTCAACTGTAAATTTACTTTCATTAACTATTTTGAGTAATTTGATTAACTACTCTGCTGAGAGTCTCCTGAGTGTAAATGATGGATGAGAGAGGAATTAAGGGCTCCAATTTGACAGGTAATGCACAGCAGTACGAACTTTTTTCAAACTTTTTTGGAAGAAGACGTATCCCTTGATAATCCTTGTTTATGTGATTGTGAGCTAAGACATATTTTGTGCACTAATTGAAATGAATCACGAGCAAAGTCTCTGCAAGGTCACTGATCCGTCCGGTGGGTCCCCCCTGTAAAATGACACACCTCTGAGCATGGCCGCTCCACCCCCTGAAGATTAGCCACATAAATAAATTAGACCCAGGGACAAAGGAGCACTCGCTCCCATGTGAAACCTCAGTGCTAGTAGCGGAGGCCACTAGCAGTGGCTTTTCGTTTTTGTCACTGTCTGTCAGGGACAGAGGAGTATTTCCCCCAGAACAGCACAGGCATTTTATCCCCCTCTGTGAGCAGGGGGTCTTTATAGAAACTGAAGCTGACAACCGTTACCATTTAGAAATGTACCAATAAATAGCTTTTATGCAGACATATCCCAGTGCCTTGGTGGCACACACTGTCAGGACCAGAGCCGCTGTTCAGGAGTGTCAGGTTGAGTGAAGCTGTCAGACGGGGGGGGACAATCTCTCCAAAATAAGTGCTTTTTGATACGTAAAGCCTCCGTCAGTCCTTTGGTGAAACAACACTTTAACCTCATTTAAACAATATATGTTAAATTGATTAACATACTTTTGAGCAACTTCTAGATTAACAGTGTAACAACTATGAATGATAACTGAAATTTTGCTTGTTTTCACTTTTAAAAATATAAAAAATAAACAGCTCACTTAAGGATCTATTTAAACACCTTAAATGCTGTATTTAGCAACAAATGTAAAAATTATGATTATGAACTGAAAGTGAAATCTGTAAAAATTGTGCAGAAAATGTGGAACTACAATTTCTCGGTTGTTCACCTGCCAGTCAAGAAGATCTATTCACATTATTTAAGACTATGCACATACACTAATAGATGTCCGACTACCTCAAAAGGTCCACATAAAGAATTGCCTGGAAGCCACAGCCTCCCTTGGGCTCCCTTCTTTCAAATGTTCAGAAATTACCTTTGGTAGAAAAAGACCTAACATGGCAAATGTGCATTTAATAGCCAGAGACATTTTCTTTTTCAGCAACAAGTTTAATTGGAAAGAAGTAGAATTCACTTTGAACGGGCAGAAAAAAATAAATCGGTGTGACAAGATGATCGATTACCTGTAACTCTACCTGACACAGAAATTAGGGTTTTTTAATGATGGGCTGCCTCTTCTTGGACATGAAATTCAAATGCTCTCCCAAAGTCTACCTTCAGCCATCACTTGTCTCTTGCGCTTGTACGCTCCAAACGCAGGCACTTTGTCTTTGTCACCAGAGAAAGGACATTGTTATTACAGACATGCCTTTGTATTAACCAATTTCATTCCTCTACAAGTAACATCTCATTGGTTTTACCTATGCTGCTGGTTCACATTTATTCCCAGCACACTTGTATAGGGTCAATTTTTATGAATTGTGTTATGAATTATTTTAATATCTGTTTGTTATTCTTTGGATGGTTTTTCTAAAATATTTAGAGATGAATGGAATAAATATGATTATTTAAAGTAAATGAAACCATAACAAGATAAACAACTAACTACGCTGCAGTGCTGACTATGGAGTCAGTGATCAGGCACAGACTTTCCTTCCTATGTATTTAATATATTTTGACACTAAAATAACCATCCATGAAGGAGCACTCATTTACAGATCATAAAATCCACATATTTCTCATTTATGACCGTAAGATCTGCTTAATGTGACACTTTTCTTGATCAAATTATAAGATGAAGTGTGTCAGAGGAGTTGTGAAGCTCACAGTCTCAGCGGGAGGGGTTGAGGGGGGGTTGGTGGTGGTGGTGATGGTGGGGTGAGGTGTTTGCAACTCGGTCGCCTGTGAGGGTAGTGAAGCAGCTCCCAGCCGGCTGTCCACATGGCTGGAGGTATTGATCCAGTTATCATTGCTAGATCATCACTATATAGACTCAGCAGCACAAAGAGCTGGGACACTGACTGGCTGAACTGACGGCATCCAAGTCGAAACTGGTTCCAGCTTTTTTAGGTCAGGATTTGAACCCCACCACTGACAGCAGCAGCAACCTAATCACCACCTATATTCTGAAATGTGCAAATTTGCACAAAAACAAAAAGCTTTACAATTAATTAAAATCCTTCACTTTACTATAGTTCTTCCAAATCCAAAACACTGAATTTGACATGGCATCAAAAAAAAATAGTTTGTTGTTCAATCCTAAAATTTGGTACAACATCCCACAAATTGAGAATTACTTAAAACCCCAATTTTTTATAAGAAAAACAGTCCAAAACAAACAAAAAAGAAGAATATCCTCCAAATTTGTTGTCCAAAAATTGTTGTTTTACCATTCTCCAATGCTGCATCTGCACAATTTAAGAGCTGTTTATAAACCATAAATTTGTTGGACTGCCTTCAAGTTCAATTTAGAAGCACATCAACAAAATTTTATGATCTCTGACAATTCAAAAATATGTTTTAATATATGTTCAACTTGGGTGCTTTAAGAGGCACCAAAGCAAAATCAGGTTGTATATTTTTAAACACTTAAAATAACAACAAAAAATGAGAGTTCCAATTTTTATTTCCTAAGAAGCTGCTCAGGGCTCAACCAGCTTAGATCCAGGACAAGCTACTTTATGTTCCAGTAATCTGGTAGACTAAGTCTCTCCTTGGGTGAAAAATTTGTTTTAGAGTAAACTGCATGTGATATTACCAAGAAATAGAAATTCATCCAGCTTTAAAACACTAAAAGCAAATTAATTCAGTCATATTTTCTACCATCTTTTAGTATCTAAACAACAACGTTAGTACCCTTTAAAACATGCAACGCTCAAGTTGCCAAACCCTTTCTGACTAAAGACAGAACATGTAATAAGAGAGGCAAATTGCCCAGGACATGCAAGGTATGGCTCCCCTAGAGCAAGGGCTATAAAGCTCACCTCACCTCACTGAGTTATATGCTAAAGCCCAGATATTTCATTTGCTTGATCACTTTGCCTCATCATAATCACTTTTATACAGATTTATTGCAGCGTGGGTCACAGTGCAGTGAAGGTGCAGCATTCTCCAGCTGTTTATGCCTCCTAAGAGCTTTCTGCTCACATGGTCTTTGTCTTATTTAGAACGAAGAAAATGTGAAATATGACAGGCGATAGTGCCCTCATTTGTTCTGTAGATTGCCTCACACACACCTCCCCACATGTCGGTGCCAGTCTCGGTCTACCAGTAACTCCTTTTCTTCCCCCCACCCATAAGGCCCCCCTCTCCCCAGTCCCACCCCACGCGCCACTACCCCCACTGTTCCCCATCTCTCCCAAGTGTTGTGTGTTGTCCCTGGCCTCCATAGCGAGGAGGAGGTGGGCACAGAGCTGTGGAGCAAAGCCGCCACCACCAGCATCGCCTCTGAAGGATAATGCTGTTTATTGCATTTGTCAGGCGAGCGCTGCAATACTTTGTAAGTCTATTGCCCACTTACTGCCATGTACTTTAAGCCGGTACTGATGTGCCTCCTTTGTGTGGTTCTGCTTGTGTTATTTGGCAAATTGACTCGCGGCTGAAGGTTGGAAACAGTCCTCAAAGAATTATAACACGTTATATTCTCCTGCTCTTTGTCCCTTTCTGTCTCTGTTCCTGCCCTTTTTCTTTCTCTCATTCCGACAAATATTTTCCCTTTCTCCATTTATACACCACTTTCTTCCATTTTCATTCTAACAGCTAAAGACCGGACTAGGACTGATGATTCAAAATAAGTAATTCCATTAAATGTTTTTTTAAGCCACAGGAGCCCTGGTATATGAGCCTCAGTGTACCATTATTGATGATATCATTATTATGTATAGGATCCCTCAGTGAATAATATCCCATTATCTTTCATTTTTCCTGTTTTTGTCACAGGATGTTGGAAAGGTTAGGCAATTTATTTTAATGTTAAAACTGTCAGGCACTTACACAGCCATGTCTTGGTTCCCAATACATTCAGCACTCGGGGCCATGATTGGTTTTAAACTAGGCTACATCTTTGAACAAGCTATTCCCACAAATCTCAATGCAATTCCTTTTGCTTGGGTTTTTATTGAATTGACTCCAAGTCACATTGAGACAAAGTATTCCAGCCCTAATACTTGAGCTAATTGTAAATAATTTAAATGTGACCTGTGCTAAATACAACAAGAACATTATGCTGCTGAAGTCTTCATATTTAATTCTGAAGTGTTAGAAAAAAATAAGGCTGCTTGATAGTGATACACATACACTACCTCCCATAGACAAAGGAAGAGGAGAAAAAAAATGCTCTGAACGCTTCAGTGCATTTAAATTTATACAAACTCTGTCCTTGACAGTGATGAATGTTACACTGTATTCTACAATATGTTTAATGCATAGGTCTGTTAAGTTAAGTTTTCTATTCCAGTGCTGTGCAGCAGAGTCACCTCTACAGTGTACAATATTACCAGTGCCACAACAAGAACACATCAGTCAATATCTGCACGGGTATTTTCATCCTGTACATTGTTTTTTTTAATGTTTTAAATGTCCACCAAATGACAGATATTATCGGCCTAATGGAAGATTCGAAGATACACTGTTTACATATTAAATTCTACATGTAAAACATTTGATCAGTTTATTAAATCTGTTGCATTGATACAGTGTAGATTACCTACCAAACTGTACATTAAGTTTGTAAAATCATGTCCACCTTGTAAACATTGCAAACTTTAAAAATGCTGTTAGTCTGCTACACTTTTCAGGACTAATACTTGAATAAATAACTTGTTTAAATTGTCCACATTGCATCAAATGCGATATTTTTACTTCAAGACCACTTTTAACAAATATAACATATGTACCAGCAATGTCTACAATAAAGAACATATACCTTCCTGGATATTTTTTCAAAACCTTTTTCGCTAGATTATTAAGATCTAAAAGTGGGGTTATGGTTAAGCAAACAATTTTAACAAGATGTGATTTTTTAATTTTTTTATTTAATTGGTCCTTGGTTATGGTAGCATAATGTGACCACTGCTTTCCACCCCTGTTTGATAACTGTAGCTACAGAACAAGCTGTGGCCTTATTATCATTTTATACATGTGCTGTGTCTATGTTAAAGCAAAAAGTCGGAACAGAAATAACTGGCAGTTTTACACAAAAGGCCCCATCGCTTTACATGAGTGATAACGCAATTCTTTAATGCAAAAGAACCAATTGTGAAACATTTTGACAGTTCATCTGCATCACAGCGGCAACGTGGCAAAACTGAAATGTTGTTGTAACACATTGTTGGTGTGTTTGCTCAGGTATCATGCATGCACCATCAGCAATGAATGTTTGTATAGAGGAAAGAGAGGGTGAGAGAGAGGGAGTTATCTATTCACATAATACATAGTCACTCAGGCAAGGCTTATAGATTCAAGGAAATGGATTCCATGTCAGGATATCACACTTACCAAACCTTTAGAGTGTGGCACCTTGTATCCAGGCCTGACTTGACGTTGACACAAATACTCCCTGGCCCATATAAAATCACCTCCGAAGACAGTGTTTTACAGGCGACCCGTGACAACAAAAGAGCATGAGAGAGGTCAATTAATTAGATCCTGCGTAATAAAATCAGCTGGATGAGAGACTTGTGAGCAACATGTCTGGAAGTCTAAGTTAACAACCAAGTTTTATGACCTTGATACTGATCCAATAGAACTCTGCATTGGTAGTGTAAATACAATTAAGCATGGATGTGCAATTAAGTAAAACCCTTTAAAAGTGTTTTGAGTAGGACGTTATGAATACACTGCGAAGTTTTTGTTATTGCCAATGTGAAGGTGACAGCAATAAGTCATTTTTTACAAGATTACACAGATGTAATTTATTGCATTTTGAAATGAGCATGCTATCGTAAATGCAAGAGGCAGGTGTGCAGCATGCTCTTGATGATCGGGTGGAGTGGTAACAGCAACAAACAAAGCCTGAGTTGTATTTTTCTGCAGTATCTTATCACAGCTGTGGTAATTTGCCAAGGCACCGCTTTAAATTGTACCCCAGTAACAGCCTTTAAATGGGTACCCATTGAGATACAGTAATGCTCTGTGGTATAATGTAATTCAAACACAGTGATCTGAGTGCAAAGGTAGGATGTACTGCTGCTCTCTGCCCATGGGTTTACCTGTTTGGTTTAATGTAGGTGACTGTGCGAAGTAATTCTTGTGGATTTTTTTTAATGAGTGTGTCTGTGTAGAACAGCACATGCCAAAGTTCAATAAAAAGGAAATCCTGTATATTAACCTCTCTAGACAAAATGTGAGGTGGGGATTTTTTTTTCTTCGGGTCACACAGGTATTCTTAAAGAGGAGCAACAACTTTTTATTAAACAATCTCCTAAATTTGTTGTAAAATTTCTGTTTCTTTGCTTGGATGGAGGATATTATTCAACATATTCTTTGATGTTTTCGACATGTGAAGCTCTGACACTGACAATGATGCCACAACACACTGTTGAAGCAGCTAAACCACACCAGCGTTATATGCCTTCTTTAGTTTTATGAGCCATACACAGAGGCAGAGTGATATAAGGGCTGCTGAACCCTTCAGACTAGAGTAAAGAGTGTAATATGTAAACAAAGCTGCTCATAGGCACACTGATTTACAGTGCCCCCTCCCTACCTGAGAGCACGAGTCATGCTCCCTGCTGAATTGGTTGCGCCGCTTTAGTGACAGAATGCGCTCCGGTGCATTTTATCCCTCAACAGTTTTTATGGCAAGTTCGCAACTTCTGACTCACTGCAAAATATGCCAAAAAAAAATTTTTTACCACACAAATACACACAAACACAGAACCTCCGCCCTCCCCAACAGGAAAAGCCACTTGTGCTGTCAGAGATCAAGCATATCCTCAGACTCTTGATATGCCATCTGTATCTTCACCCCTTCTTGAGATTAAGTAAGGTGGGGTAACCAAGCCGCAAAAGGTTTTTAACATCTGTGCTGGGCTGCTGTAAGTGATACTGAGGAGTTATAATTAAAGGTTCCGACTGAGGGAACAGTGTTTAATGTGGAGCACCCCTCTGCTATCCATCTGAAGTAATGGGGTGCAATGCAAGCACCCGACTGCCACTCCCCAGGCCCCGTCTCACTCTCTCATCTTTACCCCACCTCTGATGGATGGGGAGGACCGGGGGCCAACTCTACAACGACTTCGACTGATAGCAAACAGCAGATCTCTCTCTCTCTCTCTAGCTATTTCTCTCTCTTTTGCTTTCGGCTTTCTTCTCATTTAGCTGGCATTGTGAAGAGCTTACTGCAATGTGAACGATGGCTGGAGTAATGACTGATTCCAGATTGCGCTGCGACTTAATTGAGAGCATGTGAATGCGACGAGGACGATATAAAAAAAAATGTACGAATGACAAATATTGCGGGAGCTGTCTTTCAGCAGCTTGACCTTTTCCGATGATAGCGGGAGAAAAATAAACGTCATGATGCTGGATAAATCAAGCGCAGATCATTTGCGTTAACATAAAGACGTGCTCTTAGGTTTGATGGAGCCTGGAGATGAAGTCTGTGATAAACATTAGCTCCTTATATGAACATAATGCACTCCAATGATGCACACACTAACCTGCATGTGATGGTAATAGGCTGATGTGTGATTACAATGAAGCATTTGCTGGCATTACAACAGATGTAGTATTCAGGCTTTTTAAGATTTTGAGCTTTAACATGGATGTATAGTGTAATACAAGAAAGTATCAAGACAAAGCTAAAGACATTTTACATCCTTAATGCCACTTTAATCTATTTCAGTTCTTATTTGTTCCACTGAGAACGGGGTGAGTTCCTTCATTGGCTTCAAACACTGTCCCTCATTTTTCATGTCTGTGCCAGAAAATCACATGTGACAGGTAAATTCTGACAGTACAGAAAATCTAGCCTCAGTCATTAGAGTTAATATTATGTTTCTTTGGCAATCCCTCATCATTTTTGGGCCTCATTGACTATTTTTCTTTATAAGATATTAAGTATTCAAACCTCATTTACATCCTTATTTTTCAATTTGCTGCCGCAGTAGTTTAATTTATTCCATATAATTTCTTTTTCTGAGAGGGACATTAATCATTGCCTGTTCCTTTTAGTGCCTCTGGGATTTTTTTTAAATCAATAAAATAAAGGCTCTTCCTTTGCTGAATATGATAAAACATTTTGCCAAGGGATATCAGTGTCCTAGCCAGCCTGCTTCCTCCTTCTTGTTTTATTCATTTTATATTCCGGGCTTGTTTATTTATCTCTCGGCCTAATGCATGTGCCTGTCATATGCACATACAGTACACAGACGGAGAGGTCGGTCCATTCAGCAAAAAAGAGGGTGAAAGAGCAGCCAGTCGTTTTATCATTCCCAGTGAGTGGCCTTCCCCTTGATCATCTTCATAAGACGCCACGTGATTTTTTTTTTCTTTTTCATTTTTAATAGCTGATGTGGGATAGTCAAGTGTGAAGAAGGGGGAGGTTGTTATAGAAATTTAACTATCCTTTACAAATTGATTCACACTTCACCAGCGCACAAGGTCCAGTAGGTAAATTACCAGGAGGACACAATCTTAATTCTCTGCCTCCATGGCATGACGGCTCTGTCCAGAGATGATCACAGCATTAGTGGATGTAGATAGTTGTAGGATACTTGCCACAGATATTCTGAAAATGTGTTCAACTTCATCTACGAGATATAGACTGAATATGTTTCACAATTTGTGTAAGTGCACTTTTTAAAACAGGATCTGTGTTATATCATGACCTGTTATCTGTTGTTAAATCTAAGATAAGACTGATATTAAACCATAATGACATTTCACTGCCCCTCAACCTAAAATGAATAATGGATCATAAAAACTGAAGTTTTCAAAGTGTACAGCCAAATGAATGGTGGGGTCTTACTTTAAATGGTTGCCCCCCTCAAAGCCAAACTGCTCATTACTATGGTGCGTTAATCTATATTGAATCATTATAAAAATGGTCGTCCAAAAGAGTTCAAGTCAGCGTTTTCCAAACATCCAGCCCTAATGACATCATTCTTCTGCTGTCATTAAGGATATTAAAAATTCATTAAGAAGAAAAGTACCGCTGAGTGGTAACAAATCAGTGAGCATTCCCCCTTCAAGACTAAAGACTAAAGAGTGTGGCAAAGTTGGAAGTATATTTTTAAAGGACATCATGTAGCTCAGTTATAGTGCTGCCAAGGTTGTCATATATGGTTGTCAAACGGATCATAATTCCACTTGATAAAGCACAAAACATAACTAACATGTTACTTAAAACCATCATATGAGCCTGACTGTCATACTGTGTAGTACAAAAAGACCTTTTTTTTTTTACCAGAGACTAAGTAGCAAAAGCACAGACTCTGTAAGATATTGTAAAATACAATTATTTTTGCAGAGCAAATCAGTTAGGATTTCCTGATTAGTTAGGGCAAGCAAATATGCCATATCAGGCTAGTAAATGAAGCAACTCTACCAATAAGGCAAGTGGAAGAGGATATTTAAAAACAAGGTAATGCAACACATCATTATTTAAAGAGCTGATAATACAGACGATTGATAAGTTCATGGCCTACGATAGAGGAAATCAGTTTTGGAGAACTGTGCAAACTTGTGTTTTATTACAGTCCCTTCCTACATTTAGACACTTAACCCAGCTGTCACTGATCTCTTCTTTATTTATTTACTTTAAAATGATGACCACCTTTCTGCATAATCAATCAAAGAGTTGGACTATATGCGCCTGTACCAAAGAGCTGTAAAACTCATCTCCTTCTGCCATAGGCCACAAACCTGTCAATCACTCCTTGTGGCTGAGGAAAACATAAGAGAAACCTTAAAAATTTGCATGTGTTCAAACTCCAGAAATGAATATGTGACAAAACAACAAAAATGATTAATATGTACAATTAAAACCTACTTTTTATTAATTTAGCCTGTTTTTTGCACCATACCTAATCTGAAAGCTATAAATGTAGAACCTACCTTGCTTGTCAAAATTATTTCAATACTTTTCGGAAAAATAAGACATGACAGATGAGGGATGTATATAACACAACCTTCTGCTTACTCTAAAATGTCAAGAAATGGTATCAATTTTTTTTTAGAGTTTTTTCTTTAATAGAAAAAAATAGTAACTCTTGGTTTGTAAGGTGGGGTGTGCTACAGCAGTGCAAGAACTCCTTACATTCTTCTCTGCTTTGCAGTGTTTTATAAGCTAATACCTGCCCATAATGTGTTTGTACTTTACATCTTGCAGTACTTAACATTTGCACTCCATTTTGTCGGTCAGGGCCCAGTGAGTATGTACAACAATTTCATTTATGCTATAGGGTTCTCTCAGCATTTTAATGGTTTCAACTGAATACACATCTCGTTGGATATATACTGTACACACAGAACGCTGCATTTTATCGATGTAAGCCTATGTTCAGTGCCACCACGGCCCATTGCTCTATCAAGTCTGCTATCAAGATGCTGAAGCCTCTGCACTTCTAGTAGCCTGTCCAATTCATCTGAGTAAAACAAGTGAAGTCTTCGACCCTCTCAGTCTCTCAGCTGATACCAACACAAACCCAAACAGAGTCCTCTTGGTTTCTCTCCATACGAGGTCTCCAGTGCAAAATAAAGTTGTTTTACATGACACATTTTGTGCATAAATTGTCAAAAAAAACAGTGGAAAAAAATTTGATGACAAAGATTACATATTCAAATCTCACAAGTCATCCAAAATTAAGGTTATTCAACTTATTATGATATAAAAACAGAGAAAACTGGTAAATAATTAGATTTTAGAAGCTGGGACCAGCAGGTGTTTGGCTTTTTGGCTTGAAAAAAGAAGCACATCCAGCTCTGAGCAGTCGTGTCAAACATCATGGCATATGCCTATGGATGGCGCTACAGCAACATGACTCTCTTAACATACTATATTTCCTTTAAAAAGCCCTTATATTCCTAGACAGGATTTAGGTCAGGGGCACCATAAGTCTGTCAGCATAATTCTCTGTCACTATGTGTATTTTGGGCAGACCTAGATCCCACTGTATAGGCTAAATGTACTCATTAGCCAAGTTTTTAAATACACTGAGTATCAATTTAGGATGCAAGAGTGTAGTACTAGACTGCATTAGTTTTAGCTAAGTGTACCAAATGAACTTGCATCTGAGTGTATATCATCTTTTTTTTTAAATAACTAATTAAGAGACTTGTGCATTCCTGCAGAGGTTCCAGATATGTTTTGTATATTTTTAGCATTAAATAGCTTAGTCATGGTATAAGTGTGAAGCTGTATTGTTGTCTTCTTCTGTGAATCTAATTCTAAATAAGAATTGGGCTTTTATTTACCTGCCTTGATGGGTATTTATTCCAAACAAGCTACTAAAAAACATAAAACATATCTCAGCAACACTTGTGAGAAATTACCAAAACAGGGAGAGAAATACCTTAATTCAGTTTTTAGGTTTTATCTGTCTACAAGAGAACGACAAAATGTAGAAAAGGGTTCTTTAAGCTGATCATCATTAGTTTAGGCTGTGTAAAATGGAAAAGGGAGGGCTAATGGCAGAATGTGATGGCAGAGGCCTGTCTTTCTCGGTAGGACACACATGGACGGTGCAGAAGGAAGTGGCTGGGCACAGGAGTAATAAAGCTGATGAGATCTTAGCAGGGCGATCTGATTCCAGTGTGAATTAGAGTTAAAGAGAGCTCCCTGCCAGGCTCATACTTAGGACAATCTCCGTCACAACCAAACATTCATTGTTAATATGACATTCCCCGACTTCTTGGCTAATAACAATCTCAGAGGGTGGGGTCTTTTATGACTGTTAGAAAAAAAAAACACAGCCATTCTGCCTTTTGCTTAATGTTTATCTCTCGGGAATTGCACAGTGGCATGGCACACAGCGATACAATCTCTTTTAATTCTCTTTCTGGTCTGTTTACACTCAGAGGAAGAGCTAAGAAATCAGGAGGGCGGAGGGGCTCTTCAGCAGACAAACTCAGCCACATCTACCCTACAGCAGCTAATGCTTCACAGCCATTATATTCTGATTGGAAATCTAATAAACAAATCATTGATCTTAATGTGAGTCTACAGAAAACATTAGGGGGCTGAGAGCCACTTTGGTTTCAAATCTGAAACAACTGCACATGCAGTAGATCGACGATAACCAGCTCTGACTTACTGGAGTCTCTGTTGTGATCTTGAGGCATCCTTTCTGTTCTGACAAGTCCTAATTAAGGCCTTAGCCTCTGGGTTACTCAGAGATTTGCCCATTTCTTTCTCTTCGCAAATTCAGTACATATATTATTGAATCACATTATCTGTTTTTGCTTGAGTCCCATTACTCACAGAGAACAATCTGTAATGATAGTCTATCATCAACGTGGTGGGTCGTGTTGCACCATTGATTATAATCCTCCAAACAGCTTTTATGTTTATGAGAAATCACCCTAAGAGCGGTCTGCATCGTATTTCCCCTATGTGCTAAATGCAATTATATATTTAGGTCTGATTGCAGATAAAAAAATGTAATATTGATCAAGGTGTGCTGCCCACTTAGACAGACTCTGCGTGGCTGTCTCCTTAGCTTTTCTTTTGTCTATAGTGGGACAAATAATACAGCAGAGCTGAAAATCCATCAGAGCTGACAGGTCCATTACACACCAACATCAAACTGCTTTTGGTGGTCTGAACCTCTTTGTCCACCATGTCCCACTTGAGGTATTACAAGCAACTTGAAATATTACAGAGAACAATTTGTCTGCAGCAAACAGACCCGTTTGAATGACTGATCTTGATTTTGTTTGTGTTGGACATTTAATCATTGGCGGTAAAAAGAAACAATAATAACTGCAATGAATTCAAAGTTTTTAAACTGATGCATTCAGTTAGTAATAATGAGTGATATTAGGAACCCTTCATTACATATACTGTAAAGTTAGAGTGCAGAATTTGAATTTATAATGAGAAATACCCAGGGTCTTCATTATGAGAGACTGTTTGTTATTGTTGCATAAGGGAGAGGGCCACTAAATCAGCTCCCACAGGACCACTGCTTCACCAGGTTGCACACTGCTCTGCTTACCCTTTGATATGTCTGGCTATAAATTCTGAGTGCCGCTCATCTGCTCGTAGTGAGACAGTCTGCTTAAATACAGGATTGGACATTTAAATGATTTCACTTGTGACAGGCCTGCTGTGACAGAATAACAGATTCGGCTGAACAAATAGGCCGTGGAGGCTGCCGGGGTCCCAGGAGTCAGCCCCGTGCCCTCGGGCTCTGTTTTGTGAAAGGACTTGTTTCAGTATGGCAGCACTTCTGGAAACATATTGGGCCTTGTTACATTGAATGAAATGCTAATTCTCACAGACTGTCTGGGTTGCCGGTCTTTGTGTGCATGTGTGTGGTCACACACTTTGCACATGTGCATAGGAATAGAGTTTACTCCTAAAAATCACATCCACAAATTTAAGAAATAGAAATCAGAAGGTAAATACAGTTAGCATTTTTAAATGTATTGATATTTTATCTACTTTTTCTAGCAACATATAATGCTACATATCATTAAAATTTGTTCATTTTAGCTCTAAATTCATTCATCCACTTCACGCTGGACTTGGATTAAAATTACTTGCTGTATTTTAAGAGTGTGAGTGGTGTCGCTTGTCCTTTGACAGTCTGCAAAGGTGGAAGTCCCAAAAGGCATTATAAGTTTATGATGGCATGATGAGGAGTAAGCCGGCCAGCATCTGCTTAAAAAAGCTCACCCAAGCTCTTTCTGAACTTACCTTTCTTTGTGTGGGGAATTGGACAAAAGCCATAGTTCCCTCTGGTCTGTCAAAGCTATTCTATAATCAACCAACCGTGGCCCTCCCCTTAAAGAATAGGAAGACATTATTCAGCTTCCTCCTTCTGATCTTGGGGCCACAACAAACCATGTAAGCCATGGCTGACTGGTTAAAGCGAAAAAAAAGGAGGAACACAATGTCCTTCTGTCAGCGACTGCAGATACACAGGCCTATGAGCCAGGCACCATGTGACCCTTCAACCACCGCCTCAACCATGGTGGCCACACCACTGAGCAGCGCCACACATAGAGAGGCCTTGAACCTAAACGCTCTCGGTCCTCTATAAGGTCAGAAGTCAGAAAAAAAAGAAGTGTAGTTATTTCAAATTGTAACTACAAGTGAAAGATGTTTCTCAATCAAAGCTGCTACCACATATTTAAGTGTCCAGAGGAGGGACTGAATGAGTCAAAGCCATGCCCACATTGAGTAAGAAGAAGTATTCAACCATACTGCCTACTAGATGTCATTTGGAAGAATTTGCACTGCGAGAAGCCTGACAAAGTAAAATGAGGGGCTTATTTTTTTATGTGTGATCCGCAGATTGAAGCTACCACAACACCAAGAGCTGTGCTTGAGCTCATTTCCACGATTGACTGAAATGTAGAGACTTAACACTCACCCAGAACATTTACTGGCTGGATGGTCTCAGTTTGCCAAACTGCATAAGGGGATTTAAAATTAAAGAGGAGGCAAAGTCTCGACGCAGCTATTTTCATGAGGGGGGGAATTCCAAAGACTACCAAAGAGCAAATAGATGTGAATTTTAAAATATTTTTCACTTAGCAGTAGATAATCCAGCCCAGGCAAATTTAAAGACAGCACTTAGAAAAAAAAAACTGGGTCAAGTGAGTATTTTCTATTGAATAGGAGTGTTTGTGTTTCTCATTGAGAAAAGAAATCCCTGTGAGAGAACTTATATATCTTTTTCAATTGCACTAAACAAAATCCAAAATTTGGTCCAAAGCTGAACTGTAGCTACTTCAAAGTCTGTTATTATTCCACTGAGCAACGTTGATTTTTTAAGTGTACTGCCAATGATCATGGAGAAAGGTGCTGAATGTTAAATAGGTAAAGAGCCCTGTGGCAGAGACATTGGCCCCCTGTTACCACTTAGCCCTATTTGGCTGGCCTCACTCACACTCATAATTAAGACCCCCTACTGTGAATATAAATGGCCCCTCAATCAATAATGATAGAGAGAAATAAAGAGACAGAGACAT
The DNA here is from genome assembly GCA_029814665.1 of Acanthurus lineatus. NCBI lineage: Eukaryota > Metazoa > Chordata > Actinopteri > Acanthuriformes > Acanthuridae > Acanthurus > Acanthurus lineatus. The sequence continues at coordinate 7,213,461 of JAPZDV010000014.1, forward strand.
GAAGACCATGGGCATATCTCAGGGGCAAACATGATAGCATTATGAAAGGAGCAGCTTGAAAGCGGCTTTTACTCTGACAAGGGAACTAACGCTGTAATTGTCCCTCGGGGGACCAGAAGCTCTTGTTATTAGAAAACAATTTCTCCCTCTAGGCCACTTCTTCTCCAGCCTGAGGGCAAAACTGATCCCATGTTTCACTCCTCCATCCAGCTAGAGTCTTGAGTAAAATGATTGAATGATGCTTAAAAGTTAGGAAGTTGTGATTTTTAGTTTTAGGGAAATTAAACACAGATTTCATATTTTTAAAAGTCAGCTAAGGATCAGGATTAATAAAAATGTTACTTTGAACTGAGTATGAACTCTAGTTATAGTAAGACTGGTACAGTGAATATATGCTAGTATTTCAGGAAGGAATTGGAGTTCAGTGTGTGCTAAATAGCCTGTTTGAAGAATGAGTAAATCTGCAACGCTGTCTTTGTTTGTCTCTTTCTGGCTTCCTTTGTTTTGGTTGCACCTTTATGTAATTTACACTGTCCTGCGCTAAACATATATCATTTCAAATATACCTCATTCCCTGGCTAATTTCAAAGGTTTATTTCCTGAAATGAATCCCCTTTGTCAAATCCATTGATCCCTGCAAATCTAGAGCAACATTACTGTTTGTATAATAAATTGACCTGTAATGTAGATTAAGTTAAGGGGGAGAAAAGAATGAAGGAAAAAAAGTGAAAAATGCCCATTAACATTTTGCCTTGTGAGTTTGTGTGGTTAATTTAAAACATTTAAGGCTGGAAATGAGCTTCTCCATCAAATGTCCCACTTCCATTTACATTTCTTGCATACAAGTCAATTTGTGGCTGCCCCACACCATAAATCATTGCCACCGGAATGCTGTGTCGGTACCTCTAGACATTACCCTGGCGCATGGTACTTAAAAAAAGCAATTTAGAACTCCATTTGCTCAAAAAACAGTGTGCTTTCAGCAGACCCACACTTCTCCAAGCAAAATGAAGATTAAACAGCATTGCCTAAAAGAGTTTTGTTGTATATGAATGTCTTGCAATTGTTCCAGTTGTGTTTTTTTTCTTTTATTTGATGCATGTAAATAGAAATTGGATGAATAAACTGGTGTTAGTTTGTATTTCTGTAATCTGAGGCATTTTCTTTGACCAAAATCAGGTCATTTTAGCATAAAGTATTAAAAGCTACAATAATCTTCCTTTATCTTTTTAATAAAATGTTTAAAAAAACTAGTAAAACAAAGGCTATTAAATTTTCTTAGGTCCAATGATGTGTTTTGAACTATCTTCTCTGTCAAAGCAACTGACAATCATATTCCTTACACTTAAAAAACTGGAACTTGTGAATTTTTGCTTGAAAAGTGACAGAACCAATAAGTTAATAATCCAAATATTTTCTGATTTTTGAAGTCACTATGTCGTTTCAATTTCTAAAAGCATTGTGACAAGTAACTTGTTACAATATGGCTAGTGTCATTTTTTGTATCTCTGTCATCCTCTGTGTCACTGACCTCACTCCTCACCCTGCAGAACCGAAGCACCCTTGCAAAGAGAAAGAAGAAAAAAACCCACAGGTCTGTTTACTGTGCTTCCATTCACCATCAATAATGGGCTGATAAAAGAGATGCTATCTGACCAACCAGAAAGCAGTGGTCAGTAAAATAGGTACAATATTGTGTCACGTATCAGGAAATAATTGATGACCCCCTTCACAGGGATCTCAAACGGGGCATTGGGAAATCATTTTCAATCTATGGCTTAGCAGATGAAACAAATGCTCCCGGCTTGCTTTGTCAATTCTCACTCCTTAGGGTCAAACAAACAGCTTTTCCAGGGCCAGCTCAAAGGCTAGTGTACAGGCAGCCAAGCTTAAAATGTCCCTTGTCCTCCACAAAATGATACAATGGAGCATTTCATATACCAACAGTTTGTTATTTGTCATTGACAAAGTTATAATAAGAGGGGCCTTCATATTCATTGACCAGGTGACCCTTATGTTCCCAAAGCCTCCAGCTCCACCCACACCTGGATCATGTCTCCACTTTCATTAATGCCCTGGCAAACTGTTTATTAAGACACAAAGAAGGAAGGACAGAAAGGAAACCATATACCAAGAGAAAAAAAAAATGTATCTGAAAAGAATGTAATACATAAAAACAGAGTGTTTTTCACTTGAAAACAACTGGATGATCAGTCTGTTAATTAATTAGTTGATGAGTAATTAATGGGCAGATAACTGATCATCGACTATTTTAATATTTAGTTATTAATAGAGTAATTTTTAAGCAAAATAGATATTGAGTGTTCACAGCTTCACTGAATATTTGGCAAAATTTTCCTATGACTGTATAATAATAAACTTAATATTTTTAGCTTTAGACAAAAGACATTTAAGGACATAAACTTTGTCTTTAAAACATGCATTTTCACAATTTTCTTGCATGTTTTTTAGGACAACTGAGTGATAGGGGAAGTAATCTAGTTAAGGCAAGTTGGTGTTTTAATGGTTTGTTTTTGTTTTAAGTTAAACAATGGTTGCTGTTTACTCAGTCACAGGACTAATTACTTTAACTTCAGTTATACCAAGAGCCAGACATAGAAACTATGGAGAGAAAATTCACACAACACACAAAGCATGCAGCTACAGTAATGCTCTACTGCTGTGCCAATAGCTAATGAATCAATAAATTAAAATATTTACAATTATTTGTTGATGGAGGTTGCTGTAATTATTTGTTGATGGAGTGTGTCTAAAAGCACAAATCAAAAATGATGTTTTAAATTAATCTTAATAGATGCAGAGCTGACACGTTGCTGCATTTTATTTTTTACATCGTTACGGATGCAAAATTCACATGTGCTTTAATTGATTGACACTGAATTTCAAAATTAGATTTGAAATTTACGTGACATAAAGTGATTCATCAGATAGCACTTCCAAAACGAGTGATAACAGCAGGGAGAGCACATATAAAATCTGTCTGAAATAGCAGCAATTGGCTGTTATTTAAGAACTCAACACACTCGGTCTGGATGCACTTTTCTATTTACAGGCCTAGAAAATACCTTCGACAAACATTTCAAACATATCCTGCTGTGGTGAAGAATTCCTCCTCCACTGCTCACAGAATGCTTTCTATTTCTCCAGCTGGCTTGTCACTGGCCGTGGGGTAGGATCGACCGGCCACGCGCATGGCAGCCCCACATCTTACACATTTCTGTGTCCACGGGCCTCCTGCTCGCTTCTGTGAAACCAACAGTTTATTCCCTACCAGCAGGGCTAGGAGCATGCTCTGGAGGGGGGCGCATTGTACGGCATTACCAAGACAATGGGGCCATATGGGGAACAGAAGGATCTCCCGCTCGCCTTTTCAGCGCACAACAAACGGCGTAGCATATTATGTGTGGCAGCGGTCACTTTGGGGTTACAGTTTTTAGCATAACAACTGATGAAAAAGGGAAAGTCATTTTATTCCCATTTGAGGCTATTATTGGCACGACGTAAGGGGGTGAGATTTATGGGTTTTGAACAATACCCTTCCAAGTCAACATACTGGCGAAGGCTCAGAGAGAGATAATGGTATAACAACATGTTCATCAAATCAACATCATGTCAAAGGTGGCTGCTCTGTTGACTTGTGCATGTTGACTCTTTGACCACGTGATGTCTGATTATTCCTTTTTCTTTACTCTAAATATATATTTGACACACAAGAGACACCTAAAATAGTCATCCAAGTAACAAAAACACATGTATGTGTCGATTAATCTTGCTGACAAATCCAAGAGACACATATGCGAACACAAACGAGGTGGCCGTGACGTCACACGCACGCAGAATGCAGAATGATGCAATTGTGAATGTCTGAACATCTTGTGTGTTGATTGGAGCATCGCAGATCTTGTGATGGTAGACTGCATATCCAATCCATTCCCGGTGTATGGCATCTTCACACACAGCCAGCAAAGCAGGAAAAATCATATGGTGAAGTGTTGCTTGATCTACGACAAGTGCATCAATGCCAAGAGACTCTTTTTTTTTCTCTGAGAGGATGATTTAAATATCCTCTTCAGTGAGCGGCTGGATTCTCCTGAGACTGTGCGAAAAACTTTAATGAATTCAACTGAAGACGTTTAGTCGTTTTTATTTATTCAATACAGCAACATGCTCGTCTTTTGGTTTTTTAAAGATAATTTGAAAGTTGCGAAAGATGTGCTTTTGAAATTATTACTGGTACCTATGGTGTCAACAATTATTGGCCTATCTGCATGTAATGAATTGACTATCCTCATAATCTGGCTGATAATGGATTTAGGACACCAAAGGGTCCTCTAAAGAAGATGAGAGCCTATTGATCCACAAGATAAATGCTCTTTAGGATGTTAATAGTCTAATTTGCTTTAATGATTTCTCCTAGCACTTCCCCAGTCAAGGACAGGATAATATATACTTAAAAAGGCATTTCAAGCAGAAGCACAGCAACTAGACGCTTCCTGCATAAAAATGTAGGGCATTTGAGTCGAATGTTTGAAATTGATGATCAACCCCACCATTAGTTTGTCTTTATTTGCTTCCTTCCAAGGTAATTATCATGGATTAATGCTTTTCCAGAGTGTCATGCGAAATAACATTAGCAGTATCCATTTCCAGAATAACCTGCCCAGGCCTAATAAGCAGCATAATAATGCTTCTAGGTTTTCCTTTCATGTGGCACTAACGCGCACATCAAACCCATGGTCTGTTGGATGGATCCTTGATGCATTAGTTAATTAATTATCTGTCAATTATCAAACACAAATTATCATAAAGATGTTGTGACATGTATTGTATTTGTTAATTATTTGTGTGAGAAGATAACTTTCTTTTGGTCTTGACAGATCTTTAATACGCATAATTTTAAATGGTCATTCATGTTAATTTGAATCCTTTTTATTCCTATAAACATATTCTGGTTACATTTGAAGTTATATTTTTGTTCTATGCTATAAGTGATGTTTTAGGATTTTAGCCCACCACTGGAGAAAATTTTAATCTCAGACAAAGGCAGTGTAGTATGACACACCAGAGACAAGATGAGCTATTGCTTTAGCAGTTTCAGGCATAAATGACATTGACTTCTGGGAGATGGAACTCTTTAACATGCTCTGCACCAACTGAGTCACATCTGCCGTTGACAAACAGCTAAGGAGTAACCTGAGTCTATGTTCTCTTTACTGGCAATTTTTACATTTTATCATTGAAGTCAATGAGCCAATCTGCAATTTACGCCGTGGAGAGCGGGATGAGTGTATTCAGAACCCGGTCACACACCCAATCTCCTACTAAAGAGCAGCGATAATGTAATAATGCCTCACTGATGTGCCAGGCAGTAATGGTGCTGAACATCTCCCATTCATCCAACACTACCTGATCATTGCTTTAACGGAATAATACATTACGGCTGGAAATAGCTGTAAACTTCCAACTTTATCTTGGGAATGTGCACTCCTTTTTACCTCAGGAAACATTCCTGTCCCTCTGTAATAAAAGCCAGAGCTATCAGGATGAAATGAAAAAGAGATTGAAACCCCTCTGTCTCTGACAGGCAATGCGGAGATATACAGAGTATGGCCTCCTTCTTATTTTGTAGCCTACAGGCAGTTTGTATTATTATGAAAATAGGTATTATGATCTTATGCTTCCTTCAAAAAGAAAATGGAAACACTGGAGATGTCCACTTTTTTTTTTCTTATGACTGTAAAGTAGGTCTGATTGACCGTTACTTCACTCTGTTTCTTTGCCCTGTCGATTCTTCCTTCCTTGACAAATGACACTTAGCCGTCTGTCAATAATGGCTCACGTAAATGTGCTTAAATGGGCCAGGGCACACCAATGTTATGGCTGTTCATCCTATTTAAATTACTTTCTGCCTTACATAATTACAGAAACCTGGTATAGGAGGGTGGTTCAAGCACAGAGGCAGTGTAATATATAGAGGTGAAGGTAGAGATGTATACAGCGGAAGGCCGTGCTACTTAAAGATATAGAAACACTAATGACACACTGAACAAAGCTTTGTGATAATTGAGAAAAGACAGAGGCGCAAGAAGGTGACATCAGCCATTAACCTTATATCAGGCCATTTTGTAAATCAATGTCACTCACATTTAATAACAAGTGTAATCAAAGAAATTATGCAAATTTAATTTGATGCCTCTTGCATTATGCAAATCTCAGCCAAATATAATGAATCCTGACACCTGACCAGTGCAGTATACAGCATGGGTGGTTCTCGTTGTTAAGGACTGACTGCTGACAGTATTAAGGTGGAAAAAACTGAGGTGAAAGGGGTAAAATACACTGAAGATCATAATTTCTGTTTTGTGTTTGACAATTTGTTGCTTAAAAAAGGAAGACTGAGATAGCTATGATTTTATATTTAAGCTACACTGGATATTTTGAAAAAAGGTCTTTGTAAATTCTTTTAGCGATTCATATTACCTTTACGTAATGATTGAACACTCTGTGATATGAGAATGAAAACAAACGACAAATGTCTGCCGCAGAAGCAATTTTCTCTCTATTGTATTAGTGGCCAACATGTCTGCATGACCCACCGGCTCTGACAACAACCCCACAGACACACACCGTTACAAGTGGTTCATAATAACAAGGGGACTCTCACATCGGACCCAGTCAGCTGGTTCACTACAACCAAATGTTACGGAGTAAAACAGCATGTCATGCTGCCATTTGACATGGTGAAATAAGATTAGATGAGATCCATTTCAAAGTGCAGAGGCTGGCCTATTCCGGCATACAATCTGCAAGATACAAATTCCAGGCAAGAGGAGGCGTACTGAGGCATGAACATTGACACACTTACAGATTAATCCTGCTGTCCGCTTTTGAAGGATGCTACAACATTTTTGATATTTGTTCTCCTGTCAATTGGATATCAGCATTATATAAAACAATAAATATACAGTTGGTTTTGGCATTTCCTTAATTTATTCGTCCAGTTTAGGCAGCCATCAGTCTAAGATAATCCTTGACAAAATGAGAAAGAAAAGTCTAATTTTCTGAAAGAAAAATTTATAGTTTTATCTAATAAAGGGCAGACAGACCTAAGATAACCTTAGTCTGTATTCTGGATCAATAAACTGTTTTACACTAAGATCAACAATAGAGCAGACATGATTAGATGATTAATTAGTCAACTAATCAAAAGAAAATAATTCATTAAAATTTCTGAAAATAATGGATAATAGATAAAAACAAAAAACCGTTTAATTCAATAATTGTTTAATGCATAAATGCCCAAAATTCTCTGGTTCCAGCTTTCTAAACAGTAAATAATTTCTCTTTTTCTAAGTGAAAAATTATAAATTATATTAAACAAGCAACTTCAAAAGGTTGACCTGGGCTCTGGGGAAGTGCAACAGAAATTTTAAAAAACTTTTGGACATTTCACAGATTGTAAAATCTTTAGCTAAAATAATTGCATGCATATTCAATACTGAAAATTATAATTACTTACAGAAGTAATTAATAAATAACAATAACATCTAAGAAAAGCCAAAACACTAATCATGGCTTATTTTATTCAACTAAAGAGCATTTTACACTGTCAGTTGTTTCTTTCAGAGGCTATGCAGCAGGATCTGTGTGCCTCAGATGGTGTGTGTTACTAAGTCCTTTAGTGTGTGCCACACTAAGAGTAAAATGAGCTTCGATCTGTCCCAGAGGTAGCCCATCAAGAGGTGGGGAGGTTAGTTGGTCGTCACGGCCATCTAGACCCTGGCCTGTGAAAGCCTGCCAGAATCAATGCTAATTATGCTGCCATCTGCGAGGTGCCTGTGCAAGGTTGACACCTGTTCACTTCAAAGTGACGCACAGAAACTTCAATCAAGCCGGAAAACAAGACGCTAACGCTGCTGAGGAGGGAAATGATTGGTAAAAGTATTGACAGCGATGTAGTTGGTGGATAACAACGGCTGAATTTTTAGCTGACATACCTGAATCTGGATGAGGTAAAAGGGGTGGGGCAAATTATGGACACAGGAATACATTAATACTCTGGAGTCACTAATTTTTATTTTTATTTATATCATGCAGATTCACCTACTAATATGACGAGACACACTCCTTCGCATACTTATTTTTCTCCTTTCTGGCAGTTGGTCAATTTGCCAGTTTATGGCAAAAGATTTATTATATTACATTTGACTGTTCGTATGCATGGATAAAATGCCTTCAAGAAGCACTGAGCAAAGAGTTTATACAATCTTTATACATTATTTCATCAGCTGTCAAATTCTGCCAAACTGACACTAAAATGTAGTGAATACAAAAATAATTTCATTTTTTTTGCCTTTCCGTTCATTTTTTTCTCCTGGTAAACAAACATCTTAATACTTTATAGAAGACACCATATCTTGCAATTATTCAAGTATTGCAAAATCATTGTATACAAACATTGTTGTGGTCACATATTGTTTTACTATCATATAACAAGTTACTTTGTTGTTTTGATCCCTATTGGATATCACGTGAAACCTTGGTATAAAACATTGACTGATTCATTGCTAGCTTTAAAGTAAATGTACTTCAGAACATCTTACCATTCTTCCTGAGATTCTATATACAGTACATCCCTGCTGAAAATGTCTAATTGACCCTTCCACTCTGTCAGCACAGTCGTTTCTCTCCTGGAATCCCAACTCAGCCTATGTGTGTGATAAATGTCCCTGGGCTATAGCAACACTGTCCCTTTCCAGATAATTTATCATGCAAAGACAATCAGTCAGTGGACTTGATTAATATTTTCTGGGGGATCTTTTCAACTTTGGAGGCTGATCTAGCCAGCCACATTAGGCAGAGTGTTTGCAAGAGGAAACCAATAAACTAGGTTTGGCTGTTTGCTCACTGAGACCTGGGGCCTGTCAATTCTTTGCCCCTTGAAAGAGATCTGCCATTAAGGTGACATGAGAAACAAATGAGGCCAATTTCTCCTCCAATGTCCCATCTGATATGTCAATAAAAGGCCCAGCAGCCGCAGGATGCTCAGAGATGGATTTTTCCTTGCAGCTAGACAATCAGTGGAATACATCTAACTTTCCACTGATAGGTGAATCACTCAGACAATACCAATGGTCTAGCGTTAAGTAGCAACTGCAGATCTGGTTTCAGACAAATATATGAATGAGATTTACTTCTGAGGTTTTTGTTTTCCATCTTCCAAGATAAGATAAGCCAGGCAATGCATTTGAATTATGTTTGTCTTTTGCTGAGTATAAAACTGGAGCTTGACCAGACATCAACAGCTCCCTTACAGCAGGGTGATTTCATCTGTGCAGGTGTTTTTTGTTCAGTAATAGCTCCCATCAGGCAGGAGCTGTGTATATAAGAGGTTGATAAAAAAGAAAAGCATTCCCACCCAGCAGAGGCTGTTTCTCTTCATGTTACATGGCAGGTGAATTGAAACAGCTGACAGATATTACAAGCTAGTTCTTAAAGGCAATAAAAGCAGGAAAAGATGCTTTATTAAGTTGACCAGCTGTCAACTGTACAAATCAGGATTTCTATCTCTTTAATTGTACACAAAAAAAAAAATCTGGTTGACAGAAAAAGAAAATATTAACCTCATGAGGACATAAAGTACTGCTAATCTATTTTTGAAAATAGCTGGCAAATTAGCAATGTAAATGGTGGTGCAGGCCAGTATTTTACCCAGCCTCAAACCAGGACTGACAAACTAGAAATTAGAATAGATCACAATTAGAAAACAACATTACAGACCCACGTGTGGGTGCGATACTTATATGTAGAATTATAGCCTCATCTGCTGAGCCGCAGCATTGATAGGCATTCATTAAGTATGCAGCTCATAAAGTCAAATGTTTTTCAATAAATATCATGGGAACGAGACTCGAGATACTCCACATTCAGACTTACAATGGCAGCATATGTTGAGGTGGATTGAGTCCTCAGGCTCCAATCTGGCTCTCTCTCCCTCGGACTTAGAAGATAAATTATGTGGGCTATTTTTCCATTATGTTAATCAAAACACTCGCCATATGCATTACTATTATTAGATTGGTAACAGAAGACATCCTGTTTTCAATGTGAAATTGTGAGACTGAGCCTTAATTGATCACAAACACAGTTTTAGGATAGTCAAAGATAATTCAACAGCTGGCCTTGTTTATATCTCTTGTTAACATGTTATATATGTTTTATGGGGTGTCAATTGATGTTGTTTCATATTACAGCAGCAGCCTATTTACAAGGATGCTTCGGTGTGTAATGAGAAGCATAAATGACGAATAAGGTAATATAACTTGATTTTTGAAATAACAAACACAGCATCTATTCCACTTGTTTTTTTCAGAGCAGTTTATGTGTTATTGTTGTGAGTGGAGGATGTGGTTTATGTGACGTTAAGTAAAACAAACAAAGCAAGGGCTGCAGTTCTGGCACTTAAAAAGGGTCTGAGAATGTGTGTGTTGGCCCACCTGAGCTGTGCTAATTGTTTTCGAAGACACACATAAGGTCTCCGGCACCACCTTAAATTCCAAGGTTGCACTTACAGCCTGCTGGACGTCCTTGACTGGAGCCAGACGCGGGTCTAGAGAGGGCCGTTTGGCCAACAATGTCATTGTTATGGCCTTTGTCGTCTCAATTAGCAGGCGGGTGCTAAAACACAGAGCTCTAAATGGTGGCATCAGTGTTAACCTGGGACACAACACACTGCCCATAAACCCCAGCACTTATGCCTACTGCTGACCATGCTGTTTGTCTCTCATTACCTTCCAGCAGCAAAACAGGGCCCAGAGGTTATACTAATGACCCTCACTTTTACAAAGTTACTGCCACTACTGCTGTCTACTGATGAAAGTATGAAATGAAACAAATTAAGCTGGATCTGTCAGCATTTTTATTGCTGTTTGAGTTAGGGGTACAGTGAGTCTCCGAGAAGACGGAAAGTCAGTTTATCATTAAGAGTGCGTTTCCGTCGTCAGTAAGAGTGGCTGATTAAATTAGGCTCATTTTAAGGTCAATGTATTTCTTTAATCAGTTGTCCCTTTTGATCATCCCTGGGAACAGTGCTTCTCAAACTCAGTCCTTGATAATTGGTCCTACTTACTGGCTCACTGTCTGTACTCATACGCTCATTGTTTAATGTTTCCAACATTTTCAGCACAGGCAGAGCACATAATGCTGTGCATGTTTAACAGTCATTTCCATAAGTAAGTGCAATTTCTGTACAGTTTGTTCCTGTGTAATGAAGTGAAATCTTGTTTGTATTCCCCCTATTTCACAAGGAAACCCACTCAAGCAGCTACACGGGAATTAAAGCGGCTAAAAATTAAAAACCGGCACTATCTTTAACTGAATATCACATTATTAGGAAATAAAATCAATGACTTGCATACTAAATAGTTCTGTTTTTTTGTTATGTCTGATTTTATATTCTGCAAGAGCTTTTTTTTCCCCTCATTGTTATTGTCTGAGTCTATAAGTGACCTTAACAAGAAAAAATGCAAATGATGTGCGAGAGAAAATGGCTAACATTTATTTATCCTCGCTGTTCTCTTGTCTTGTTGGTGTCATTAGAACAGTTCGCTGCGTCCCATTCTCTCCCATTATCTCTGCTATCAACGCAGCACAGCAAGATTCCAGCAGGGCTATAAATACTTCCCCTGGACCACATACGGCTAGCACATCATCTCCCAGACACAGCTTAATGATGGAAAAAAAATCTAATGTCTTTTTGCCCGCTTTCTTCCACACATTCTCACAAAACCATGAAAAAAAGTCAGTCAGCTTGCAGAAGTTACACATACATTTGGCTGAAAAAATATATTTGCACCTAAGTATCAGCAATGTCTTAGAAGGTGTGAGAGGAAATGATAGATGTCTGTCTGATCATCCACTGGCACAGGTTTTTGTTGATTGCACCAGGGTCACTGACGCTGGCTCCACAAATCCATTAGAGCGAGAATGCAAAAAGGACACTTTATCTGAATTCATTATAAATGGATCTATATCTTATGTTTAGGGCCAAGGACACGATTTGTATCACAATGCAAATATCTATCATTAAATGTTGACAGTTCATTTTTCCTGGCAAAGAAAGAAAAATGTTTTTTCTGTGCAGCACTTTTTCTGTGCTGTTCTTTTCCTGATAAGGCGCCACAAAAGTAGTCGGAGCCGATTTGTTGTCCAAATTGAACGGTTTGTCATAATTTCATAAGGGGAAAGTATCCGGTTTCATGATTTGCATGTTTTGTGACATTACAGGTAAATAGTATGATAGATATCCCAAAACATAGAGCACAATATACCACTTGTATGCGTTTTATAATTTTGGAGAAGCAAATTCAAGAATCTATCTGTTTTTTGCACATATTATTGTTATCTCTCATAAATTATCAAGCTGCAAATACTGCACAATGCATGACAAAGAGTGGTGCGAGAGCAAATTACTGCTTGCTACTTGTATATTCCTATCAAATCAACGGTAACCCTGTTCAACCTCTCCTTCATACAAACTGACACATCATCATTTTTTGTGCACTCACAAACTTGTAGGCACTTTGTCCGATGCAGAGAACTGAATTGCTGAGCACATGGCTGGGCATGTCAGTCAAAGAGCAAAAGGAGCATCCCGTTGTGTCGCTATCTAAATAATGGCTATAAAGCGTGGCTAACGGTGTCCTCTGAAACGTGCTCAGGTGGAAAGAACTAGACAAACAGAGACAGCCACCACAGTGCTCCCTGACACAGAGGACAAAGTAAGGGCCTCATTTCCTCCCTCTAATCAGTGTTTACATCCACCCCAGTGCCAATGGCTGGTGACTAAGCAAGACGTGTATCAATCACCAAAGGCAACCTAACTGGGGAGGACATACAGATACAAAACACACACACTCTGACACAAACCGACACACACAAGCATGGCACCAGGGGAAAAAACAACACCTTCTCATCTTAACCTCTTCCTCTTCTACTGTGCCATCTCTCTCTCTCTCTCTTCCTCTCTCTCTCTCTAATGGGTGCAGAGAAATTACAGCTAATTAAGGATGTAAATGGTGGCAGAGAGTGACTTCTAATTCTGCATTAAATTGTCACTTACCTCAGCAGAAAAATTTATCAGAGGAGGCAATGTCAACTTTTACAGGGGTGGCTTATTTGCATTTCTGCACGCATTAATTCTGGGATGTGCAGTGCCTACAGAGCCAAACAGAGGGCATGAACTGCATCCCAGCAACTGGTAGGCTTCACCATGGATGTTATTGCTCTTCTCTCCTTGCTGTGGAAGCTCTTTTAACAAAATAATTGATGTACAAGACTCACTGGGAAGTAAAGCAGGCGAAGGCAAACACACAGAGACATGCATGTGCCAAGTCTTTAAACTGCTCTCACGTACTTTCCTCCACAGATGTTTACAAGGTCAAAGCATGTCCATAAAGACTGAATGTATGCAGGAAAACACAGCTCGGTGTGAGGAACAGAACCACGGGTTACGTGTTGTAGCTCAGCACATTAATTATCTTTGCGGCCATTCTTGAGGTGAAAGCAGCAGATTTGAGGCGCAGCCAACAGAAGCGGTCTACACGGACCGCAAAGTCAAAGGGCACGCCAGCAAACATGTGGTAGGTGCCAAGCTGCAGGGTCTGAGAGCTGGGCACCAGGGAAAAGAATGATTAGAGATTTATTACAGCTTTTCTGCAAAGTCATGCAGTCGGCCACATGTATCAGTGATACGGCAGATCCACACTGCCGTTTAAAAGCCACAAAAACTTGATGTGGTGCAGTTAGCTGGCTGAGAGGACTAAAGAATGCTCTTTCATGATTTCAGTTTGCAAATATGTTGTTTGCAAATATATGTTATTTCTCTGGTAAAGGTTTGCAGTAAACATGGAAAACATGTTTTGTGCATGAAAAACGAACCACTGTACACTAGTTCAACTAGACTGGAAACCATAAGGGCAGAAGGACACAAAGAACATCAGTCATTTGTAAAAAATTCAATTGGAAGCTCAGGTTTGAATTCTGTGCATCTTTACATAAGAACAGGTTCCTGTTTCCATGTTCTGGGTATAGTAATGCCTATAACATGCTGGAAAAAGCAGGTACTATTAAAACTGCATCAGAGAATATCAGCTGAACACACTATGGACAGAAAAATCATAGTTTAAATCTATTTAATCTAAACTTTTAGGCAAAAGAAAAACAGGTTTTCAAAAATATGTGGAGTTCAATTGAATTACTCATCTGGACTGGAAAACAAAATGTAGGATTGAACGGTGTAAATATTCTTATTTTCAGGGTCAAACTATTTTCAACCATATATGTATATAAAGCCTTTAGTGCCTCCAGTGCACTGTTTCAGTCTGTGTTTAAAGGGTAAATATTGAAAGAAGACGAAAAAATCCATACAACAGGTGACTCTGAACTTTTGATTTGTAGTGTTTGTATAAGACATTGAAGCATTATTACAGACCCACTGCAAACGTGCAACAATATTTTTAATTATAACAGATAAAATAATCCTTGGCTACGACCTCGCAAAGACCCATAGATTGTGTTTGCTTGGCCATTGATTGACCCCAAGTGAAGGACCTCATCATTCTCTCAGCTGTTCCAACGTTTCATCCAACTCAATCCATTTACATTTAAGCACAGCTCTGCTCGGCCTAATTAGTTCCATGGCTCCATTAGTCTACATTGTGGTCAATCCATTCATCACTTTGCGTGTTAGTTAAAAGCCCATTTCTCTAATCCTGTCACTGTTCTCTGCCTATTACTGTGTTTTTTTTCTAAAAAAAGAGAGTGAGGGGGATTATGGGTAACTAATTACCAAGAAGATGACATCACAATAGGCCCAACTTTACAAGTGACTTTTGGATACTAAAATTCAAATCTGATAAAATGTATTTTATTTAACTTCCACATGACTAAAATGAAAAGAATATGTATCTTGTCTGATAAAGAAACACGAAAGTTTTTGGATTACACTTGTAGAAAAGGAGGCTTTATATGCGTACATTTAACAGGATGAAAATAAAATAAGGAGTGGAATAGAAAGCAAGGGAGGGAGAATAAGAACGACAGAGAGAAATAGAGGTGGTAATGATCCCTGCATTGAGAGACTTGGCTCACCCACTGGCATACTGGCTCGTATGGTCCACTGGCTCCAAACTTGCTGAGGTCTAAAACTCGCATTATGCCTCAAAAAAAAAAAAAAAAAGAGACAGGCAACTAGGACCTCAACACACCGAAGCTAATTAATTCTCAGACATAATGAGACATTATCATGTTTGATGTACAGTTCACATGCTCTCAGGGTGCTTTCTGCTATCAAGACACAAACAGTTTGCGAAAACTTGCTCTGACAAAACGGAAAAAACGGAAACTATTAGAGAGAGACAAAAAGACTCATTTAGTAGATAAAATTGTCATGTTAAACAGTGTAAAAGTGACCTTCGCTTAAGCTTGAGGATTTACTCCGTTGCCATTTTTCTACTGATTTACAAATACAAGCATGTAGATTCATAAGCAGCACAGGCTATTTAAAGCAGAAAATCCTGGTGAGTTTTTGCATTTACATCCGTTGTGTTTGGCTAGTTCTGCTGTTTCCTTGGTTGATTATATCCCATTGATCATTCACTTCACCACTGTCAGGTCACCACCACCTTACATCCACTATCTGCTGAAGACAAGTGCGGCGAGGATGATTCTCAGGATGATTCAATGTCTGGTACAGTCCCTGAAAGCAGAACTCATTTCCAGGCCGAGCTACCTCAGAGTCCCAGTAGGGAGACATGAAGCAATCTCAGGCCCGTGATGCCCTCCCACAGTACCCGCTGCCCTTTCACTCCCACATCCTTCGCTTTTATCGGGAATCTATTTTCCCTCCCCCCCTCCCCATAAGGTAACTCCATCTGAAATTTTACATCTCCCCTCTCTCTCTCTCCCTTTCTCCCTCTCTCCGGTTTCTTCCTCCCATGATGGATGAGCTCCACACTCTGGGGTGTCTCAGCCTGTCCATCATGCCCTGCGATTAGGAATTAAAAATTGCAAACGTTTCACAATGGCCGGGGGCGGGGGGTGGGGGGGGGGGGGGGGGGGGGGGGGGGGGCGGGGGGGGGG
>JAPZDV010000014.1:7256481-7270549 GCA_029814665.1 Acanthurus lineatus
CTTTTAATTTAATTAGGACCATGAAACTGCAGCTCTTCCTGTCTTTCACCACTGACTCACTCAGGGCTAAAAGGGTTTGTTGTCAGCTACGAAAGTGCTGTTGATCAGCAGTTGGAAGCACTTGTAGCTTGTCAGTCCATCAGCGGGAGTTTTTGAAAGTCTGACAGATGATTCAACAGGTTCAGTGTTGGCTGTCGGTCAGCGGAGGTCAGAGGCAGCCAGTCTGTGTTTGACAGCTCTAAATGATGCTGTGGACAGAAGAGGAACAAAGCTTTTCTTGTGCTGTTTGGTTTGTGCATATTCCTTCAAATCATCCTTTAATCTCATGACATGCAAGTTTTAAGACAACATAAATGCATGCTGCAACTCTTAGTACTGATGGATGTAATTTTTGTTCTGTTTTCCACTCAGTGTTCTTATTCTTGGACAGTATGTTTTATAAAATCAAGTCATTTTATTTTTTTACTTTTGGCTTTGTTCAACTTTTTAAGTAATGTGATTTTAATATTTTTTATATCTTTGTACTTAATGAATACGAACAAAAACTTTATGGATGTCAGTTGGGATACTTAAAAAGGAAATAATAAAAAAAAAATTTAAAAATGATTAAAATCTAAAGTGGCATTTGAAGTTACACCAAACGAAGTGGATGATACATCCTCTAAAATTTTTAGTTTTTTCACTTTTATATCTGCAGTTAGGGTTTTTGTGGATCCTACAAAAGTCTTAAAAAGTCTAAAATATCTGCCAATTTTGCTTTATGTCCCTCATATTGTTTTTCCTCCACTATGGACATAAAATAGGTCTTAAAATGCATTTATAATGGTCTTTAAAAGATCTAAAAAGACTCAAATTTAACTTCTAAAAACTTGCACAAACCCTGGTGGTGCAGAGCTTCTTCACCTTTAAGAGCTGAAATATGTTTTTGTCAGGTAATGTTGCCTTTTTTCACCCTATAACTGTTTTTACTCATAACTGTTTGCTTATTAACCGGAAAGACAAGCATGTAACTTCCATTTAAAGAATCCATAGAGAGCACACTAGTTAAATTGAGAAAACAGTACAATACTTAAGCATAATTATCCCAGTTCACACCTAAAGAGGGAAAAAACATTTTGCAGGTTGGATGCAGATCATAGCTGTGAGTGTGATATAACTCTGTGTGATGCTGGGCTTCCAGCAGCCGTGGAGATAAAGCTGCTCATAGTGAGCCAATGGAGAATGCAAAGCAGGCCATCTGATAGCAGAGAGCAGAAGGTAGGAAGGAGGCATGTGTCTGGGAGAGGCAGCCGAGGAGCATTTGTCAGGAGACAGTGACAAAAGGGGGTTGAAGGGGCCTTGCTCGACGCTATTCAGGGACAATTTGTAAGCCCGGCTGTTGAAGTCAGGCCAAAGACTCGCGAACAGCTGGAGCCCTGCCGTGATTGATAAATGTGGGCCTCCAAGAACTTCATTTTGATATGAATGAAGACAAAAGCGCGACAACATTCTGTGAGTGTTTAATATTACCGTCATTAAGTGGCGACAGTGGACAAACGCCCTGTCCTCAGCTGGGGATACAAAACGCCAAAAGGGAGGTCAGTACCCCCTGGTAATTAACATTTTTATGACAAAATACACTTTTAGTAGCAGATTTGTAATTAATTTGGGTTTCAAGCTGAGTGATTAAAAGAGCATTTAATCAGGATTAGGATGTTTTTAATTTTATCAAGGACTGAATAAAAAACATTTTATAGTTTTGATGATAAAACATTTTCTTCCCCATTATTATAGACTGAGATAGTGTGTTAGCTTTTTTTAACACAAAAGTCCAAAATAACTATATAGACACTAAACATGCTTGAAACGTGATTTATTGTATTTTTCTATCAAGTTAAAACATGTTGGATTTTCTCTTAATATCTTCAGAAAGTAATATTTTTGGATGCTAACAACCCCACAAAAAACAAAAGGCCTCTTTTTTTCTCACACTGATATGTATGAACACTAATCTAATTACACTGCAGGCAGTTTGTCATGCTAATCATGCAATAACCAAATTTTCAATCCGCATCGACAGCTCACCATGAAAAGAGTTGGGCTGCTTCTCTGTCACAGGCTTTTGCAGATGTTGTGACCCATGCTGACATGGGTCATTTGAGAGCGACGGTGACCAGCTATGATCCGTTCACTTACCGGGTTCACTGACTTTTAAACCTGCTGGAAACATCTTTATCAACAGCTGCTTGCTATTGCATCACATTGCCGATAAGACTTTTTTACTAAAAGTGAGGTTTTTAAGTATAGGAAGCACAATAAAGCAGGCAGGCGGATTAAATTCAACGAGGTAATCCCTTTTGCTTATTGATTATGTTTTTCTTTTTTCAAACGAGCTGTTTTATCAACAGGATTTCCCATCTGTTTTTATAAAATTGAGAGTAAACTATGCACATTCATCCTTGACCTATTTAATGGCTGGATTGTGCCAAAGACCTACGCAGGAAAATTGAAAAGTTTTCCATCATTAAGTGATATATATGGCTGTGACCGGAGTCCATAAAAATTGGGAATTGTTCTATTCTAATTTAAAATTCCATTTCAGTCACTCCTCACAGTGACAAAGGAGAACATCCATCCAGTCATACAGTCGAGAATTTGCTGCCAGGATTCACGATGAATGAGTGAATATTGATGAAGTTGAAAACTCCACCGGGTCCCCTTTTTTTTTTTTTATGCTACATCCCTCCAGTGGAGGATGGGATAGGGGGAAGGGCGGGCTCATACTGGGTTTCCATGGAGAGAGGCACCTTTCTCAATATTCAGAATCCCAGTGTTCTGTGCCGAGTCTCAAAAGGAGATCAATCTCACTTTGAAGCGCTGGGGGCTTCATTTGTTTGTGAAGGATGTGAGGTGCTGCCTAAATGACTATGCCAATTCTTCAAAACCCACTTGCAGTTGACACTCAGGGCCTCTGTGTTCATTGTTTTTTTTTTTTGTTTTTTTTTTGGGGAGGCTCAAGTTCAGCGACACATGATTGAATCCGGCCCACTCGCTGAAAGGTTTCCTCCGGATGAAGATCTGAGCGCTCGGAAGTCAGATTTGTTTCCCAACTACAAATACATGATAAAATGTAACTAGCAGAGTCACAGAACCAAAAATAGATGATGTTTTAGCAAATTGTTTTTCTCATTTGAGCTTAGAAGAGCTATAATATAATGACATCATATTTAATCTATTCGTAATGATATTTAAAAAATAAACAAGTTTGTGGATTCATGAAAAAATAGAATAAAATGAAAACTGAGTAACGCACAAATACACAACATTCAATAAACCACTTCACTTAAATGCGTTTGAACCCCCACCAGCAGAAAATAATGGCTGATTTTTTTTAACTCAAGTTCCATTTCACAGAATACATTGAAAATCTTTGCAAAGTAGATGGTTGGTTTACTTTTGGTGACTTGTTTACTTCACTGCACTTGACTTTCTGTCTTAGTTTAATGTCAGCAAAAACAATCTTATTTTTCTATTTTTCCTTATTTCTCATCTTTCGCTAGATATCGTTATCTGGGCACTTGGGAAGCATGATCAGAAACTATGTTTTTATTTTTTTCTGCATGCAGAAAGGTGGATTTTTGGACTTAATGTTGTTTCTGTTGAACAGTGGCTAAAGACGAATCTAAGGCAGTATGCAGTGAGTCTTTGTTCAAAAAGAGACAGAAAAAATCATTATTGTACTGTTTTTAATACAAAATTCATCCTGCGTTTTTAAAGTTGTGCTCTTGTGATTAAAACTACCTTTGAAAGACTGAAAATGTAACAAAAAACAATGCAAAGAGGGATCTGTTTTATTGTTTTTCGCCTTTTAGTGCACAATCTCCTGCCTGCACACCAAATATAAATAAAAGAAACCAGACCTTGACCTTGACAGACATGACAGCTTATTCAGCTGTAATATTTTTTCTGTGGGATCAGTACATTTATGCAGGACAGTTTTTTGGAAAATGCTACAACAATGTGAGTCTGCCAACGGAGCCCAATAATAAGTCCTCCCTCAGTCGCCGGCGCTTAAGTAGCAGCGCGTCAAGCCATTCTTCTCACAGTTTTAGCAGTGCAATGGCCCATGCGGTTCCCTCACAGTGTGTTTAGAAGAGGACCCTCCATGTCTGCTCAGTTGTGCCTGGTTTACCAACACTATTGATTGCAGGTGATGTTCTGGACAGAGTCCATCTGACCTCTGGAGGGGCTTAAATACATCATTGTCCAGAGAGAGACCTCCTGAGACTCTGGTTATAGTGTGTGTGCAGCCCTGCGCTTCACTCCCAGACACGCTGATAAAGTGGCAACAAAAAAAGTCAACAGGACACATGTATAAGCACTTCTTACTCCTTTTCAGTGCTCTGCAAAATCTAAAAATACAGCTGGAGGCCAGATAACTACAATATGTTGGGTGACAGTCTTCTCCTCAGTCAAGCAGTTAAAACACTTTAGATTTATCTTCAACCTTTGGACATTAAAAGTGCAACTTTAAAAGCTGCAGCCGAGCTGGCTTATATATGTTGTGACTCTTCAGTCGGCACACTTCAGACAATCTTGCTTGCTCTTGTCATAATCACACTGATCTGCTCTTCTCGGTGCCTTGCTGTGAGTTCTAATTGGCCTTATTAATCAGCAATCATGTTAACACTCTCCCTAATCTGTGTGGCAAGCTTTTTGCTCCATACACACCTCAGAGCCATTGATGGAAATCCAATGAGACATAGGTTTACCTGCCATGAAAGTACCTCAGCAGCAGTCATCAACACATTGTGGGGAGTGTGGGGGGAAGTACACTTTAAATTAATTAACATCAGACCTCTTGTAGCACTTCATTTCTGTAAACAAACATTCTAATATGTGGTAATTAATTAGATATGCCATGCTTCCTTCCTCTTCCTGGTGTTGATCTTTCTTCTTGTGGTTCCCTTTTTTTGGGGACAAACTTTAAGGGTTTATGATCTCTGCTAAGGATATAAAACTGCAGAACATGTCTGTCCTCATAAAGGTGATGCAAGGTTTATTCTTGGTGTCCTATTTTCATTTTGAGCTCAGATAATAGAGTTTTAATATACAGGAGCAGAGGAAATGCAAGGAGCGTTTCCTCTGATGTAAGTTTTGGCGAAATGTAGCAATCACACTCAGTTCCTTTAGTTTTCTGAAAAAATTTAATATAAAATTTAAAATATTGCATGAGAATACAACAAAAAATATAAGGAAAAATATGAATAAATCATTCAGAAATTTGGTAACTACCATTAAACAACGTTAGATTATAAAACGGCTGAATTTTCAAGATATAAAATGTCTAATCTTTAATTTTGTAATACACATATGCAGTCCACATACAGCAAGTGGGAATTTTATATAAATTCTTTGTCAAATATTTATGTTTTTTTAGTTTATCATTAATAGATGAAACATTTTGATGAACAAACCTTTAAAAGCATCAGAAAACCTTATCAGCCTCATAACCGATTGTTGTGATTTATTTGTTATCTCATGTTAGGCCTCAGTTTAAAAGCAACAGCGGCTTTTTATTCTGTGTTATGAATTCTGGTGGTGAGGTAACTTCTTTTGTTTAGAATCGTGTTAAAGACGCAATCACACTTTCAATCTTTTAATATTTTTATGCCAATAAAAAAGCGTATTTGTGAGTTCGTTTCTCAGTTATTCCAAAAAAAAAAAAACAAGGGCCCCACTTTTCTGTTTTCCTGATTTCCATTTCATATCTGCAACACTCATGCGCTCAGCTCTGCGTGATAGCTGCTCATGGGTGATGATTTTCGAATCGATTTGCCATTCTCACAAACGAAGGGCACAAAAGGCTGAGCAATCAGTCCAAGCCTGGCTGCTTTTGGCCCAGAGAGAGGAGAGATACTCTGTGAGTGGAGGGCAAGCATGGCTGATCTGAATCATGAAGAATAATGTTTAGCCTGGCAGATGATTAGGGATGTTAATTTTTTTGGGGGGGGGTGGGGGCAAAGGGGGCTGGCACTTGGTGATGTCACTTTGGCGATCTGAACAATCTGGCAGGGCCGATCCTGGCGAAACGCTGCTCAATTTGCTGGGGCTCCTGCTCCATTTGCCTGTTAATGAGCACTGTTGTTGGAGGTACCCATGTGTACCATGTCATGAGGCTAGCAGGCAGCACCTTCACCTGACGCTCTGACCACAGAGGAAAATGGCAGCCGCCGTGACAGATGTTTTCACAGTCCTGGGGAGAGTGCCATGGGAGACCTGTACAGTCAGAGGGCCCCGAAAATATCACCGGCAACAACTGCTACAACATGTGTCTGCCTCTGTGTACATCCAGTATGATCTGACAGCAAGGAGAAGGTTATTTTTCTTTAAAATAACATCAAGATGAATTAAGAGAATTTAACCACAATGAAAATGCTACAAAAACATCCCTTTCTTATTGGGAAAAGCTTGAAAAGGCATGAATATTTAAATATTTGTCATTTAGTATCTGTCTGGATAGATAATGTGCTGTTTCCTGGTGTGTGATTCAGTGGGAGGAGCTCTCGGTGTCACAGGATGGATGGCCGCGGTAAACTCATTACGTCACAGCGTGACAACAGCACTTAATGACTAATGAAAGGGTGAGCTCTCCACAGTTCACTTCTGTCAAATGAGTCCAGCATGAAAAGGCTGTATCAGTCACAATGATTGTTTTTTTTGGCCATTATACTTAAAATTAGGAATAGTTTAAATCACCACTGACTATTTTACAATCTACACTCTCTCTTCTTTTTTTTTGATAATTTTACCTTTATTGATTGATAGGAGACAATGGAGATAGATGGAAAAAGGAGATGGCATGCAACAAATGTCCCTGGAAATCAGACTATACCATTACATGGCATGTATCTTTGACACCAGGATGATCTATTTCCCACAATCTTAATGTCTGAGATGAGTATAAAGGGTTAGGTCGCTTTCTTGCGACCCCCTGGATCCCAGGCTGACAACCAACACTGTAGACAACCATTGGTTTCCATTCATTTCCTTATGGTTTTGAAAATCAATTGGCATACTCGCTTAAACTCGCTCGAGTTGTGTGATTTATCATTGTGAATGCTGTCACGTTGAATATAATGGGGTGATGGAATCAAAAAGCCTGCTGAATGATTTTCATACCATTTGGAGATCAATAGAAATCAATGGCTGTCTGGAGAGTTGGAGAAATACATTAAAACAAGTCGAAAGCAAACGTTCGGAAAATAATCTGCAACAATATAAAGTACGATTGTGGAAATTCTAAGTAAACCTTCCTTTATTCTACATGATTATTTTCAATATATGCTAATTTATTCCTTTACTTAACTATATATATATGAAACAAATATTGCATTGTTTTTCTCCATACATTGGTCTGACAGCTGTAGCTACTTATTTCTTTTCAGATTTTTTACATATAAAACCCTTCGATCTTCTTTTAAAAGAAATAAGGTTGATGAAACTAGCTTGTTGGTTTCATGACTCCAGAAAAAGACCAGAAGAATATGTGCGTGGGAGAAAGTAGCCTTGAGATAGTGTAAATACACAACTCAACAAAATGAATAGCAAGGATATAGCTGTTTTTATACATTTAAGGTGGTAATGTTACAGATTTTGCATTCAAATGCTGCTTAAACATCATCTAATCAGTAATAATACACAAAATTATAATACATACAATAGATCAGTATCAATGAAACTATTCTGCATAATGAGTACTTTTGATTTCCCTCTGCACACTTTGTATTAAAAGGTGAAGTACTTTGACAATTTTTTTGTGTAGGACTTTTGTGTATTTTGTATTACATTATTTCTACTCTGAGTACTTCTGCCACTGTTGGGGAAGTACATTGTGCATGATTTGTTAGTGCTTGCAAACACAAGGTTGCCAAAGTGCTGAAGGCAAACAGACTTGAACAAAATCCACAAAGGATTGTGGGAAACGAGAAGGTTGAAGGTTGCTGTGGTTATTTATTGATGCTGCTGAGTGAAATGTGCCAATAGAGCGGCTATACATTGTAACACTATAACACAGTGCACCATTAAACAGATCCATAAAAGAGACAGGCAACCAGATCAGATTTTAATGACAAATGCGCTGATCTGAGATAAGTATAAATACGGAGTAATTCAGCAAGGTTTCATGCCTGGTTAAGCATGTACATCTTTTGGCGGCCCACTAACTGATATTACTTCAGTGCAATATTTCAGTGCACATCAACATCCCGCCGAAATTAACTCTGATGTGTGAGCAGACCCGGGTCCGGCACTCCAAAGTGTCTTGTGATTATATCAGGATAGATAGAGCAAGTCGTGCAAAAAAAAAAAACACTCCCCACAATCTCCAAGCTGTCCTGGCAAATTTAAATACGCCTCAGACAAAAAAAACCCCAACAACAAATGGGGTAAATCATTCTCTAATGTTTGTGCTGCTGGAAAATAGGTAATAGATGCAATGCCCCGAGAGTGTTTTTGGAGGCAGTTGGTTTTTTCCTCTGTCTGATTACTAAATCCAGGGTTGATATACAGATGTAAATATGCTGCTTGGAAGCCCCCTCCTCCTCCTCTACAATCCCTCCCTCCCTCTTCTCTTCCATCTGGCAGACAATAGTTTAAAATTCTTAATCCATGAGCAACCATTGAACATTAGTGAATTGCAAATTACAGATGTTTTACTGTCTCTCCCTCTTCTTTTTTTTCCTGTTTTGATCTGTGCATCCCACTGTCACTCAGTGTCGCGTACGCATCCCTCGCTCCTCTGCATTCATTAGACACCCTGTGCCATCATGGCACCATATGACACTGTCATCATTTGGTAATTAAACCTTTGCTCGTTTAAATATGAAAAGCTGGCAAGGGTGTGATCATAAACAATGTTGCGCAAACCAGATTTTCCAGACTAAATGAGAATTCAAGCAACATCATGCCAGAGATTGATTTTTTTTCCCTCCTCCTTTTTCACTTGGAGCAAAAACAAACAAGGCAAAAAAAGTTGCTCTTGTGCCAAACATATCAGACTGTCACACATTAAAATTCATACAAACAGACACTTTATTTTGAGCACAAAACAATGCACTTTAGAAAAACAAACTCTGGCTTTGTGTCTAATGTGATTGATGCCATAAAAGCATGTATTTTTATGGTCATAGTCGGAGATTACGGCTCTCCTCTTTCAGTCCAGAGGTAAACAATGATAATAAACCAAGAGTCGACAACTTCCAACACCACTATGTGCACAATAACATCACGATGGCGGAGGGATTTTTAAATTCTACACTTAAATGATAAGCACAGGACATAACATCAGCGTTGCACTCTTCTTCCTTAAACACAGTTATGTGCTTTATCATGTTGGACCACCTGACAATAAAATCTCCCCGGTGCCTGAGGACAACATCTCCCAGATTCTCATCTATATTCACACAGGCCTCCGTCACTGAAGATTTAGCCAAATGGCTGTGGAGAGGAGGAATGCCCGAACCATTACAAGCCAAACTACTGGCTTTTTATGACCACTAAACAATCTTCCTTGCAGCCGTCCTTTAGCGTACCTCCGAGCTCGGAGCCGGCGAGAAAGTATGTGGGAGGAGGCCATTCAGTCACATTATGGCTTTCCATAGATCAAGGTCACAATTTTCATGATCATTACACCACTGAAGGTGACAGGAAGCATTTACAGAAGTGATCAGGAGCTTATGTGGGAGCTGCTCATCCGTAGATTTCTGGGGAGAGGAATATATGTGTATACACAGCCTCACTCACACACACACACACACACAGACACGCAAACTAATCAACAAATCACACTGTGCAGCTGACATATTATCATATCATCATTACAGTGAAGACAGCTAGCAAAGACAAAGACGGAAAACGAAAGAAAACAACAAGACAAAGAGGGGGAATTAAAGAAAAGCTACATTTGTGAGGTCAAAGTCTGCCACCAGGAGGTGACTGCTACATTATGCATTCACATGCCATAGGCTAACACATGTCAGCAGCCCAGTGGACAGAAGCTCTGTTTCCCATATTGCTGACATGTGATTTGAAGCTGTTGGCTGTCTGGTTGGGACACAGGCAGCTGGCGGGACACCTCCGAGCCGCCTCAGGCTGATCTCTGCTGCACACACACACACATGCACACACACATACGCACACACTGATCCACTGAAGGATCCAGACATGGGATCAGCTTCTCCCACAGTGATGAACCCAGGGCATTATGGGAGGGCAGGCTGCTGTGTGCTGCTTGGTAAAGAGGCTTCTCTGGAAGTGAAGATGGAGATGAGGAGGAGGAGGATTTTTGTTTGTGTAAAATAATACAAGAAAAAACTATTTTTTAAAAAGGGTATAATTGAACTTTTGCAGATAAGGGAGCAAAACCTGCTGCTTTCCTTTTACAATTATCCCCAATATTCCTGGTTCAAGTTTCCAATGCCCTTAAAATTTTCCTGTAAAGCCTCTTCACTCTTTGTTAAGTCCCAACCAGAGGGGCCACACATTTAACTATTCATGTGGAAAGTTTGATGGGGAAGAGAAGGGATTTAGCCCTTGTTCCCAGTACAATAAATGCAACACGGAGAATACTTTTGAAAATGACAAGATATTTTTAATCCAGCACTGCAGGGCATATTTAACAATTACTTTCAAATCTGCATAATGAATGAGGAGCTAGAGTGTATTTTAAGTCTTTGCCACTTTATTCCACAACTTAGTGTGTTAATGTGTGAGAGACAGAGAGAAATTTGACTTTGTGTGGGAAAAAAGATTTTAAGATGCTGAAATTAAGAAGTATATCACTACCACTACTTTGAATAGTAACAATGATATTAAATAATGTTTTTGTAATGTGGTCCTTCTTTCATGTTGGCATGCAAATGAGATGTTAATTTTTTCTTAATGATTTGTTGTACCTGAGGCATGAAAAAGCTCAGAAACTCAACTGTCTGACTGCTTTTGTGCTCAGGGTATGAAAAGTAATTTAACAAAGTGTTTTCTAATCAAAGTAATGTAACCTGATCTCACTTGCATTTGGATGTTTAATACAATTTACAATACAATATCACTGAAACCATCCAGTATGGGAAGTGTGTGCGTGTGTGTGTGCGTGTGTGTCGGTGGGGGTGCGCGTGTACTAATGACGGCAAAGATCATCAGCTGAATCTGAAAAACACTGCAGAAATTGAAGGGATTTCATTGGAGTTTAACGCCAAACTGGATGCAAGTAACGTGTTTGGATCCTCACAGCTAATGTACTAAAGAGTCAGAGCAGCTCAGAGTCCTTCATCTGCAGCCTGTTATCACCTGAAATACGACCCTGACAGCTGTAAACTTCCGCACTGACTTTTACGTCTTTTCTCCCTTTTTGATGATTTCCCATCAAAGACAGTAAACGGTTAAATCGGCTGCGTTAAACTGACATATTTAGCGTTAAGTGGCCTTCACTTCCAAAGAATGGTGTCGAATTAGTAATTAAAGCACAAATGGGAACAACAGCAAAATAAGCCACTTTCTTTAGTCAGTTTCCGCTATTTAAAGAAATATATTTTAGCGTTTATTTTTTATTTTAAAAAACGAGGTGGCTAAAAATAATTTATTATAAATGTAATTTTTCACAGTCTTGCTGAATTATTTAAAATTCGAAAATATGTAAAGACTTAAGGAGTTATGATCTAAATATGGAGAACACTACTTACTGTAAAAAAAAAAGATGATTTTTTAGCGTGACATCTGATTCTGCACAAATACACGATTGATTACGACATAATATGATAGAATTACACTGAAGAGATTAATCTTCTAAAAATTTACAGTAAATCTGAGATATGATAAAATATACAAAAGTAATAAGAAAATCTAAAAAGTTGGAAGATCAGTCATTTTTCGTTAACAGATGCTGAAAGTTAATCAGTGTGTGTTTATATCAATAAGCCACATTCTGGGGTTATAATGAGTTTATAACTCTGCAATATTAATGTAAACTGGTTTTATTGCATTATACAGCTAACAGACGCTCAAATAACAGGCGGTTTGCAATTATTATACGATGATTTTTGCTTTAGGATGTTCATCCACTGGAAAAAAATAGACATAAATAAAAATAAATAAATAAAGCCAATAATAAAAAAAACATAGATCACGTTCTAATTTTACATTTTAAACGTAGGGGGATCAATGGAAAACAGTTGTAATGATCCAATTAATTATGGGCAAAATTAAAAGCAAGTGCAAAATCAATCTTTCACGGTGTCGAGGATGGAATCAAATTGATGCTCCATCTGTTCACGCCAGCAAGATTTGTAGCCCGAAGTGTAGTAGCCTCGCTGCTGGAGCACAGGACACAGTGAGGAAATCCAATATACTCGTACAGTGTCGAGATATTTCTGTTAGTGTTATAGGATTATATGTAGGTGGAGAACTGAAGGGAGGCTGCAACTGAACTCTTGAAACATCCTATTTTCTATTTCAGTCTAAAATTATTTGAATGTCAATAATTTTGTATATTTTTTTAATAGTAAATAGCTGAGTTAAATATTTTTTAATATTAAAAAAATATTAAGGTAAAGTGACAATTTTAGATTATTTATATCAGCATGCAGAAAATGTCATTTCTAAGTTTTTGACATTATTTTCAGAATTACAGAAGGTGCAAATAGCCTTGATTTCGCCACAAGTTCGTGTAAATCATCATAAATCTCGTGGCAGACCACCCCCTCCCTTAAATCCAAAAGGATTAATATTCAACTTACAACCAGTGGTGTCAGCTCCCCTCTGCAGGGAAACTCAGATCGATTGGTGACGTTGGAATAACGCGAGACAACCAGCAGAGTCTGCACGGGAGGAGGAGTGAGGAAGAAAAAAAAAAAAAAACAACACATAAATGACACCTCTCCCACCTCTAGAAATAAAAGTTCTCTCCCACCACCCAGACGCCTCGATCATCCTCCGCACAGTTGCCTGAAAGTGTGAAGCTGCTGTTCGGCGGGTGGAGCTGCTGGACCCTCGGTTCTGCTTCTTCCCTCTCCTCCTCCTCCTCCTCCTCCTTGTCCTCCTCCTCCTCCATGCCACCTCTCCTCTCTCCTCCTGCACAGGCCATTAGGAAGCGGGGCAAAAGATAAATTGCTCTCTGTCAATACATTACACCTCTCCTAATGGGTGCACCCGGGCTCCAAAAACATTTTCCAAACTCTTGACATGCACCGGTATCGTCTTAAACACTGCAGTTGTGTGTCAGAGTGGAAGTGAGTCAGTAATTTATTCAAATTAGATTTTACTGAAAGTGATAAATTTAAGCTTTTTCTGACTTCAAGGATGGAAGAAGGAAAGGCCTATTTTTTTAAAGGTAAAAATGCAAAAGAAGAGGCGATAATTGATTCAGTCTTTGTATTGTTTAAAAGCCTTTTTAGGGGCTCTTTGACCCCGTGTTGTAGCTGCTGAATGGAGCGGCCCCCTTCCTAAAAAGAGAGGGGTTATAGGGCCCATCTGACCACAGTCAAACACGCCACGCCGCACGTGCTGTTCAAACACAAACCAAACAAAGTAAACACGTGAAAACGATGTATTCGTTTGGATGTGTGTTCAAAACAACAACTTCAGTATTTTGTGCCCCCCCACATCAACCTCCTCCTCCTTCATCCTGCTTAATTTTTTCAGTGGGGAGATCAAATTGTGAGGAGCAGGAGGGCATGAGAGAAAAAAAAAATACTGAGGGAGGGGGTGATGATGGTGGTGTTGGTGGGGGTCTTATAGAGGGGGGAGCAAAAAAAAAGAATGTAGCTTTAAGGGAAATGTGCAGCCGGGTGTGAAATTACAGCCTATAGTGCTACATATTGTACCAGAAGCTCACTCCAAAAACAGTAACAAAAAGAGAAATCATCCCCTAACCTGACCAGGAGGCAGGGCGCGAGATGTGGCCGTCTGCCCCTAAGAGATGCCCCCCAGACCCACCCAACTACCCCTACACACCCCCATAAGAAATGGCCAAATTTGTGGAGAGAGCGTGTGTTAAATTTTATTAACACATTTAGAATTTAGAAATTTAGTAAAT
>JAPZDV010000014.1:7272043-7290092 GCA_029814665.1 Acanthurus lineatus
CCCCCCGCCCCCCCCCCCGGGCGCGCCCCGCGGGGGGCGGTGCCGGGGGGGGGGGCCGCGCCGGGGCGGGTTGCAGCTTTTAGAACCACAGACACAGAGAGAGGCTTCATTCCCAGCCCAAAGATCCAGCCTTACGCATCCAGCGCAGCAGAGAAACCCGATGTGTGTGTTCGTGCGTGTTTTTCTCCGCCGTTTTGACGCGTGAATTAAGGCCACCAGGATTTTGAGGAGATACCGGGCCCCGCACGCTGGACCTCAACGTTTCATTCTCTTTTAAAGAAACGCGGGGGTGCTGGCCGGCACGCTGTGAGAATTTACCTGTCACTCCAGGCTTTGAAAAAACACCGATAAACTAAAACACAGGTCGTATTCTTGAAGCAATCCTTCGGTCATGCTGCGCACCTGCCAGACCTCCGCTCCTGGACCGGACTGCTGAAGAAAAGAAAGGCAACTTTTGGGGAAGAAGTTGCCATCAGATCGGTTGTTGAAGCGGGGGTGGAGGGGCAAACTAAGTCCCTCCATCGAGTAGAATCACCTTTTTTTCTTCACATTTTCATCCTTGATAGGAAGGCGAAACGGCGACTTCAGTTGATTATCTCTCTTTCCTTTGCTATCCAATGGATATTCACTGCAAAGCAGACCCCTTTACCGCGATGCACCGTAAGTAGCACAACCCGAGTTTCTCTGCCACTGCAGCTTTAACATGTATGCGGATAAAAATAATAAGGAGGACTATCTCAATTCTGCATAAAACGAAGGCCTGTAGCAGAGAGCAAAGCGAGTTTTATGTGCTAACAGCATCTTAGCGCATAAAAAACAAACAATCACAGGCTTATAAACTGACATGCAGGCAAACATAAGGCTAAAAGAGGAATAAATAACCCTAATGTTTCACACCTGTGTGCAAATTTAAGACAAAAATACTAGTTTATTTTTTTTTATAAATACAATAAATAGAAAGAATAATTCGGTGCACATAGCAGTGATGTGCAGAAATTAAACTTGTCATAGTAAACAAAGAACATGCGTTGGCAGGTACTCAGTAATTTACACGTGTATCAGCCTCCAGCTTCCCGCGCACTGTGTGTGTGTGTGTGTGTGTGTCTGTGTGTGTATGTAAGTGTGTTTAGGCCAATAAGTCAGGACACATTAGTTCCACATGTATTATTCAAATTTTTCAAATATCAGCAAGGTCTCTTAGTCCACCTTAAGCCCACAGACGGTGTTGTTTCCTTGTAATTTGGCGAATGTGTGTGAATAATTGATGACCTCTTCATTTACCAAATATGTAATATGAGTAATCAAAGCTCGTTCAATTATTTAAAATTAGCGTGCAGGGAAAACGAGGGCTTGCAACTTAATAGCCAACATGAGCCGTGGAGTTGCTGAGAAAATATGAGGTCTGTTTTGACATTGAGAAACACAAGTTATTTAAAATAAATTCATATTTGTATTTATTTTTGAATAACAGTTATTAAACACATGCTCATAGGTCAATGTTTGCTGGATTTATTACAGCCTGCAAACTGCACAAAACATTGTGACGGATAGAAAATGATATTTATATGCTACATAATTAGGTGTTCAGCATCCGCTTAAATCTTGTTTTTTTTATTATCCTTTAGTATCATAAAGACATAATTGTAATCAATTTTAGTTTAAAATTAAAGATAAATTAGTTTATTTTAAGCAAAAAGAGCTATAACACAGATCAATAAGAAGGGACAAAATAAACATAGAAATTAGATTAATTTTTAGCTGCAATGTCTAATTTTGTTCTATTAAAATAAATTTAAAAATATACAAAACATGTTCGTTCATTACAGGACACTTGTCTTACAGTGTAGTGATTATCTCTATTCTTTTCTTTCTCTTAAATATTAACAATACTTCCCAAATTGTCTTTTTATCAATTAATTATTTTTGATAATAACTGATAAAAAAAATATTTTTTGGTTGTTGTGCCGTATTTAACTGTGAAACTATACTCAGAAAAGTGGGCTAATCATGGAAGTAAACAACTGTCAAAGTGGACGAATTAGAAATAAAACGTAAAAAAGGAAGAAGACAGTAATGTTAATGTGGAGTATTTTCGTGCATCTTTCTTAATAATATTAGGCTACGTGTAAATCCATGTGCTGAACAGAAACAAGTGAAGGAACTGACCTCCGGTTAGGTTTTATTATGAAGGCTATTTTCCGTCTTTTTTTGCCTCCACTATAATTAAAAAAACACACTCACCTGCGCCGTCTTCTCTCCCTTACGACTTTATGTAATGTTACGGTTGTGTGTGTGCTGCTGTTGTATCCCACGTAGGGCACGGAGGTGTGAACCAGCTCGGCGGGGTGTTTGTGAACGGCAGACCCCTCCCGGACGTGGTGAGGCAGCGGATAGTGGAGCTGGCCCATCAGGGCGTCCGGCCGTGCGACATCTCCAGACAGCTGCGCGTCAGCCACGGCTGCGTCAGCAAGATCCTGGGCAGGTGGGTGCAGAGAGTCCGGCCAAGCCCTGCAGCCAGGTACACTGTGCTGGGTGGAGGGAGGTGGCTAAATATGCAGCGAGGCACAGTGGTGGCAGAGGAAGGAGCTGAGCCTGCAAAACTCAGCCCAGTTTTCAATTTATAGAATTGTTTGATTTTATTTAAGTCACCACAAATTATAAATTAAAGCTGTTTTGGAAAATATTTAGGTTTTTGTTGAAAAAGATCAAGAACAATTTTACGGAATGCATCTTTGCCGTCTAGTTATGCATGAACTTATGCAATTTTCTTGCATTTTAACAGTTTTTTAAGGAAAATTGTATTTGTTTTGAGACATAAAGAATGTTTGAAACGTCATTTAATGTTATAAAACCTTTAAGTGGGATGTTCTGTAGTAGGAAAGTTTGGTGTTTTTACATTTTGTTGTATTAAAAGGTAATTTTCTTAAAGAGTAACTCCTCAAAGCTTATAATCTAAATATATCACTGCATTTAAAAAGATACTAAGTGTCTATAATCACGTCTTATTAAATATGCAAGCTATCAACTAATTGGATAAATATATTTTTGTGCAGGTACTACGAGACTGGCAGCATCAAACCAGGGGTGATTGGCGGGTCTAAACCCAAAGTGGCCACGCCAAAGGTCGTGGAAAAAATCGCAGACTATAAGAGGCAAAACCCAACCATGTTTGCGTGGGAGATCAGAGACAGACTGCTGGCAGAGGGCATCTGCGACAACGACACTGTTCCCAGCGTCTCATCAATTAACAGGTAGGAAACAGAAATTAAAACATTACCTAAAAATAGACACAAATTCGGAATATTCCGATTTTTTTTCCCAGTTTGTGTAATTCAGCTGGGTTAAACAACGGGCCGCGGGATGTAAACACTTTAATGAAGAGGGCCGGCAGAGCGCAAATTGAACATCATTCATCAGAGTATATCTGTGCTAAGCGCACCACCCACAACAGAATATTGTTTGACCAACTTTGTGCTGCCCGGCACGCCGAGGCTGCCTGCGGTCTCAGAGGTGCAATTCAATCTTTCAGACCAAACTCCCTCAACAATCAGCAGTACATCCAGGACTGAGTGAATCTGTCGAGATGAAAACCGATCAATATTCGGTGACCAGATCCCGTGGCGCTATAAAGCAGGCCAATTTTCTTTAGCACATCTAATGTGTTGGAGCTGCTGCTGCTGCTGCACAGACACACAGAGAGCTACACTGGCTTTAACGCATCAGTTTATTTTGCAGGAAATGCATGAATGCAATTTTGGAAAATATAGCATCACAAAATAAGGTGATTTATAAAAATTACAATTAGAAAAATTATATTTTTTGCGGTGACGATTTAAAATGAACGTCAAAAAGGGCCTTTATTTTATTAGTTGCGTTAAATTCAAGGTGATATCTTGCTTAAGAAAAAAAAATCATTTAATATTAGTGTGATGCATTCCGTTATTTGTCTAATTTTTGACACCATTATGACAAATAGCCACATTTTTTAAAAATATTCAACATTTCAAGTATCTCCATTTCTGCTACAAATCCTCATTTTTCTCTAAGAAATTCGTAAACAGCGTTAAAGGTGCAGAAATGAAGGACATGAAGACCCAGGACACCCCCCCCCCACCTCACCTCACCTCACCCCCCCAACCCCCACCCCTTCTTCCCTCCCCCCTTCCTTCCCCCCCACCAAAGATCCCTGGTGATGAACTTTGGTTAAGAGGCACTGTTCCATAGAACCAGCATCAGCATTACATTTTAATGAGCTGATGGGAGAGCATGGACAGCTCCACACAAGACATCTTTTAAATAGAGAAAAAGGCTGAAGAAAATTCATTTCATGCTTCGTGGCTGCTTAAAAAGCCCCATTTAAGGAGGCTCAGACACATGTATGTGATAAATTCAAAACGTACATTAATATCATTAAAAGAGCCCTATAAAGTTTTTTCAATTCCAATTAAAGCTTTTTCTATTTTGGACTGGAGGGGGGGAGCCTCATGTGTCTTTGTTTATGTGGGAAATTAAATTGTGAATACAAAGAACTGTAATTCTATCAGCCAAATACAGTATGAGAGCTACTTTGCATTTCTATTACGGCTTAATGCTGAAGATTTACCCTTTTTTTTAGCAGAAGAAATGTAAGATTTCAATGTGTTGCTCTGCACTCCAGAGTCTCACACTCAAACAATCACACACACACACACACACACATAATAGAGCATACACACAATGAGAGGATGCACGCATTTGTTTTGATTTAGCCGGGGGTTAATATTTCAATACATGTTTGGATTTCTAAAGGAGCAGTCTGCAAAAAATCAATTGAAACATCCTTAGTGCTTCAATCACTTCGGCAGACTTGGCTCCAGACCTCCTCTGCTACCTCAAGCTCTTTTTTAAAAATCCAGAGAGGAGAAAAAAAAAGTGAGTTGGTCTTAAAATAAATGACAAGAGAAGTTAAAACAGGGCTTTCCCAGCAAAAGACCGGAGCCAAAGTCTTTTCCAGTTGGATGACTCCGACTGGGGCCAGTCATGGGTTTCTGTGGCAGACAGTCTGACCTCAGGACTGTTGACAAAAGAGGATGCTCTATTTAAACACCTTTCCCCTGCATGCATTATTAAATGCTACAGAGATAGTGTTGTACGACAAGTCAGGGCCACCTCAACCAACAAGTAACGTTAGCCTGCTGGTAGACATAAAAACAAAACAAAAAAAAAAAGGATCCTCAACGGTGCTAGACATTATTGATTCAGAAGGAAAGCAATTTTAATATTTCTTCAGGGGATTTTCAGCAACAGCCAGGTCATTAATTCATTCTCCTAAATTGCTTATTCAATATCAAGAACATGGATACCAAATAAAGTCTTTGGATTTATGTAGCACACACAAGTCAAGGGGTCGAATAACTGTTATGGGGAGAAGTTAAAAAAATTAAAACATCAATATGTGCTCTGGAAAGGCTTGTTGTTAGGTAGCTTTGCCTCCAAGGGGAGTTTTCTCTTTTTTTTTTTTTGTTTGTGACAGTGTTGGATTTATTCTAATGAAGCCTTCTGGCACCTAAAAGGAACATCGATATCCAAATCATTTGGTGCATTTCTGGATAATATGGAGAAAAATATAAGAGGAGTATTTTTTTTTTTACTTTTTAAATTTAAATCTTGGTAGTTTCATCTGTAAATATTTTCTATTGAAATAAAACAGAACATGTGAACTGTGTGAGGAAAACAGCTCTAAAAGGATCCATAATCCTCACCAGACCTCTTCGCTCTAAAATAGCTTTCGTGGCATACATGATGAATAGTTTAAAAGTTTACAAATTATTGTGACAGCTCCCTTTCTCCCCAAGTGCCATTCAGATTAAAGGAATCTAATGCTGGCGTAAGCTTGTGCAAGGCAATAAGGAACTATTGCTTTCCTGTCACATATAATTTATAGCTTTCTATTTGCATCTGTTTGCCCGTGTGACTAATCCCCAACTTTTTCTCCCCAAGCCCCGATCAATACAACCTCATCCGCACTGGCACACGGGGGCCGCTGGTTCTACAGAGATGTTTGATCTGGGAAGCAAAGGGCTACTTTATAGGGCTGCGATCGGCCCCAGTGAAACCCCCTCCTCAGTGGGGGAGAGAGCTGATTAGCGTGGGCCAGGTAGAGTCAGTGAAGCTGATCATTGAGGTGAATTGATGTGATTTCATGCTTTGTTTGCAAGATCACTCAGACCAAAAGAGCAATGAAGACTTTTCTCCACGCCTCACCTTTAAGGTAGAACCACTGACCAGATCCACGTCTTGCGTATGAGTTGCGTTTGATATCTTAATCACAGAACATTTCCACAGCAGCTGCTGTGACCCAACAGCTTGATCATATTAGGGGCAGTTTCCAGTTTCCAGGAAACAGCAGGTGACGTCTGCTTTTGCTTTGTTTCCTCAGGATCATCCGAACAAAAGTCCAGCAGCCTTTCCATCCATCTCCTGACGGGACATCCCTGTCGACACCAGGCCATACTATAGGTATCACTGCTGCTCGAACAGCATGAGGCATCATATGGAGTCAAAGCACACACTGTTCATGCATGTATATTCATGTGAATTCACACTGGTTGCCTTTTCTTATTCGGACTTTTTTTCAGTACCAAGCACAGCCTCTCCGCCTGTAACCAGCGCCTCCAATGACCCTGCAGGATCCTACTCCATCAATGGAATTCTGGGTATTCCCCGATCCAATGGTGAAAAGAGGAAAAGAGATGAAGGTAAAGAGAATTTTGTCTTTAGTGGGGAAAAGAAAAAACACATAAGCTCAGCTAAGGATTAGCATGTAGAAAATATCCAAAATCCTACAGAGAAAAAGCTAAAAACATTGACTAGAATTCTTTGCAGCTTTATGCTTTAAAACCCACTTTGCTGAACTTGCAATTACAGCATTAAAGCCTGCTTCAGTTCCAGTAGATGACCCTTATAAAACACCTAAGTCTGAACTCTGTTACACCGCTGTGTCAATCTGCCAAGGAGTCTTTTGATTTGAAGACACGACCTCCGCTGTTGTCTCCTGCAATTAATCTTTATGGAAGTGATTAAAGGGCTTTAGATAATTACATGTCAAGATGATGTAGCCAACCACCCGGGTCAGTCAAGAAAGCCGCTATAGCTCTGTGGAGGGCTTTTCTTTTCTTTTTTTTCCCCCCTTTAACAAAAGTGGCTTCACTTCTGCTGCTGAAGTAGTAGGTTAGTGGATATAAAGGGGGCCTGAGGCGATATAGATTATTGGTTCTGTAAGCAATAGGCTTCCTTAATGTCACTACATAAGCAGCTGATGAGAATAGCTAAACAGGCGCACTCATGTTACAAAGCATGTATGGGTATGGAGGGATGATGTGGCTGCTGAAAGGGGGCAGTTATCTCAAACAGGGTGGGGAATGAGTGCCTTATTTCTGCAGTGCTCTGGAATGAGAGCTAATCAGAGCGCGGCAGTAGTTTACATAGCGTCTTCTTTGTTCTGGCGTTTGTTGAGAAGCACGGGGGTTTGCGGGATATCGAGTGGAATTGATGTTTTATGTGCGTGCAGGGAGGGAGGGATGACTAATGACCTGTCAGAGGTAGATTTCCTGGCAAAGATATAAAAACCAGCATGACGTGGACATGGCAAATGACATAATCAAGTCTTTCCTTGTAAGAGATGCAATTGCGCAGGCATAATGCAAACGTCTGGTATTTTCAAGGGTTCATTCTCAGTCGTTCGAGGAGCTCTCATATTAGCCAGGGTGTAATGTCTAGTCACTGAATGATAGAATGCACACATTTCTATGCAGATTGCTACTGAAGGGCAAAGAGGTATTAAAGGGCATGGAGAGGAATAAGGTGTATGTGTGTGTGTGTGTGTGTAAGTGTGGGTGGGTGTGTGTGTGAGAGGGAGAGAGCTGGCCTGTTTTGCGGAGGTCTTCCAGGTGACAGCGCCATGTTTCTATGGCTATTCAGTCTCAAATGATTCCCCTGATGTGCTGCCATTTCTGTGATTTAGGTGCTCGGCCAGCATTACGATGAAAGAGGAGAAAGGTGTGTGTGCGTGCACTCGTCCGTGCGTGTTTGTGTCAGGGTAGGACTTGTACTGAGGGGTTGACGGAGGGAGCCGTGGTTCTTATATACTCTCTCAACGGCCAGCTGGTGCCTACCTGGAACAACAGGGTCAGGGATACTTTATCTTTCCAAAACATAAACCCCAGGCCTTGGCTGCACACACACATACACACACACACACACGCACACACACACACACGGGTGCAAAAGCAATGTCTTGCCTGAAGCCACAGTTTGTAAGAATAGTATATTACATATGATGCTACACTGTAGACATTATTGTCCTGTAACTGTCCTCTCTTAAAGTGCACCTTACCCCAAAATAACAAAAACTGAAAAAATGTGTGAATGTCGAGATTTTTTAAACTGGTTGACTGTCACTTAGGTTATATTCTCAGTATTTTTGGGAGGCAAAAAGGAGGTTTTTTCAACCATTTTGGTGAAAACTGAGTAAAATCTGGAAAATAGCGACTTGTTTTATTTTGAAATTCAGGCCGCTGCTGAAGTATGTCATAACCTGAGGGTGTATATGGCCCTATGTAACCATGTAATATTACTTTCATGGTGTATTGTTGAAAGAAAATCATCTCAGATGCCATATTTTGTCATATTTGCCGACCGTTTTGAAGGGATTGCCCTCATGAAGCTTTCTTGATGATGAATAATAAGGATTTTTAGTTACTTTTTCAGAAATTTGTAAGAAGATGATCAAATACTTTCACCATGAGCCTGCTGGTTTGTCTTTTTTCTAATCAAAAGCGGTAAAAATCACTTCTAATCCAAGAAACATACATATCAGACCTCAGTTTGTGCTGCTGTTGTGATGTTTCCGTGGCCATTTTTGGTTTTAAGCTGTGTTTTTAAGCTGAAGTCTGTGTTTCAATGTTGCCTTGTTTGCTTTTCAGATGTATTTTGCTTCCCTCAGTAGGCAGTAGTCTATAGCCAGTTAATGCTTGGATTAAATTTCCTCACAGCACAGTAGCTTGCCTGAGCCCTATTTAACTTGGTAAGCCTCATGATGATTATGGCACAAGCAGTCATTATCAAGGGTTGAAAACATGAACAAAAAATGAGCGAAGGGAAAGGAGGGGAAGGGTTAGGGGGAAGGGAGGGGGGGGGAGGTGGCGTGCAGCACGAACCCCGGCGAAATGGATTGGCTGTGCAGCTCGGAGTATTTGTTTTAGGCAGTCGCTGTGGCGCTCTGCCAAGCAGGCAGACAGCTCCTAAGTTTCCAAGTCAGCAGTGCCCTTAAAAAAAGGTCCCCCCCCCATTACAGCAGGGATGTAGAGATAATGTAGTGTGACACACGTTATGTACACTGGGTCTCGGCGAGAGGAGCTTCAGGGACACAGGTGTCATAAGAGCCATTAATCTGCTATTGTCACGTGTTATTGCAAATTAAAAGTAGCATGTTACATTTCGCATTTTGCAGAGCTGTGAGGAGAGAGAGAGAGAGAGAGAGAGAGACCCCTGGAGATGGTGTCTTTGGTGACCACGGCTGTCCGTTTTACAAAGTGACATATATTAGAATGTGCAACTCTGCAGAGAAAAGCTATTACCTCACAGATTAACATCCAAGCAGCCCGTCATCCCAAACGCCTACACTTCCCCCCCTCCGACTGCTTGTGACACTGTAGGCTTCAGAAAAGACAAAGCAGAAGCTGAAATACAAACGTTTCGCACAGAATCTGATGTTAAAGCACTAATCTGCTTTCATGGATGTTTTTTGTTCATCTTCTTGTGATTAGTGAGCGTCTGAGAGAGCTGAATTGACCCGAGCAGTCGGCTTGGAGGTCTGTTGAGAACATGCAGTGTCCATGAAGTCTTTCAAAGTCACATCCTTTCAGTGTTACCCCACAAACTGCACAATCAGACCTGCAGATGATTGTTAATTTCAGCCGTTCTGACCGCTTTTCTTGCTTTGTGTTCGCTGCTTTCTTCTTGATTTATGTGAGAAACACCAAGAGAGAAATTTCATGATAAAGATGATCATCATAAATTTCAAAAGCCAACAACAATAGCCAGTGGCAGTCAGAATGGATGTGATTCTGTGCTTCAGTAGCTGTTGAATTAATTATTTCTCCTCTCTGAGCGTCACATGAGGACCGAACCGCTGTGTGTGGAGGGAGATGAGTGATGGAGCAGGCCGCTGTCACACCCTGCTCTGTGCATCAGCATCTGTTTTGGGGAAAGAGGAAGAATCAACACAGGAACTCAGAGTGCAGCGAAATGTCAGCACCTGAGTGCTACCCGCAAATTAAATTAATAAAGCCTTTAAATGCTCAGGAACATCACAGCATTTTGATCGCTAACAAGAAGAGGTACTTCCAAGATGTTAGCCTTTGAATTATAAGAGTAATCAGACATGGAATTAAGGAAAATCTTTGTTATTTTTTAGTTTTTTTAGTCTATATAATGTCAGAAAATACTAAAAAATCACTCATCACAGTTTCCAAAAAGCAACGTCTTCTAATTTCCTTTATGTGATGGTCTATAATTAAATTAAGCTGCATATTCACAGAAAGCATAGTTGTTTTTCTATGATTTTTACTCATCGCTTTTCTAAATCACTTATAGTTTCATCCCTTTTAACTCTAATCACAGGTCTTTGATAACACAGAGCAAACAAATCTCATTCCAAATGCAGTATTTCATTTATGTTTCCATAAGCAAAACATTCAATTAGAAAAACAAAATGCTGCTGAGTTCATCCAATTTTGCTTTAATTTGATTTCATTAGCCGAGAATTGAATCAGGCGGGAAATTATAGAGGTGTATTATTGTGAAATACATAATTTGTTAAGGGAATGAGAGCATATGTATGTTGACATGTTATTTAAACAAGGAGCAGACTGAGAGGGGGAGGTAAGCTCATTCATCTGAGGGGGGCTTCTGTGACCTCAAGGTGCCAGCTCACCTCTCTGTGCCTCTAACAAGAACTTACAAACTTTATTTCTATCACAAGAAAAACTTTAAGCTTGTATTTAGAAATTAATCTCTTTCTCTTTTTGAATCAGACACTCGGAAAAGCTCCTATTCATGCTCAATCTGCACTTCATTCATGATCATTGTTGTGTTTTTGTTTGGCGGGCAGTCACTCAGACTCACTCTCGGTCCCAGAGTTGCGTTGGCTGAAGCCTCCTGCCAGGGGTCGCGACCTCTGGGTGCCAAACCCACAGAGAGGAGTCTGCTTTATAGAGCTGGTTATCTGATCTGATGGAAGCTGCTCCCTCGTTACCAGAGTGTTAATACAGACCGATGTCAAGATGAATACACTCAACTCCAGAGATGATCAATAAACGACCACAGAGTGGGACAAGCGTGTAACGCACCAACAAAGCCACTGCGGTCAAAGATTAGTATCACAGCTGCATAATGGGCAGATTTGGAAATGTCCAAATAATGGATGTGACTTCTTGTAGTGATGATAAGTGCTTAGAGGCACTCGACTGCACCGTGGAAGTTGTTCAAACGTTTCAATTAACATCAATTATTTGTGACCAAAGCAAATAAACAAAAAAAACAAAAACAAAAGCTAAGGTTGGAAAAACACAATCAGTACGAATTAATATAAGTTTAAAGACCAAAAGTTCAAAAATATGCTTCACAAGGTCAGTTAAGGCGAAGTTTGATAGGATTTGATTGATGGTGGCATCGGACTTTTATGTTGTTGAATTATTTGATTTGTGCACGGGAATACCCCTATGTTCCCCTTTTTCTGCCAAGTGTGAGCACAAACAAACCACGATTACTTTAAAAAACCCTCTCTTGTCAAATAACCAGTATTCATCTGACTTCAGAGAAAAAGCAACATTTTCATGTCTCAATTATTAGAAATGACAACAGTAATCTCACATTGAAAAACATAACACATAACTACTTGATGGTGGTAAGTGATATGAAATCAAAAAATATTGTGTTTTTGTTACTTTATCATAGCAGATTTATATCTACAGAGGACGTGGATCCCTAATCCATGGGGTTTGTCATGTTGCACCATCATGTTCTACAGTAGCCCAGAAAGGACAAACCAAACACTGGCTCTAATAAGAGTTTTTTGTACTCTATATACATGCTTGGAAGAAGAGGGTGTGGTGAGAGATGTTCAGTTGGTTGCGATCTGCAACCTTACCACTAGATGCCACTAAATCCTACACACCAGATTTTTAATCAAAGAGTGTTGGTAGAAAACAGAAACAATTAACTCCGGTTTTTAAGATTTAATGTTTGTTGGTACTTTGTGGCTCTACTGTAACTTCAAACTACTTCCTTTGCTCCCAACAGACAAAAGTCTTTATTTGTGGCTTTCAGAGTACAGGAAGCAAACAAATGTCTGTATATTTGGTGAAATGACTAAAAGGACATTCGTGAAAAAAAAATTGATTGCATCAACTTGATTTATGATATTAACGTTCTAAATGTCACCAGAATCGTCTTCATCACCAAAACACAGTCGTTGCTGATTTGTCAGATGGGAATCAGTATCTGGGAGGGCTGATGGGGCTGTCTGAGTGGGAGTAAGAGTGTGTAGGTTGACCCAGGATGGTTTGTCTTGTGTGTGGGAAGTGTATTCCACTGTGGTGAATGACAAATATGGTGGGGGGTATTGATCAGGTGTTGTGGCTCTGGCCGGCTGATGGAAAGTAATTAATGACTCTATTTGCTTTGGTGGCTTTGGAGAACAACTGAGTTTGATAAAGTGAAACGCAGCAGCAGTCGCAGGTGAGGACCTTTACTGAGGATGCAAAAAAAAACATGCTGAATATTCACATATGTGCTCTGAAACGTTCAGGTTAGCAGAAGATCAGGAAAAACAGAGCTTTTGTTTTTTTCAGAGCAGTTCAACCCTTTCAGCTTTCTTCACAAGAGTCCTTTGAGTCATATCTGTCAATTAGTTTTGAAGCTAGGAGACAGTTTAATTCAGCATACAAAACAATAAGGATTTTTCAAGGTGCAGAACAAGTTTAGCATTTATGCTAAGCTAAGGTAATCTCTAGACTTTAGCGTCATAGTTAACAGACAGACATGAGAGTGGTGTATACTGAGTGTATTAAAAAATCTACTGTGGTCATACCTTGTTTAAAACCCCCTAAACTCTCTATTCAAATCTTTCAAATATAAAATACAAAAATGTTACTAAATTACTCTGCTGAACTTTGTGAAATTATGTATTAAAATAGATAAAAACACTGAGAATATTTCTAATTTCATGTTAAGGTGTAGCTATAAAAACACTGTCTTTGGTTCAATAAATACTGTAAGGAAATCTAACTTTATTCATCAGGCATATACATAATCCATATCACTGTTCTTAAAAAACTGGTTTATAACAACATATAACTGTTTGAAAAACAGACATTTTTAAGCTTGGTTTTGGGATAATATGGTGGATCAGAGCATGTCATACTTCAATTTATGTGCCACAAAATTTGGAGTTCTCATCAGAGGATGACTTACTCTAATACACTGTGGAAAAATAAAAAACCTGATAAGTCTAATAATGTCAGTATCAGCACAGATAACAACGGGATTTGTGCATCACTGATAAAAAAAAAAAATGCCTTCATTCATTTGTGCACAAAAAACAGAAGAAACAGTTACCAGCCATTGTTAACAAACCCTTAACTTATTTATTGCTTGACATTTTTGCGGCTATCAGCACAATTCCAGATTACACA
The DNA here is from genome assembly GCA_029814665.1 of Acanthurus lineatus. Lineage (NCBI taxonomy): Eukaryota > Metazoa > Chordata > Actinopteri > Acanthuriformes > Acanthuridae > Acanthurus > Acanthurus lineatus. Next base: position 7,285,780 of record JAPZDV010000014.1, read on the forward strand.
CACTTGCACATACTCAGACACACACACACGCTCTCACACACTCTTTTATAGCTCCTTCATGGGAGAGTCAGGTTCATCCTCTGGCCTCTGTCTGTGAAAAAAGGTCAAGCAGCAGAATAGAATGGCAATAACCCTCCCAAATGGTACTATCACACAGACATGATTGATCAATTGAATTCCATGGCAGAGAAAAATGTGGGATTAAGTAGAGTATTATACGCACAATGAGTTGAGGCATGATGTTCATTTCAAGTTCATTTCAGCTCCCTCTTGCCACCAGATCAGGCAATCAATAGAGGCCTTGCATATCATATATCACCACTCTCCCACTGAGGGGAGAACATAATCTGCGGCAAATTTAGAATGACAGATTTGTAAGGGAGCTGAAGCTTTCTGGGATCCGGGGAGGAGACCTACAGACACAGCCACTGCAGCTGGGAGAGGAGGTGGTGGTGGTGGTGGTGAGGGGGTGACGGAGGAGAAGAAGGGCTGAGGAGGGGGGAGGAAAAAAAAAAGAAAGAAAAGGGAGGTATGGTAGGATGGTCTGTAAAGGCTTTAAAGCGTCGCGCGCAAGTGACAACGGGAAAAGCTAAGGCATCCTTCTCCCAACAGTCGGGTAATCAGGTCAGGAGTCAGGAGAAAATTCCTGTGTTTGGAGAGCAGGATGATTGAACTAGACTGTACGATTTTATTCAGCCTCTTGTCCTCCGCCGCCGTTTCCAAATGGAACCGCACACTTGCAAAGAATGAGAGTGGTATTGAATTGTGAAAAAAGGGAAATTGTGCTTTAAAAAAAAAAAAAAAAAACTGCTCTTGATTTAAGGGAGCATCGGTGGGGTTTTGGGGGAGGCAAGAGAGAGGAAAAAAAAATATCCCCCTGCCTGAATGAATAGGCACTATAATGTGCTCGCTGCTGCTTTCATTAGTAAACATGCTTGCCACAACATGTATGTATTTGCAAGTGATGGTAATCCATCAATTACCAGAGGGCTCTCAGATCATGATGGTGTCACTGCTGTGGTGGGGGGAGGCAGGGAAATGCCTGTATGATGTAGCCCAGTGGCTGACTGCAGCCATTAAGGAGTGGAAAAACCTGCACTCCATCCCTTCCTGTCCTCCTCAGATCCCCCACAGAGGTGATACAGAAAAAAAACAAAAAACATGAGGAGAATATAAAGTGCAAAGCTTGAAGTGAAGGCCAGCTTCCCAGGGTCAGTGTCTCGATTGTTGCTCTTTCTTCTTGTAGATGGTTCAGATGGTTCTGGCCCAAACAGTGATTCTCAGGGTAGTGTGGAGAGTTTACGGAAACACCTTAGGGCAGATGCCTTCACCCAGCAGCAGCTGGAGGCGCTGGACCGGGTCTTTGAGCGCCCCTCGTACCCTGACGTCTTCCCCACATCGGAGCATATCAAACCAGAACAGGTTAGTAAGCGCTGCAACACACCACTTCACACATACAGTAAATACAAACACATTGTGCATGTGATGCTGACTGAAGCACAACACACACACACACACAAAAAACTACCTTTGTCACAAATATTCCCAAACCATATCCAGAAAGTAAAGCTAATTAAACAAACGTCTGCACACTGAGCTTGTATAATGCTGGAGGGATCACCAGGAAAACTCCCACACATTATTGATTTTGTGATGAAAAACACATTCCTTGTATCCCCTATAATTGAGAATAACAGTAAGGCAATGTAAAATTTAATCGATACCTAGATTTTTCTTCATTTTTACTTTGTTATTCAACTGCTTCTTCTTCTTCTTTGCCTGTTGTTTCATTTCCAATTCTGTGTCAAATCTGATGTTTAATGCCTGACAACTGCCTCCATTGTAACATGTATTCATGAACTGGATGTATGAAACCATGTGCTCCTTCTCCTTCCTTCTGATATTACAACCACACTCGCCATCCATCCTCATTTCAAAAATTAAGAGGCGTTTGGGGAACAGCCACCCCCACGCCAAAGCGACAGCCACAAACCACCGTTTATTAAAAGCTCTGGGCTTATTACAATGGATAACCTTTATTTACTTTCATTATACTATTAAACAACAAGAGACTATTAATTTCTCCCACCAAACTACAAGTCGGACCCATAAAGCAAAAGCAGTCGCCTAATTGAGTTCATTTTAATTTCTCTCCAATCGGGGCGAATTACGCAGGTGATAAATCAGTGGGACAGGCTTCACCTCCAGAAGAGGGCCTAATTTGCAGCTAATTACAAAACTGATTTCTACTGGAAGATCAATACCAAAACGAATTGGAAATGACTTGCAATCACAAAGAGCGTCAGGGAGAGTATTAAAAGGCAGAGGGAAAAGGGTTAGACTAAAAAAAGGGGGCAAGTAAGGAGAAAAAAAAAGAGAAGAAGGAGGCCGGGAACAGTCTAGAAAAATCAGGTTTAATTTAATGCAATATTAATCAGAGCACTTTCCCTTTCATGGGTGCCTCACGTTCCTTTTTTTTCCTTTTTTTCTCCTCTGGAAAATGTGGCCCTATTAGCGAGTGTCTGGGTTCTGTAGCGAGGCATTAAAAACCCATTCTGGAGATGCAAAACTCAATGGATTCACCCCTCCCACACTTCTGCTAGCCATTTGGTCATCCCTTTCAGACCTATCTTTTCAGTTTTCCCCCTTCTGCCCTTTATCTGCATGATAAAACGTCTGTTTGGCGTCTGAAGCCTCTGAGAATAGAGGAAAACATCCGACATTGTGCCAGTGAACAGTTGTAGCAGACAATTAGAGTTTATCGGTGATAGTGGCAGACAAGAGCGGGGTCACGGGCGTCCCCCTGTGGGAGCGCGGCCCACTGAGCCACTCAGGCTCACACTGGGCTTTGGACAAACATTGTCAACACTCAGACTCCGGAAGTCTCATCTCATTAAAAAAAAAAAAGAAAAACTGCAAACATCTGCTGTGAGAGTCTTTTAGAGGATTTACAAAAGGAAACATGATGATGAGAGACAAACTAGGTAGAGATTGTTTTTAAATAAAGTTTTATTTCTTTGTTTTTTCTTAAAGGGTCAGTTCAATCCAAAATTACAACTTAGAGTTATGTACTAAATTTTTTAGGTTTCTGCGTCTAATGTTTATGCTTCAGTTGAATGGGTTTTGTTTGTGCAGCTCAAAGTGTTGAACATTTGTCTTTAAAAACACTTTCAGAAACAATGTCCCACTTACTCGGGATAATCCGCAAACTTGGCTGTAAAAAGGTTTTTACGGGAACTATTTTCCTTTCAAGAAACAATCCCTTTGAAAACTGAGTACTGCTGATTGTACACACCTTTGTTTTTGAAAAGACTTTTCAACCCCAACATAAAGTTGGAATCACATGCTTTTTTGATATCATCATCTGGGTTGCTTATTCTTTAAATTTCTATTTAAAATATAGAAAAATTGATTTCTATTCATTGATATCATAACTTTTCCAGACCATGTTGTGCCTTTTTTCATCTTTGTATGACATCAAATATTTGATAAGATTGGCTTTATTTGTAAAATGAAAAGAAAGGTTCTGTATAAAAAAATATTTTATCAAGCATAAATGCCAATAAAAAGTATTGCTATTAGTACTCAGGTAACTTGAGTATCGTTTTGGCACCAGTATCAACATTTTTAAATGATACTGAACCCTACACATGAGTTTTTAATCAAAATTTTCATTTTTGATTTTAAAAATAAAGGCTCACAGATTTCTCTGACATCCACTGAGGTGGGATTGAGATGGAGGTTTCACAGTCTCAAGACGTCTGTGCATGAAACCAAAATGATCTGCATCCCTGGCGCTAAAAAAATATCCCTTTTTGCATGTGTGATTTGGGTGAACTGGTCCTTTAAAACTAACATCTGAACACAATACAGGAAGCAAGTGTCAGCTAAATGGTTACAAGAAGTTTAAGTTGTAAGTGATTCTATTCAGCGATAAGAAGTAATGAAATTTAAAGGTGGGTTTAGAGTCCAAATTAAAAGCGAAAAGAGGCAAAAAAAAAAAAAAAAGGTGAATGGTGTCTCTCAAACAGGGCCACATGGTGTGTCTGTAACAAAGCAGAACTGCTTTCTCCCTTGGCTGATCAGGGGTAGGACTGCAGTCAAGCACAAAGGGCCAGCTGACGCCTTGGCTTTTCACTCATCTCAAAATCCCACTTCCTCTCAGACAATACCAAAATACATTCATGATATGCTTGAACTGCCACCCTGCAGCTTGAACACACACACACACACACACACACACACTCACGCATGCACACACACAGACACACACAAACACACTCCCACTTATGGAATGCTGTAGCAGCTAATCC
>JAPZDV010000014.1:7290506-7329747 GCA_029814665.1 Acanthurus lineatus
CCCCCCCCCCCCCCCCCCCCCCCCCCCCCCCCCCCCCCCCCCCCCCCCCCCCCCCCCCCCCCCGCGCGAGAAGCTGTGTGTGCGCCGCGGGGGCTGAGCTGTTCAGTCACCGCTGGACAAGGACCTTTGGGTGTCAGCACATCAGAACTATGACTGTGTATCAGAGCAAGGTCTCACAGGAGGGGGGGAGAGGGAAAAAAAAAAGAAAAAAAAAAGGCCACCATGCAGGACTGACTGACTGCTTGTTGGCTGCTGCTGTGTTGCTCCTGTGATTTGTTCGCTGGGAGACAGTTTGTGTGTCTGAAAGCAGGAGTAATGTGCCTCGGTAAATACGCTCTGGCATTTCTGCCGCCCAACTCTAACACCATGATCATTTATTTCACCCTCCCGAACTCTCCCTCTCTCTTTCTCTCTCTCTCTCTCTCCCTCTTTCTCCCCCTCGTCTTCCCCTCTCCTTGTCACAGTTAATGACTGCCTGGCTAATTGAAATATTGTTTCGTTGTTGCCGTGTTATTACCAAGAAGAAGGTTAAGTTTACTGAAAGTTTACGATGACTGTCGGGGTCCTGAGATTAATATACAGAGCTTTTATTAAAATTCGTATAATTATGCAGTAGCCATCAAAGGCAACGAGCTCTGCGTGGGAGGAGGGGGGTGATTGAAAATTGCAGCAGACCACCCCCTCCTTCTCCACCTTCTCAAATGATAGCCAAGCAGTCTTATGAGAAAAGAAAGGGCTCTTTTCTCATTAATACGTGGGAGGTAGATTTCCCCTGTAAGGCAGGCCTCCTGAGAAGAAAGGTGTGTGTTTGTCCTTTGTGCGCTGATGGCCTCCGTTAGAAAGCAGGTCTGGTTCTGCAGGCGGCTTTCCATTGCACCTGGGATACTTTAGATGGTCTCTGCAGAGAGGGTCTCCTTACTGCATTACAGGTGCAAAGAGACATGTAGAGGAAGAAAGATGGGATTGTATGCATATAGCAGTGTGTGTGTGTGTGTCTCTGTGAGTGTGTGTGTGTGTATCAGCTAATGAAAAGCTTCTTACTTGCTTTTGTGTTGGTAAACAAGTTAATTCCATGCCCTTTCCTGGTGGTAGAGAAATAAGGCATTACTGAGGTCAAACTAATGGTACAAACATGACTTCCTCCTGGTAATTAGTATTTAGTTAGTGGCTCCTCTGCTTGGTTTTCCCTCAGTGGCTGCCTGTGTGGATATTAGGTGATATTCAGGTGTGTGGTCTCTCTAATGGCTGAGTATTACAGTTTACTTGCCAGCGATAAGCCTACCAGAGGAGTTTTAAGCCATGCAAAAAGTAGTAAATTATCTGCAGTATTTAGGCCGAGATCCAATTTCAAATTAATTGTGTCTTTACGGGGAGAAGAACTGGAGATTATGTTCATCCTTAAAATGTTTTTCGAACACCAATTAAAACGCCTGCAGTTATTGATCTTGTTGATTTTATGTCCTGGAATTTGCATAATCTATTAAAAATGAATGATTCATGAAGTGCTCATTGCCAGAGATTCTCAGTGAAGTGAAAGACTTGAGCGATAGAAATCTTTTGTGTCCTCTGCTTATCCTATTAAGGCTCAAAAGTACCTGCAAAGCAGGCTCAAATAAGAAAGGGATTTAAGGGCATTGTGCACATCATCGAAATTCAGAGGCAAGAAGCCACTTCCATTAAAACAGCCTTTTTTCTCTCTCCCTCCTCTCCACATTAATGCTGTATTACCTGCTAAATAGTCCCCCTTACCCCATAAAAACACCAAAGGGTTCCATGAATATGTGGATAGGACAATTGCATATTGTGAGGTAATTTCTATTGTTGATATGGGAAGTAATTTCTTCGATGAATTTCCTTCGAGAGATGGATTTCATCTCAAGTGCTCCTTTTTCTCGTTCTTTCAAACTGCTTAAAATTCAAATAGCGCGAGCCTTGGGTGAATTTATGAATAGCAGAAGGAGGAGCTCTGAACTTTTTTTTGTGTATTTTTTTGTGAAATAAATGGAGAGATGGCCCTGATACGGCCGATTGTCCACTATCTCTATAGAGAGTTTCTTTATTTCCTGAAATTAGTCAGAGCCCACCTGTTCTCTCGATGGTGCTTCAGACTTAAGAGCCATCCTTTCGAGCGCTGGGCGGATTCCCATGAGCACTCAGTGGGAGTTTTACACATCTCCACTCTGTAGCTGCATACTGAAGACTCTTCCCTGCTGGGCCTGTTAATGGAGGCCTCCGAAGGCTTAAAGCCCCCTGTGTCAATGACACTCCTCCTCAAGCAGCTGCCTCTGCACACTCCTTTATTATTCCCTCTCTAAACAAAACTTCAACCAGCAAAAAACACAACTATCCACACTTAGCGTTCAATTAAGGTGAGTGAGTGCTTGCGGGGTGAACTGCAGACAGTATGAGGACCTGTTGTTGTCCAGTGAGCAGCGAGCACAGATCAGACAGCGAACCTGCCGTCAGTGACGTGTGGCCTCATGACAAACCGCCTCTCCCGTCTCCCCACAGGCTCAGGCTCTGAAATTAATGCTTATTTCGTCTTCACAAAAGCAAACTAACCTTTGAGCACACATTTGATAATGAATGACTTTCAGCCGGTGTTTGGGGAATTAAAGCAATTTGGCTCTCCAAACATTCTTTACTTAGTTGTAATTAATTAGGGTGCTGAGATTTTTTGGCTTGTGATAAATTGCCCCATTCTGCATATAGCCTAGAAAATGGAGGTCAAAGATTTTCGGTTGTTGTTGTAGCAAACATGAAGGTGTCCCTGTCATGCTAAATTTAATACTCTTGCAAGCAAAAGAGTCATTCACAAATGACTTTGCTCCTGTGCCAAATAAAGACAAGGTCACCCTGCTTTTCTGTTTGTGTTTTAAGAAACTGAGATGATGCTAATGCAAAAACGAGCTCGACCTTACTTGTCACGCCATTGTGGGTTGGAGGAAAACTAAAGAATCTTTGTTTTATTGTTGTATAATCAGGTGTTGATAACATAGTTTAAACTGCATGAGTTTTTTTTAAGTCACTCTGTGGGATTTAAATCAATGAAATTACCAGGAGTACTTAAAGGTGACATTTGTCCTCAGTTTGTGCCTTTTAGTCAAATACCTGCAGCTTTCAAACGATCTCGTCTGTGAAAATCAAATATTTCAAGGCAAACCGAAAGCAGGAAATACTGTATTCCCAGCTCAGCAGCGACCGTTACAAGCCACTTCTCAAATTAAGACGGAAATCAACAGGCTTTTGTAAGAGCAAACCCAAAAATCTTTGAATTGATTTTTCGCAGGGAAGGAAAAAGAGGGCAGAGGAAAATAAATAGCTTGATTTGCTGGCGTTCAATCTAAGGGGACTGTCAGAGGAAGCAGACAATATAAAGAAGCCCATCTTTTAATGAGAATCTGGACACACATCTCTGTTGTAAAAACAACAAAGGCTAGGAAGCAGCTAATGAGGCTATCATTGCTGTACAGAGAGTTCTGCGAACTGGCGCCTCACTGAAAGAGGGCTTTAAAGCCGACATAAAGCAACAGTCACAGAGCTGCTGGCAGTCATTGCCAACTGTATCCTGGAATATACAAAAACAGGATTCAACCGAGGCTGTGATTATTATTACCAGAGTCAAGTGATGAAAAAAAACCATTGATGGCAGTAGACTGACGCTCACATTTAATAACTGGGAAATACAAACTGGTTAGAAAATGGATTTGACTCGTTTTAGCTCATATTAAAATAACAACTTGTGTTTTTTATCAAAATGTATGAATATTTTCAATCAAAAAAACACCAAAATGTGTGTTTTATCGTTGCAAATAAATGACAGTTGAAGTTTCCAGTGAAAGTTGAATTGAAAGTATTGATGCCCTGAACTGATACACTGGATCGGTATCAGGGCCAATATTGATCGGATGTTGCCTAAAGGTGACAATCTCCCATTAAATGCAGTCATTTATATTATAAATTAGAAAAAGTAAGTTTTATAAATTGTCTAGAACGATATCGATAAAATTTTGCACAAACTTTAGTAGATGTGGTTTATGAGGACATCTTGGAAAGAAAAGATGTGCCTCAAAATTGATCATTTTCACCAATGAAAAACACAACAAACAGCACTGCTGCTGGATCAGTGTCAGCAAATCTATATCTGAATAATCATTTAAAGAGGAAAAAGTGTTATTTGTTATTTGTTCACCCTAAAGCAACCACAGTGTCTCCAGTTTTGCCATGTCTTAAAGAAATTAAACTGTTCGTTGTGAATGGTTTAAGTGATCCTGTGCTCATTATGTATTTCATCTCTCTGAAGTTAACGAAGAGATAAAAGCATTTATTTTTTTAACTAACATCTACCAGTGCTGAAATAAAAACGAAGAAAAGACTTGGTCAGTTTTGAGGAAACAGTAAGACAACAGTTACCAATGTCTATGCACACACACACACAATCACACACACTCACACACACAATGGCCTCACCCCTGCTGGACCCCCCACCTACAGTACTCCCACGGCTCCCTTTGACTTATGTGCACTGGCTTGTGGCTAACTAATTCTTATTATAAATGAAAGGTCCGGCATGACCTCACTCTTCTCTTTGAGGCTCTTTAACGCCGCTGAGTCTCGGCGCTCAAACCAAAAAACACATCTCACCAGGCCTCAAACAATACAGTCATCATTGCTGAGATCTGCGTATAATAGAGAGAAGTTGTTCAACATGAATTATTTCTATATCTTGTGATTATAATCACACATTGGAGATTTCTCTTTTTTTTTGTGGCATGTGTGTTTTAGATAAGAATACAATCCTACGATTCAGTGACAACAGTGTGGCGTTTTTTATTGAGATATTCGTAAGTTTTCTGACGCAGAGGTGGAGTTTTGTATTAAGGCAACTTTTTTTGGATAAAATTTTGAATAAAGTGCATAGAATTCATATAAATTACTGAAAAAAAAGTAGCACCACCATAAAAAAAAAAATCACCACTTTTATATTCATTAACTTAAATGTCCCAAATTAACCAAAACTCCGATTAATGACCCCTTTTAGAGCAGAATTTGTTTGGTAGTTTAAACTGAAGCAATGAAACATATTCTATTAGCAAATCATAACATTTAATTTTTATGTTAAATCAGCAAATTAAAAAGCAGCTGCAATAATGCTTTATTAGAAAAGTATTAGAGTAGAAACACAAAGTTCTGTTTGTTTACCTTCATGTGTGCGTCTGGATAAAATGTACGCGTGTTGTATATTTGTTCTTGGCATATACAGAGGGTCACATGTTTTCCTGTCTCTCTGCACTGCCTATTTATGTTTCTCTCCTCCAACTGCAAAATAAGGTTTTTAATTCATTCATCATCAGCCTGCATTAGGAAAGAGACATATAAGGCTGCCATGGCTCCTTCTACCCCCACCTCCTCCTCCTCCTCCTCCTCTCTGGCAGGCCTGAGTCTTTTGGACCTCCAGGCCTGCCACCCTGCCTCTTCACCAGATTCACCAGATTCACCAGCCGTTTCGCTCCCCGGCCCCTGCAGCCCCCACTGCAGCCCAGTGTGCCTGCCAGCCTGTTGTAGCAGATACTCCAATCGCCAGAGGGCTCATACACTCAACCTTCAATTTAACAAACAAGTTACTCATGATATTGCACATGAATGAATTGGATTTTTTAGTCGGTATCTAAATTTGCCTGTGGTTTATACTCTTATTGACGATGTTAATTGGCATCTAAATTCATTTTTTTAATATTCAGACAGATTAATGTGGTAGTAAAGTGCTGCTTTGAGTTGTATTCTCAGTATTATTAACAAAATTTGTTTTTGATTAACTTTTGCTGATATTTTCTGTTATGTAATATTTTTCTGTGCATATCCAAGAGGTGTCACAAACACTTCAAACTGAGGTCTTTCGGGTGTGATTGCAATCTGCAAAACCAAAAGATTTGGGTTTTTTTCACCAGGTGTATAAATGCTTTATCTTAATTTTTAGTATCTTCCCCATATTTAATTAATTAGTTCAAAATCTCTTTAACATGAAAGACCACATTTAATAAAAACAATAAACAGACAAAAACAAATGAGAATAATTAATATCTAAGATGCAAAAACAGTTACGAAAATTCCACAGTCATATAAAAAATTGTAAGAAAGATAAATGTAAAAAACAATCAGAACTGTGTGTGACCTTAAAAAGAAAAATACTTCCGTGTACACTAATTTTAAAGGATACAAAAAAGTATCTCAAGTCACAACAAAAGCTCCAACTCGAAAGCTTGTACTAAACAAAACTCTTCAGGGCTGAGAATTCACCTTATTTTGGATCATTTTATTTAAATATCATCCTTTCAGTAGTTTAGAGTTGCTCTGCTAGCCCTGAACTTTGTTTGTAAAGCCAACAACGTGGACATCAGCTGTCTTTTGGTGTTGTAGCGCATTTCGTCTGCTGGCTCCTCATTAAAGCCGCACTGGGAGATGATTTTCCCTTTGAGTCCAAGTGGCCCTCACAGTTGACAATATAACAGGGGCCTCTCATACCCCGGCCCCTGTGCAGATTGGGGTTACGTGCCGTTGTCCAAACGTCCTCGTGGCTGGCGAGGACGACCCAACCGTCACTCTTAATTAACAGAGCTGAATATCTGCAGCCGGATGGGTGATGCTCGGCAGAGGGGCCAGTGTGCTCGGACTTTACAGCCACAGAAGAGAAGAGAGGAGCCTTATGGGATTCAATAAAGACTGCCATATTTTGAACTGTGTAATGAGGAGACATATTTTTGCAACCGGTATTCAGTTGCCTCAAAGCATCAGCTGTTATATTGTTTTTAGTTTGACCCGGGCAGGTCGAGAATTTCTTTATTACAGTAAAAATCCAGCTCTTGCGCTGACTGACTTGTGGTGGTGGTGATAAATCATGGTGTCTCTAGTTCAGTAGCATATTTTTGTCCATCGAAATTTGTGAATTAGCTATGTCATTTAAGTGCTATGGCTGTTTTGCATTGTGAACTTGAACCACTAAAAGCTGACTTATAAAGTACCTGATCACATTTACTCAGGTACTGTATGTAAGTACTTTTTAAAAGATACTTGTACTTAGGTAGTTCCTTTTTATGCTACATTACGCTTAATTTCTTTTATTTTTCACAGGGAACTTCCACTTTTCAGTCCACAACTTTTCTTTACAGTTGTAGTTATTTACTTAGATTGAGTCATTTCAAATTAAATATAAAATCATTAAAATATTAGACATTTGCGTTGCAGTAACTCATATCATATCAACATATCAAGTAGCTCAAAGTAGCTCAGTCTCTAAATGTTGTTCTCACAGTGAAGCATTAGCAATCATTTTCTAGTAATTCCTTTTTTTTATAATTTGAAAGGAGCCATTGTGCATGATTTGTGCAGACTTTTGATATTTATAATAAGTGCATAATTGAACGTAGGACTTTTACTTGTAAAAGAGTCCTTTTGCAGTGCTGTATTGTTTTTTTTTACTTAAGGATCTGAACACTTTTCTACAACAGGGTGTTTAATCCTAAAATTCTTAATGCAGAACCTCCTGTCCCTCGTTAGAAAAAGTCTCACATTTCTTATAAGTGCTGATGTTATTTCTTGTTTTGTTTTTGTCTCTCCAGGTCGAGATATGGCCAACACAACCTTACCTGGGTATCCCCCTCACGTTCCCCCCACTGGCCAGGGCAGCTACCCAACCTCCACACTCGCTGGAATGGTTCCTGGTGAGTAAGAGACTACGTCACCGCTTCATACTGTCATCGGGGTCTGTTTAACAAGTGGCAATGCCCTCCAAACGAACAGGTGTAGAAGCTATGGAAGCAGAGGGAAGAGGCTTTAGCGCCAAATTACACAGAGAGGTGATAAATATTGACCTGCAGAGTAAGAGGCACACACTTCCTTGTATTAGCTCAGTGTGTATGATTGGATTAGACAGGCTGAATAAGTGATCAGAGACACAGGAGAGGACAGTCGCTCTCCCTTCCTTCCTGCTTTCTCCTCATGCCTTATTGGCTCATTATCTCCCCGCGTGGCCGTTCACACCGGGCGTCGATAAACAGCCCTCCCCAGCCTCTGAGCTCCGGAGCATATCCCTTTCCCCTCCCCTACTTAACCTGCAGTTCAGGTTCACAGCAAACAGTTAAGGGTCAAAAGGCAGAGGCATGGGAGCTGGGTAAATATTCAAATCGCTGTCTCTCTGAGGAGGTCAGGCTTGTGTTTCACTGCCAGGGACGGAGAGAGGATGCGGTTTTGGTGACGGGCTCATATGCCTCTTCAGCTGCACCATCACCACACACATTTTCACCAAAACACAGCCGGCATTTTGCTTTAATGTGATTAAACCACATGCATGGGGAAACCAGTGGAGTGTGTCCTGTGTTAGCATATCATTTACCAATCACACAACCCATCACAGGCTCTGACTGCTCCTCTTTCTTCCTTTGTGAAAGGCTGCCATGAGGTGTTTCGTTATCACTTCAGCCAAGAAGGTTACGTTAACCATCCCATTTGTTTTTGTCTGTTAGTTTGGAGCTAATCTTCAAAAAACATATTTCACTGAAACTTTAACATAAGGTCATGGAACATGGGACAGTGATTCAGTATAGATAGTTTTATTTGTCCACATTTAAAGCTCCCTCTTCATATTTTCCTGCCGCAATAGTACAGTGAAGCTTGACTGAATTTTACTGATTATTTTGCACAAAGCACTGAAATATTGTATTTTGGGTAAACTGGCACAAAACTGTGGAAACAGTTTTAATTTTTAAAAAATATTTTACCATTAACTGCTATGTAAATCTACTGCTTAAAATATGCTTTTTTTATGCAGACCTGTTTTTCTAATAACTTTCTATTATTATAATAATTTCTTCAGATTAGTTTTCAATCTAAATAAACTCTCACACAGCAGGCATGTGTTGTTTGAATGCTCTTTAATTTTTCCATCTTCCTCTGTAATGCAAACCTTTTATGAAAATCTAGAGAACTCACTTTATCTATAACATATTTCTGCAAACACAGGTCCTTTGAACATTTTGTGGTAAAAACAAAGGGAGATGTGGTTGTACCCCGTGGCAGTGCAGTCCAGATTTACTTTTGGATTTTGACTAATAAAACTGTTAAATCATGTTGGTGGAAAACCATCATGTCAAACACACTTTTACTTTCCATTTGTTCTTATGTGGCACAAAACAAAAGATGAGGGCCTTAATCCCATGGCTTGTGGTTTTGTGTTACAACCCATTCATCCTATACACAACCACTAAGATTTAGTGACAGGCGCAAAACACTGTTAAAGCAAAGCCATTTCTCACCAGCTTCATATAAAATCTACCCTTTATTGTCTCGTAAAAGAAAGAAACGTGTTGAACCAACAGCAGTGTTCACTGACATGCTGAAAGTTGCTTCCCCAGCAATGAAATTCGGTTCAACCAAACACCAAAGCTCAGACTGGAGGGGGTTCAGATTGCAGATGTTAAAATTCCTTCAAGTAAGGCTGCAGGATTTATTGCAGCATATCAAAAATGTATGCATGAAACTGTTTATTACCACTCTGTATTTATTACACTGGTTTGGAATATACTGCAGGAAGAAGAATGGGTAGATATCCATAAATGGGACAGGGAAAGCCGCCTTCAGTGTCACATCCTGTATTGTTCAGTGTTGCATAACTTAAGTGAAATGAAAAAGAAATAAATTACTTGCTTGACTGGTCGCACAACGATGACTATCATTTTTCCCCTCAAATTGCATCCTGTTTTGAATGACGAGAAATGACTGCATGTGAAGGGGTAATGGCTTGATGCATTGAAATGCTAATTGATTTATTGTTTTGTTTTGCAGGGAGTGAGTTTTCGGGGAACCCCTACAGTCATCCACAGTACACAACATACAATGAAGCCTGGCGATTCAGCAACCCAGCATTACTAAGTGAGTAGAAAGTGAGAAACAGGATGAGGACGATTAATTAACTGTTTGCAAACCTTCCCCTGAACAGTAATTGTCCTTTAGCCAGAAGATGTGAACTTAATGTTTTTCAAGTTTTTGATTAAAATTTTTAAGACCTTTCAAAGAATTGAGGGATATTATCTTCTTTTTTAGATTTCCAAAACAAAAAAACAAAAGTTAAAGGATTATCTGCTGTATCCTCAACTGCAATCATTAGCATGTTCTGCTACCTAGTTTAACATTTACAGTAGCGAGGGGTACATTGTGTATAACTAGTCTGGATGCTATCAGGATTGAGGCTAACTAGGCTGTGTCTATCTGTTCTATGGATTTGAGGACCTGAGCTAGCTCTATATTTGCAAAAGCATTGGTTAGCTGACATCCTAAAAGCATTTAGCCTACTGTTTGAAATGTAAGCAAGCATGCAGGCTAAACAATGGTGTATCTCTTACATCTTTCTTTATCATAGGCTATTCATAGCACAAAGCTAACCAGCACTCCACGCAGCAATACAAAACCAATGCTATTTAATTTGGCTTTTTTTTATGTCTTTAGCTGTGTGAGCCTGCTAACTTTTTGCCAAGGACATGTGGCTTTAGCCTTAAGTTTTAAGCCTGATATCATAGAGGCCCATGTTGTCCTTAAGTGCAATTTGAAGACTTTTTACAAAACTCTTGTCTAACATTGAGCCAGGAGGGGATCTTTAAGTAGACTTAGAAACCTGGTGTTAGCCAATTAGCTAGCTAGCTGATAAAATCCGCCATGGACAGCTGTTGTATAATGTCATTGAATGTTTTATTAAAACTCCCTGATGCTAAATGAGAAACCTGTTCTATTTGCTGTTGTTTCAAAATTATTCAAAAAATTTAAACAAGGGGTTAGGCTTAGGAAACTGTCAATTAACAATGAACATATTGAATGAAGTTTAAGAGGAAATAACATCTAAAACAATGGCTTAACATTCACAATAATTATAATGATGGTAAATTTGGTAAATGGCAGTAAAAAACTTTTTTTGTTGTTGTTTCAAATGGTTCGTTCTTCTGTTAACTTTCAGGTTCCCCTTATTATTATAGTGCCGCATCGAGAGGCTCCGCCCCTCCCACTGCTGCCACTGCCTATGACCGTCACTAGTTACCATGGAAACCAAATCAACCTGCAGGACCATGGCCTTAGCCTCCATATTGCCCCGGTGTGAGCGGCATGGTCCACTGGACGCTGAGCAACTGCGCATAAAATGTTCCCGGCTCACACAATGAGAAACTCAACGTTTTTTGGGATTCAAGACAACTTCTCTTCTCTTCTCTTCTCACTTTTTTTTTTTTTTTTTTTTGGACATACAAAGCCAAAAGAAAAAAAAAACTACAAAACATCATCAGAGACACCGAAAGCCACTCCACACACACATGATGAAAACTGTGGCTAATTGCAGTGGTTTAACAAAAGAAAAAAAAAAACAGAAAAAGACTGAAAACAAAAATATCAGAATTTATTTTTTCCCCTTGTAGCAGTGTCACAGTTTCATCCCATCATGGATCAATACTGTACATTCCTTTTCTTGACGGCTCTCAACAGGGACGCTGTCCGGAGCTTAAAAATGTAGCAGCAGCCCTTTTTTTTTTTCCATTCGTCTCCCCCCCTCTCGATTCAGATGGCAGCACAGTGAGATCAGAGGAGATTAGCAGCAGCACATGCAGGCTGTGGCAGGCTAACGTTGTTTTTTATCCATCTGAACAGTCACCGACCAAACATCCAGCATGAGTAAAATCGATCGCTTTCGATGCCATGAGAAGATTAGGACATGTTCTCTGTGATACACAATCAAGATGTAAAAATGAAAATGAAATAAATAAAGAAACATCAGCTTGAAAATAGAGGGAGCCATGATAGTATATCACCATGGCCCGCTATTTGCAAGATTTCAAGAAAACTAGTAAATATATTCTTAAAAATAAAAATTTTTTATTTCATTTTTATAATTCGTAATGACTAAACTGCAGACTGCTTGGCTAGTGTTTTACTATTTCTTCTTTGTCAGGATACAAGAGGTCATCAGGCAAAACCTTTTTGTGTTTTTTGTTAATTTTGCACTATTTTGAAAGTTTGCAACACTGGAGCGTTATTATGCAGAAAAATTATGATGCATATGTGCTTTATTTCATTAAAAAAACTTGACTGTAAGTCTAACAAGTCTCAGTCTGAAAAGGCACTTACAGCTTCACAGTTTTTTTCCTGTAATTCAAGGCCCATCATGTCACTGCCTTGACATGCACTACTATGTTCTTACAGCTTACATTTTTATTTAAGTTGATTAAGTCTTTGGCATTCAACCACGGAAAAGGATATAACAGCCATCCTAAAGTCAAACCAGTGTCATCATTTGTCCAGTCTAATGCCAGAAGAGTCCAGATTCGCTCTGATTGGATAATTCTGACGAGTCCAGTAACGTCAAAAAAGCAGGGCGACGATTTCAGCTAAATGCCTTAAACATGTTCCCTCCCAATTTCAGCTCCCCCACATGTTTCAGGCCAAGTTATTTCTTTGAATCAAGCTGGATTGATGGTTTCTTCATCTGTCAAGTGAATGTATTTGCATTTGCCAAAGACTTAGTTCTTGTTAATGTTTATTTACAGGCCGCCTATATGCATCATGAGAGCAGTATTATTGTTATTATTAGGAAAAATCCCACAATGTTCATGAGGAAAAGTATATGTATAAATTCTATGCAGTGCAGAGATGGTCATCATATGCATATTCAGCTGTAAACCTAAAGGTAGGTTGGAGTTTATTTAATTGTTATGTTATTTACAAATTGCTCATTTTGTAGAAGGATTTTTTGTGTGTGATGTGAAGACACCTCTCTGTAAATACAGTAAGAAAAAATGTCTTTCATGTTCATGGGTATTATCACTTTCATTATGCTGGTCTCACTTGTACAATAATAAAAGTGTCTGAAATCTTTTACGCAAAAGTGGCTGAAAGTCGTGTTTCTGATTAGATATGAAAAGAAAAGTCAACTGGAAAATGTTAAGGAGGAAAAAATTTAATTATAAATTAAATCATTGAAGTTATTTAAGAGAAAATTGCTCAAAAATGTTTTGTTTTTGACTCTGCTGCTCATATGTTTTATATTAATGTATGTTAAATAGCTTTGTCATTTGGACTTTGTTCAGACAAAAAGACAGTTTATGAAAAACAGATGAAAAAATTTAATATTTCAGTGACTCTAATTTGGTTTTAATAACAAAACTCAAAGGAAATTAACCAAGAATTCCTGTGTTTTAAATTTTTGCCCTTGAAATTCAGACAGCATCACAAGCTTGATTACAATGATATTAATCTAGTTAAAGGCTAAAACTATTAAATCTGTGGATTCAAATATTTGTTTTTAACACCACTTCTTAGAAAAAACTAACACATTTACAGATGTGTAACTGAGACACACATATATTTTATTACTGTTTACACTTCACATCTGTTTTAGAAGGAAATACTAAACTTTATACCATATTTATTTGGCTATCAATGTTACTTTGATTAAAAAAACACTTTATATGAAAGGATATGTTTAGTGTATAAAACTAAATGAATCATTCTAATTTAAAATGTTCTTCAGTGAAAGAGCTAAAATTCGATTCACACTGACTAACAACAATATCTTTGATATTCAAAAACCTGTATGAATTAAATATCAAACGCTGCTATCAGAAAAGGCTGATCAATGATTTCAAAGTGTAATCAATACTAGAATTATAGAAGTATGATATTCTGGTGAGTTTTTGGTGTAAAGCCCAGGACCTTAAGTGTCTGTTCTGCATAATAAGTACTATTACTTTTTATATTTTTTAAGTAGTTTTAGTCCTCCATATTACATATTTTCTTTTACATAAGTAATATTTTCAGTTTAAGATTTTTATTTGGATTAACATTATTTTCATAGTAGAGTATAATGTGCCTCCTCACATTAAAATATCCTCACACTGTGTTTTAAAATATTAACTGGTTGTTTAGATGCCTTTTAAAACTGTTAAGTTTAAGGTTTCTTTTAAACTTCAGAAATAAAAACTAAATATTTTGACCTCAGTTTCACTTACAACTCCTGGAACTTTCAGCCTCATCTTATCTAAATGTTCGGCAAAAAGAGTTGTCTTTGAGCATGAAGAAATGTTTAAGAATAAGATATGTGTGATAAACAGTTACTGCAATAATTCAATTAGCAAATATTACACTTATACAAAACCAAACCAACAACCAAACCAGCTTCCATAATAATGACCCAGATTGGTCTTAATAAAAGAAGATTCTCACATATAATTTAGGAAAGATTCCTCTTCCAGTTTGCAAAACAGGTAAATTGTTATTTTTTTATGGCTTATAAGCACAGTTAATGTGTAAACAATATATTAAATGTAATATGCTGCTTAAAATGCTACAAAATGGGTCAAATAAAGTGTCACCAACTGAAGGTCACATCCGATGTCTACAAATTCAGCTTGAGATTACAAATAACTTGTTTTTTACGTGTTGATGTGTCAGAAAATGTGGAAAGAAAAACATTTGAGTCCAGGTTGCTAATGAGACTATTTTGAGATGAATGTATTTCCTTTTCAGGTATAAAGATCACATGGTGCACGGGGGGCTACGGTGAGAATGCCTCTAAATGTTTTCTCCATGATTTGGATCACTGAGCAGCACATAAAGTGTTTAACCTCTCCTCGCTTTGTAAAGCTGAATTAATTTTTCTAGCAGTGTGCCTGAATTCAATTTGTGCTAAGTTGCAGGGAGAGATTTATGCATGAAATCCCTCTTTGAGCTTATTTTCACTCTTTCTTCGCTCCGTAATCCCTCTGCCACCGCCGCCTTGTATGACTTAGTTATATCATTATTGATTTACAACAAGTGGACACTGTCCTGATTAGCGCTGTGCGATTTGCAAAGGATTTGGACTGCGGGAGCTCATGATAAAACAGGGTGTAGCGTACATTTGAAATAATGTCAGTCAGAATGGGAATATATATATATATGTATGTATTACACAGATGCTGAGCTTTTCAGCTGTTAATTCAAACATTCATTTCTTGGTCCAAACACTTTTAATGGCAAAAGAGTGAGTTTTACACTCCGGTCCTGCATGGATAGCTGTGATATGATTCTGAATTAAAATGTTATGAGGTTTATAAGGTAGCATGCTCAATTTCTATCCTTCAATTTCAACATTGTAAAAGGAGAGAATACACTCCTTTAAAACGTACTGTGCTGAGCTGTTTTTTTTTTTTTTTGGTGCACTCTAATGCCTCTGGGTCCTCGAGGAGAGACCCCCTTTTTGCTTTGTAATTCAATTTCTCTGCCTGTTGTTTATTTCATAGCTCCCCTGTGAAGCATCAAAAGCTGATGTTCTGTCAGCCCCTAACTGTCGTATATGTTTGTCATTCACAGCCCTTGTTAAAGGAGGAGGGGGGCGAGAAAAAGGAGCTTGACTCTTTCCTCTCCCCAGCTGAGAATTCCCAGAAGCAGAATTATTCTATTTAGATGGAAACTTTTTTGTCACTTTCCTGTCTAAATTGGCATATCTGGCTCTCTTCTCTGAAACCAATAAACTGTGAACCTGGATGTATCTGTCAATCAAGCTCAAAATGACTGCAGCATGCCAGATGACAACAGCATCCTCTGGAATATAAATATATATTATTTACTGTGTGTGTATATGAGAGCGGTGGAGTGATCTGATTGGCTCTTGTGTGCACCTGTCACTGTTTTTGCTCCTGAAACATTCAGTTAATAACAGAAAAGCAAAGCAATTTACTCAGACTGACTAAATATAAGCGTAGAAGTAGATTAAAAGTTGCATATCTGATCTTTAAAACAATAAAAAAAGTAGAAAATCAATTTGAATGAAGACTTTTTTCTTCAGAAAAACTAGTTAAGTGATTAAGTTAATGCACCAGTGCTGAAATCTTGATTTACTGCACATTATGAAACAGACCGCTCTGCAGCTGTAATTTTTAATTCATCTTTTTATACTCAACTTCTTTGCTCCATACCTAACTGTGACATTAATGTTATTACTCCTCATTGGATGAGCAGTAATTACGTTAATGTGCAGGCCTCATTCTGCAGATTGCTCTTATGAAATTGAATTATTTTGTCTCCAAAGTTGCACAAGACAAAAACATATACGAATGGAACGATTGATCTTGAAAATTTATGAACCATTAAATGATCATCATTCATTTTTAAAGAAACAGAAGAAGAACAGATTGGAGCTTCTTATATTTTAGGTTTAATATATAGTTTTAGTAGTGAAGAGAAACCCCTCTACTTCAGGTATTGTAACAGTGAACTTCATCATGCATAACTTCAAACCACAGTGTCAGATCTAACAGTTGACCTTTTTGAGCTGCTCCGTGCTAATACATGCTGACTGAACACTCTCTCTGTGCGATTTGTACAGTGGTTGTATGAATGTGCCGCAGCAACTGAATTATAATTTGGTTACTGGTGTGTCAAATGTACAATAAATCCTCAGGATGTTATCATTTGCAGTGACACACCAAGACGAGGGGGGCTGCGGAGAAAATATGAAAATGCATTTCACGTCTTTATATCCGAGCAGCGGTGTGGACGTTACGAAAAGAAGGAATGGATCTGCTGCTTTATGTGCTGTATCTAATTGGATATGGCAATATATAATATGATTCTCCAGTATTCATCAATTCCTGTGTTAGACCTGTTTGTATGGCCGTGTCACTGGGGCAGCCTAGCTTGTTATGATGCCTGAGCAGCAATTATGAGGTAATTTTTGACTCTTGCTGCGTGAGGCCATCCAGAGGATACTTGAGGGGAGGTTCCTAATGAGTGAGCATTGATTGATTGGACATAATAAGTGCCCTGCTTGACTGAAAGCGAGGGTGAGAAAAAGGGGAAAAGAGAGGAGGGGACAGTGGGGTTCGGATGACAGGATATCTCCAAATAATGCAAATTACCGACGATTAGATCGGTTAGCATGTAGGTGAGCGCCACACCTCTGCCAAAACGAGGCTAGTAGCTGCCTGGATGGCTGGCTGGCTGGCTGGCTGGCTGGCTGGCTGGCTCTGCCCAGCGCCAAAGCTCATTTACCCTTCACCAGTAAATAATTACCCTAATGGCTATTTTGTGATACATGATGCAATTAAAGCCTAATGCAATGCACCTCTCTTACTGAACTGGTCAGGTCCCACATAACAGGCGCTGGTGGTCCTGGGCTAACGGGGCTTGCTACCTGACTGGCCGGTAATGAGGATATCCTCCAAAGCAGACAGAGGAGCTCCCTAATCAGCTGGATCTGTCAGCCAGGCGTGTTTGTTTGCAACCAAGGAGGGGGAGATGGGAAATATTCAGAAAGAAGTGAGGGAGGAAAGCAGAATTTTTATGCAGGCTATTCCTGTTAGCAGAAAGGGGGAATAATAGAAGCGGGCAGGAAGAGAGGGCAGAATCGTCAACCCCCCATCCTTTCACCCCCCCCTTATAACCCCAGTTTCTTCCTGCAGCTCCCCTCACCCTCGCCTCCCACCACCACCACCACCACCACCACACTCCCAACACCCCAGTCACTGTCAGGCCAAACACATGATGAATTGCCCTGTCAACAGAATTCATTCAGGGACCAATTAATTCAGCAGAAATGAACTAGAGCCATCAGTCGCTGAAAAACTCAGTGCAAAGAGAGCAAAGTAGCCCCACTTCAGAAAACGAGGAAGCGAGCGAGGGAACGAGGGAGAGAGGGGTGAGAGAAGTGGAGACGAGAGGGCAGGCAAAAGAGAGAGGGAGAAAGAAAGGGAGAGGGAGAGAGAGAGAGAGAGAGGGAGAGAGAGAGAGCGTGGTGGAAGTTAGTCTGACAGAAATTGGTCATTTAATGCTTTAGCGCACTGGAGACAGCCCCTGTCATAGACGAAGGCATGGCAGGGGCTCCCCTGGTATTTTATTTATTAATTATCCTATGCAGCGAGGGGCCTTTAACTGTCTCAGTCCGGCCCCGTCAGCCCGACTCCCTGTCATTTTCTCTCCACAAACAGATCCTTTAACACCGTGCTCCAGGTTAATGGAGACAAAGCCAATATCCAACCAACCTTGCCTTCTCCCCCAAATACAGTATTCATCTGTACCTTATCCAGGTAATTATGTCTCAGACGATCTCCTGAATATGTCGTTGGGATGCTAATAAACCACTTTAGTACTGGCGTGCAGAACACGTCTGACCTTTTCAACTCACTGCTTCATGGTGGCTACGCCTCCCAAGGAGGGCAGCAATTATTTACACCTTATTGGGAACGGCATGTCATCGGACATAAACACAGTCCCAAATAATTTAATGATGGCTGCATTTATTATTCAGGAAACAACCAAGACAAACTCATGCTTATCTCCTCATAATTGACTGTTTATATGTAACAAGATTCAGTGTGAAATCTTTGTTGGTAAAATGTTGCCAAGTGGATCTACCTGTCAGGAGGGAATTTTTACTGCCGTAATTCAAATATTTGTCACCTCAAATGCTCCATCTCTGTTTTCCTAACGGTGTCGACAAAAAGCAACAGAACCGTCTTTGCCAGGAGCTGTTTTGTTGGCGGTGACAAATTAGCACTATGAAGGGCGATATCAACACCAGCTAATTAAGGTGTCGTGTGATTTTGGGCTCCAGATCAAGAATCTGCTGATTCATCCCACGGGTGATTATGATGTCCATATGGTCAACGTACAGAGAGCTACGCAGGGAAACACTATCGGCCGGCTGCGGCTCCGGCTTTGCCAAAAGTTTGATCTCGTCTTTTGTGGTGGTGTTGGGTGGTGTTCATCAAGGCTCTGAATTATTAACAGCATCTTTTCTTTAAGCCCAGGATCCTCTAGTGGAAAAACATGGGATGAGGGGCAGCTGGGAGGCTGGCTACGACTGCCTACCCCTCTTTTCTGACATTCAGGAAGTGAAATTCAACGCTGTTTCCACTGTCGTTCATTGATGGGCTTGTGCACCTTGGATGCCCCCTTCTTAATGTCACTTGAATTAAAGGAATAATCACACCTCATGCAACACAGAGCTGAGTTCAGGATAGATGTGTGATGGTGATATATTTATATCTTAATAAATATTCAAACTATAGCTAATATTCCCTACTTTTAGTGCAGTCAAATGATGAGCACTCACTTCAGTGACTACAGGGGCTAATAAACTCATTCCTCCTCCTTTCTCTCTCTCTCTTTCCTCTAAATTCAGTCTCTTACTGTAGTGCTAAGCACAGAAAATACAGCTAACAGACAACACTGGCATACAAGGCAAGTGAACCTGACAAATGGAACAGAGAAGCTAACAGAGAAGAAAGAGGTGCTTAGGCCAACTGTCACAGGTAAAGTGCTTTCCTGATTTCTGTTTACTCACCAAGCTTGAAACTTGACTTGTTTTCCTGCAGCTTACTGAAGAGATTCTGTCTGTGAGTCAGCTGGTTGTCAGCGAGCAAAAACACTCATTTAGCATCAAATATGGAAGGTGGGAAAAATGAAGCTTTTGAGAACATAATAACCTGGCCAAGTAGAAATGTTTTTCCTGGTTAACTTGTTTTATTTAACTGAAAAGACCATCATGTTTAATGTTTCAAAAATACTATATCTCCAACACAGGCTCCTCTGCCTCCCAACAAACTCCCACCCTGCTATATCTGAACACATGCAGAGACTCTCGTATTCTCTGCATATAAAGTGTAAGGAATTAGAAGAGTAGAAGGACGGGAGTGAAACCTTCAGAAGGAAACTGCATATGAACAGAGAGATGTGCTGTAGAATATAATTAATTAAATGAGACTAATTAGGAACATGAGAGCAGGTGCCAGGCTACGAGCTGACAGGGAAGACAGCGAGACAACATGCCAGCACAAAAAAAAAAAAAAAAGAAAAGCACATTCACACACAGACACACACTCATACACACACATACATATGCAAGTGCACAACCTAGCACACACACGTACGCACACATATGCACACAAACACACAGCTGCGGTTATGAGGGTGTATCGTGACAGGCACAGGGACAAAACAACTTTCTGCGTTTTGTCATTTGAAACCCCGCAGGAATACTGATGACAGGAAGCAGAGACCCAGGCACCGTGGGGGTCTCTTGCCTTTGTCTCACACACGTTCTCTTTATTATTTTGTTCTGCAATGGTGGAAGGAAGTTTGCACAAGCCAAAGATTTCTCTCCCCTAATTATTTCAGCACTTGCTCAAGTCTGCAAGGAGTGTAAATTCAGACTGCTTTTCCTCCTCTTAGACCTCTTAAAATGCTCCTGCTTGTAGAGCTGCTTCAACAGGGTACATCTGAGATGAATCTTAATCTGATAAGGTAGAAATGGATTGAAATAAGTTTCCAGATGGAATAAATATCCTTAACCAGAATAACATCTTATCCTCCTATTTTGGTAATCAAACCAAGTGTTGACACATAAGGCATCCATAGTTTAGCACCCAGTGTAAATAAAATAACTTCAGGAATAAGTTTAATAAAATAAATCAAATGTTTATATTTATTACGTGCAGATTAATAGATTTTTTCAAGTTTTCAAACACTGACTAAAACCCCAAAAGCCATTTTAATTTCTGTTTCCCCAGCAAAAAACATACTGATGTGACAATAAACTCATTGTTATTTTCCAAAATTAGAAATTTATATCAGTGTTATAAATGTAATGTTCATAGTAAATGATACAATAATTATTTTTTTGTGAAGTAAATGGGCATCCAACTGAGATTGAAATGAAGTAGCACTGAAACAATTAATTGATTAACAGAATATAAATTGGTAGCTTTTTTAATAATCTAATAAAGTCATTTATCAAACAAAGTCAACAGTATTTGCTTTTTTTCAACTTCTCAGATGTGAGGAGCTGCTACTTATCTGTATTTTTTATAATAGTGAATTGAATCTTGGAAATATTGTGATTTTCTTAGACTTATTTTTACATTTCATTGACTGAAAATTTATCCAAAAAATGCCAAAGAAATCTAAAAGTTAGTCAATCAAGAATACCTGCGGTCCTAAATGGAGTACGACAATTCAAAGTCATAAACTGTGCTTCTAATTAGAAAGACTACATGCTGCAGGACAATCTCACATTTAACACAGTACATTTTCTGTGAGAGAGGTGTGAAAATAGACTAAAAAGTCCAAACACTGAGCTGACATGAAAAGAGCTTGTACTCTCACTGCCTGGTCTTGACAATGAGGTTAAGTACGTCTTTGCGCAGTGCAACAAATAAAAATGTCACATGTCCCCGCCAACTAAAAGAAAACATGTCAGCGTGCTGCTTGTAATTCCTTCAACGCAACTTATTGTCAGGTTTATAAAGTGTGAGAGCCCCTGCACTGCCCAGCAAAAAACAACACAGAGGCTATGTTGACCCAGTGTAACCTGAACTTGTTAGCCATTTACTTTCAATACACAAAAAACATTGGTGAAGCTGTTTTTTTCACATTTTATTAAGGTAAGTGTTACAAATATGGCATGCTATGACTGTGATAAAGCTTTAATTATCAGTGATGGATGGATATTTGATTTTTTCTAGATGGATTCAAACAGCTTGAAAATATCCACATTACATTAAGAACATTAATAAACCACAACTAGAAAGTGATTGTTTCTAAAGCTTAAAGAAAAGTTCAAAAAGAACATTCTTTTCTCGTTTTGGTTTTATGCTCCAGTATCAATTAAATTGGTAATTGCACAAAAGCAGTTGTTGTAGCTTGTGTGAGACAAAGGGAGAAAACCATTTTGACAGGAAGAACATGATGAAACTTCAGACTTTTCACATCCAAACACTAAGGATCTATACCTAACTTTTCTTTCTACAAAACATACAACACAACAGCATGTAGAAGGCTATGTGGTCCTGCAGCCAAGGCTCTGCCAAGCGGACAGCTCAATATCTAGCCTTAGTGCGCCTTGTCAATGCAACACCAAACTCAAGACAGAGAGAGATGGGGGGGTGGGCGCGGGGAAGGCTTTTTTAATTATCTGTGGTTGGGTCGGACTGTGCATCATCATTAGAGAGACTAAATAGCAGTGGTCACTGACTCAGGTAGTGGTAAACGGCACAATTAACAAGCTGAGGAGGGAGAACTGTATTCAATTTGAAAGCCTTCTCTCCTAATCCATCTCCAGTGATCAGCAGTGCTGCTGAGCTACGCCCTTTTACATTCAATTACATTAATCAGGTTATTACCCAGCAAAAAGTCAACATTTTAATCAAGAACTGGCAAAGTAGGGCAGGACATTATACCTAGACAGGGCTAGAGACAGTGAGAAGAGGTGAGTGATGATATTCCTCCAAGATAATCTTTTACTCACTGAAAATGGCACATCATGTAGGGGTTTATAGGCTTTTGGCTCATATATCTTGTTAACACTTTTGTCAGAGTTCACCAAAGTAAATCTGTTATCATATCTCTGTTTGTACATATCTAAATAAATCTTGTATTTTAGTGTGGACTTTGTCAGTTTGTACAGCACATGTCAAGAATTCAAGCACTTTTTCAGGCTGCAAATCCTCTTGGATATAATCCTTGCAGGGGTGTTGTTAGCACAGCAGGTGTGTAAGAAATGTAAAAACACAGCTGCAGGGTTCACATCCCAATAACTATCCTGAGAGTCTGGAAATCCTTCAACGCGCTCTTTATGGAAGCTCTGGAAACACAGGCCATTATTCATGGATGGAAAACAACTTGTCTAAATGTATGTAGAGCTATCCACTGCGCAGGTCGGGGATTATTTCATTCACAGCAGAAAAAAAAAGCCAATTTATATGAATATGTGCTTACTTCACAACTGGTTCAAGTTGACTTTGCTGACTGACTGCTGACTGCACACACAAAGTGAATCTAATTTAGTAGAACCTCTGGCTAAGCAGTAGTTTTCTCGCCCACTTTCTCCAACTAACAGGGAAAAAATCAATTCTCAGGCATCTATGACATTCAGGAGATGCTTGTCTTGTTTTTATCTTTTTTTTTTCTTTATTTCCACACTTCTTTTTGCATTTTGGCTTGTTAGGAGTTCTGTGATGGCTGACCCGGGAATTGGGTTCTGATTAATGGAGGGAAATTCTTGTTGTCCAGCCCATAATGAGAGAAGACAGAGGTGAGAACAGCTCAATAGGAGAGATAACCACTCTTTGATCCAAACGGTCATGCAGAACCTATACTCGCTGCATCGTCAGAAAGTGTACTGTCAAGCTCTGCGCTTTCAAATCTCTTCTCTCAAACTTTAAAAGGGACAAATCTGCTTTCAGATAGAAAGGTTTATTTGGTAAATTATATTGTAAACCCAAACCAATTTGAGTTGGTTTTTTGTTAATAATAATAATGCAGTCTGCAAATGATAGCATCTGTCTGCTCTTTGAGCGGACTGTTTCCAGATCACAGCCTGCAGACAATTGCAATATAATAATTGACTTCTTACACTCAGTTACACACAAACAGCAGCCCAGCGTTACAGCATCCTCAAACATTTTCAGAAATATTAAACTGTCTAAGTGCCATTTCTGCATCCCCACTAACGAGACCCATCTCAACTTAAGATGTCTTGTAAATTGAGACCTTGTTCCCCAGTGGACTCAAATGTAAAACATATCTCTACCCCTGACAAGCAATGTTAATCCATTTAGTGTAACGAACTAACATGTCCCTAATTAAAATATGCCTTTTAATGATACATACTGACATCCTGGAAAACACTGTCACGCTTCCCTCCTTTAATACAGGAATATGCTAATTGCTTCAGTAACACTGGTGTTCAAATCCCAAGGCTAGCGCCACATCCTGAGGGAGTTGGTGTGTTGGGGTTTTGAATGCTCTGTTCAAAAAAAAAAAAAGGAAGCCCTTTAGCTGGACTGTTTCTTGAAGACTGTTTTGGCCAGCAGAAAATTCTAGGGAGGTTCAGGGACTGACACTGTTGATTTCCATTCATTTACAGACATTCAATTTGCCATTCAGCAACCTCACGGCCTCGCTCTGCACCACTTCAGTCCACCACTTCACCTATAGGTGCCGGAGGGCATCAGGTTTCCTCATCCCATCCCATGGCAGCTCATTTAAAACAAATCAGGCTGATTGCTGGGTTGCTGCGCTCACAAGGCCCAGGTGATAAAGCAATTAAAGTCCTCTAATTCTTTGGTTCGGAAAGGGCCAGCAGGTAATTAACTATATGCGATGAAATCCTTTTGTTACCTCGTGGTTTTCTCCACGTTTGATTTTTGTTTCCTGATGTGTGAGGCTGCTCATTTGATGGGCAGGAAGGGACAGGTTCATGTGGGTGGGGTCTGCTGTCCTCTCTGGCAGGGACCCTGGATGAGAGTAGAGCTTTAGTTAATAGGCTATCTCTGGACAGATGAGGTCCATTAAGAGGTTAATTTAAAAATGAATAGAGGACATAGAGAGAGAGAGAGAGAGATTGAGATGGAGGCAGAGAGATGGCTGAGCACAGACTACACAGTTCAGAGAAAAAGCAAAATATGGCAACAAATATTTCTTCTTTTCTTTCATTTCTATCATGAGCAAATTAAGCACTTGATAGTTAAATAAATGCTGATCAAAAGGAACTATTTAAGAAGATTCTCACTAATGACCAACTAAAATAAGGAAGCCTGCTCGAGACCAAGTACAATTGAACCCTATCACTTCCCATCCATGAGGCCATTTCTTAAACATTGAGGCATTGTTCAGATGCAGGGGCTGCAGCCCCTGCCTCCCAATTTCCATTTCTTTCCCCCCTGCAGAAAGGCTGAATCTGATCCGGACCCATTGGTGTGTGGATAATGAAGGGGTTACCAGGAGCTGGGAGAGGCCCAGTAATTCCCCCCACCAGGGGAGTGGGTTTTTGGGTGGGGTTTGGATGAGTACCCCTGCTCCGTGATGCATGCACTCATGTGAGCTTGTGACAGCCTTTACCCAAATCCAAGGCCAGACATAGACACTGCATGTATTATATAGAGATACAGTACAGAACCCGGCTTCAAACATTTTATTGCAGCAGAAATGCTTTTTTTTTCATACAAACAGAGCTCACGCTGTATACATTTGGATTTGTATCACTTTGATCTTCAGCAGTGTTGCAGCATGGATGTCTCTGCTTGATGACTCAAACATCCGATATCAACAAAAACATGACATTCAGATTAAAGGCATGTAAATAACATCTCAGTTTATGTCCTCCTGAGTTCATCATCCTCTCTCATCCTCCTCTCTTTCAGTAGACGTGGGAGTAACCCCACTCAATCTAAGGTCACAAAAATTAGCATATCATCTGGCAAAATGGTTATCCAATGTGTGGGCGTCTCCCCGAGGGGGGTCACCTTAAACATCAGTGTTAAGGCACCAAGAGACCCCCACGCACTCTAGGGTTAAGTATCCCCACTTCATTATGATAAAGATGTTAACAACTACTCAACCTACCGATGCTGTCAATAGACACTGAGCTCCGGCTCCATCCAGCCTCACTCGCCCTCTCTCAGGACTCAGCATGAGCCTCCATCCATCATCTGAATACTCCAGGCCCGAATCATTGACGATCATTATAGTAACAGAGAGAGAGTCCTGATGATTGGCTGTGATTGTTAGATCACAGGGATCTGAGGGGTGATCCATCACACCGGGTGGCACTCTAACACCTCTGCGTGATGGGGTTCACCTCAAGGGTCAGGGCCAGGTCAGCCAGGAGAAAGTCCCTCCACAGAGGATGCATACAGCATTCCCGGTTACCTACAAAAAGGCTATTTAAATGTGGGCCATTACGGTTCCCATCTGATTTATGTTGTTGCATTAGCATTCAGTAACAATATTTTAATTTTTCAGAAGAGTTTAGATATTAATACACAGAGCAAATCCTGAGACAAACTACGTCCTTATCACTTGTACATCAGAACTACTCGGCTTCACAATGCAGGATGAGCCGCTGACCCCATCCGACTTGTTTCTCAAAACTGGTGCAACACAACACAGTAACCCGAGGCTATGTGTTGTCATCCAAATGAGATAAGTTTATTTTCCCTAGACCAGCATTTGTTCAATCAGCCTGTAGGGTCGCAGACCACACTAAGAAGCAGTGGGGAGTCCTTCTCAGCACCTGCAGCTCTTGCGTGGTGGCCCGCTAGCGAGGAAAGGCTTTGGCCGCTACCCAAATATCTGCCTGCACCTTCTGTGCAAACGCACCAGCCTTAGGAAACCAGGAGGCAGCAATATTGTGGAACAAATGTCCTCTAATCTCAGCCTGCTGGGCTGGGGTCTTGGGTGGGGCCTCCTCGTCCCTGTCCCATCCGAACACTTAGCCTTTTTTCTTGTAAAGTCTGCTCACACAGGACAGTGTTATTTGTGAGTGAACAGGACATACCTACAGAGATGTTACACTAGAACTGAGATCCATCAGCTCCACCTGTATGGGACCTTTAACAATGATCAGTAGCAATGGAGTGTTTATTATCTATAGGCACTGAAATGAGTTTATACCTTCAGACAAGGAATGTGAAGCTGTTGACTTAAACTCAATAATGCTAAATTATTAACAGCACTATGCATTTGTTAAGAACTTATAGAAAATTTTACAAAGTAGAAGTTTATCCATGTATTGAAATGTGTCTTTGTAAATCCTGAAAAAACAAAACAATTGTACTGATGCAGGGTTTCAACATCAGATAAGATTCTGTGCTTAATCAGTTTAATTTGTTTATCCAAGAAAGATGGTAAATAAAATGCAGAAAAAAATATTGATATTTGTAAGAGTTTTAAAAGAAAGGATTTAATGGTATCTTTTCTAGTCAAATAAGCTCACAAAGGCAATCTACTGTGAATGTGATGTCCATTCCCTCTGTTTTAGAGTTTGTAAATGTAGTGCTTTCACTGAGAGTATGAACATTATGTTTTCTGTTTTTGAAACATAGTGAAATGATTGAACAGATTGATTCACATTTGGTACCAAATTTACATGAATACATGATACATATACAGCCTTCAGGCAGTGGCTTTCATTGTCTTCATTTTACTCTGACAGAGGGATGCATGCTAGGCAAGCAAGGCCACCCAGTGAGCTGAAGCACATGGGAGAAGTTTTAAAACTGTTAGGGTATCTGCCCAAAAGTTGATAAGTTGTAAAACAGTTGCAGTTTGGTTGGCTTTAAGCACCAAAACTACTTGGTTAGGTATAGGAAAAGATTGTGGTTTGAGTCAGTGTTGACTTTTTTAAGTCTCGTGTTTCACCCAACTGTTTACCCAAACCTCCTCTCAACATGGACTTTTTCACTCTTTATAATATGTTACCTGATTTTTTTAAAGGCTTTCTGGCTATAAGCTTTGTTTCAGGGATGTTTCAACATCTCTCCATAAATTTCTAGATAAATTCTGGTATATTGTTAACATCATAAGTCCATGCTAACTCTGTATGCATTTTGCTGAGTCATCACTGGAAGCTGCTTTTTTTAAAATAAGAAAAGTGTCATTACATCTAAATCCCGAACCAAAATGTTGAATCTTTTATATCAAATCTCTCTGTCTGGCAGGTTCAGCAAAGACTGAAATATGACACAACATAACAATTTTTTTTAATTAACCACTTCTGCCTCATGTGTACTAAAATGGCTACCAGCCTTGTTCATAAGTAAAAAGGCTGATATACACTGACATTGCAAACCCTAATTAATCCATTCACCTTTAAATCATTAAAATTATGACATGATGAAGTGCCTTTATTAGATGTGTTGATGTTCTTTTATATTTTTAGTTGGTAGGTCAGAGGTGCCATTGTTTCTCTGTAAATATAAACCGTAAAACTGTTCATTCAAACTGTTAATTTTTACAGTAAAAAAATTAGTATTTCCTTGAAGAGACAGAGTTGTGTGATCAAAATAAATTTTACATCAACTACTATTTAGAACATGTTTTTTAATAAGAAATTATAAACAATGCCCTTAAATCTCAGTGAGGCTGAGTGCCTTTAAGGCCTTTGGTTGTCATCAATTTTTGCAGGAGAGAAACAAACATGTGCTCCAAAGTTTCTTAAGATATAAATAATTTTACATTTATACATTTTTAAAAATATTTCTTTGAGATCTTTGCAGCTAGCTACTGCATGAAATTAAAGAAGTTTAGCAGTAATGTCAGTGGTTAAATACTTGTTAATGTTGTTAAGGAGCCTCTTTCACTGTGAGAGTATTTTTTAACTTCTTTTTTAACAAATTTGTTCTGTTATGTAGAGAATAACAAAAGGTTTCAATTTTCTGGGTCTTCTCACCATTCAATGTTTGTTTTTTTACTTTAGCATCTTTTGGACTTAAAGGTAAATAAATAAACTCCAAGATAAACAAGAATTTGTCAGCTTTGGAATAATAAATGGTCTTTAAGTATTCATACATTTTCAAACTTAAGATTTATCTCTTGGAAAGTTCCTGCATACAAAGCAAACTCCAGTCCGTTCAATCAGTGAACAAGACCTGTGTCTTTTGTAGCTTGGCACAAAGGAAGTTGCCCTGTGGAGTGTGTTATTGGAAACTAGTATTTGGAATTATTTTCCTGATCACTGGTTTATCTCTTGGAATTCTTCCACCTCCAGTGAAAAGTTCTGCAGTTTGCGCAAAACAAACAGAAATGCAGTCATCTACAGTGATTGAAATTTATTTTTACTGTTCCAAAAACTGACTTTCCATTTTTCATAATCAGTTCTAATAGATAACAATTAAACCTCTGAGTGCATGGAAGAAAAATAGTTTTATGCTTTCAAATTCAGTATTCATGTTGTTCAGTGTTCATTTTTTTAAATTTAGTTTGCTCAGCGAGGAAAATATGAAGAGAACAAGGACACATAAGACTGATCAGAGGGCCAGAAAAAGATTAAAGATCAATCAGGTTTTGCTGATACTGTACACAGCACATCTTTATGTGTATGTGTGCGTGTGTGTGTATGTGTGTGTGTTTACTTCAAATGAGCAGTCGACTGGGGGTGGAGGGTGTATCTATGGCAACGGTCTGGTCCCCAGCTGTCACGGTGAAGAAGAAGATGGGTGCCATGAGCGAGGAGACCACTTAACCTCAGCTGCTCCTCAGCTTAGGGGAGTCAAGATGCTGCTGAAGCCCTTACAGAACCTCACTTAATATGTAGACAATAACCCCCCCCCACCAACACCACCACCAGACAAAAGATGACTTCAAACCAGCCGGTGGAAAAATAAAAAAAAAGAAGAGAGAGAGAGGGAGAGAGAGAGAGAGAGAGCTTGCTTTGCAGAGGCTCCTCTCTCCTAGAAGTGGAGTTCACTATGAGGAGCTCCAATACAGCAGATGGAATGTTTAGGGGGTACGAGGGAGAGGAAAAGAGGGGGGGTTGGCAAAAGCTAATTAGATCTGGTTTAACTGGAGAATAGCTTTAATTGTTAACTGTTAACTTCTGATAGAGGGATGCCATTTTGGAGCAGAATTTTAGCTCTGCTGTACCCATCTGCTAGAGTCACATCAAACTACACAGACTGCATACAAAACAAACCCGTGGAAACTGCATTGGTATGTTAACAATGGAGATTTCTTAAAAACTATAATAATAATTTCTACGGTGCAACTCAAAAATTCTCCCAGAAGTTATCTTTTATAGATTACATATTCATACAAGCAAATGTGTTCAAAATCAATGACAGTTTTTGTCAGCATTACAATTAAATGTTTCTCACGAGTGTATCTGCCAGGTCATAAAATATTCATACAGATCATGTCAGTAAAATGGTCTGTGACAACTTTTGTGCATTTGTTTTTTTCCACATTTTGTGCTAAGTTCCTTGCAGTGCTCTGTGAAGGTTAGGCAAATATCATGGTCTTGGTTAAATTAAAAAAAAACAAAACATCAAAATTGACTTGATAACCGGAAAGAAGTTGTTTACTTATTAATATTTACACACGTTTTTTAACTCTGTTCTGATTAGTCTAGTATGAACAATATCAGTAAATACAACTTCACTGCATCACCAAACACAGCAATGGATTATTGAAAACTAAAAATCCTTCATTAAGAGGAATAATAACAACTTGTATATTTAAGGTAAAACTTGCTCTTGCTATAATAGTAAAATTTTAAAAAGCCTATAATTGTATAAACATCATGGGAATTTAATGCCACATGTGTTATAATATCAGTCACTAAACCCCTTAATCTGTTTTTATTTTGGGACTCAGTGATTGCAATACCTTTAATTTGCCAAGCAGAGATACTGTAAACAGAGAAAGTACTTTTATTGTTAAAAATAATCTTTTACTTCAGATTTATTTGATACTGGCATTAGACCTTGAATTCAAAATGATATAAAAATGCTCAATGCGGACCTTTGAAAAGAATAAAAAGTAAATGTTTGTGTTGGGGGTAGAAATATTAATGTAAATTTTATAAAGATTTTTTCTAATGATAGCTGATTTTAATAATATTTGAAATAGCTTTTAATCAATTAATTTCAATTGACCAATGGATGTTTCAGTTCTAATAATTTGTCTTTAGTCAGTCTTATCTTGTCTTCATTGTTTTCATAACCTTAAAACACCCCAAAAGGATGCAAAAATAATACTGGTCTGGAAACAAGAAAACTAATGTTATGGGTTAACTCAGAGCTTATTCCCTTTACTTCTCACTGAGGTACCATATCTCCAATGATGAAGAAAAAGTAAGTCCAAAAGCTTCAGATCTCCTTCATCGTACTTGCTGTTCAAAAAGTGAATAATTTGAATGTCTCATCAGCTGACAAGGTTGGACTGATGGACGTGAGGTTGGAGGGAGGGAGGGAGGGAGGTGGGTGACGGCGAGAAGGGAGGGAGTCGTGGGTATGACAGGGTGTTGTCGCGGCTGTGACACGTATTGCCGGTGACAGAGGTTATGGGGTCAGACAGGAAGGTCTGTTGTTATGAAGGGGAAGCGGACTGCATTGTTCAGCCCTCGATGGCCTAATCAGGCATTGTCGCTGCTGCTCGACATAGACAGCACAAGCTCATTCTGTGTTTTCTCCTTTATCTGCCATTGTCTCTTTGTCTGTTCCTGTCTGCATTTCTGTGTCTGTGATCAGTGTCTCTCTTCTCTATTATTCCAAAACTCTCTCTCTCTCATCTTCCTCCTGCAAGCAATCTGTCTTTCTTTCTTTCTGTTTCATCTTTTTTTTATCATTTTTTTCCCTTCTTTTTCTCTCTCCACATCTTTTTCAGTCCATCCCCTCTGGCAAACACATATCTCCTTCTTGCTTCCTGTATGCGCATGTATTTGTGTGAGCGTGTGTGTTTCTTTGCCTCAGGCCATCCCATGGGAGGCTTCACAGGCTTTAGAGGCCAAATGAGGTGTAAGTCTATTAAAAAGGCAGAGCCAAGTGCAGATTCCCGGCATGGCATGTCATTCAGGTGGAGTTAATTTCCACTTGATCAACAGTAGATGTGTTGCAGAGGTGAGCACAGAGAGACTGACAGGTCAGCATCGCACACATCCACAACCCTCCTGCTCCACTTGCAGCCTTAGGTGAACCTTTTAATGCATTTCTATGCTTAAGCTGCAGCTAATACTGAGGTGAGGTGAGGTGAGGTGAGGTAATTCCAAACACTGTCAAAGTTTTTCACATAAATTCAGAAAATGAGGGATTGGTGCTGCATCTCTCTGCAGTTCATTTGCAATGGAGATACTGTTGATAACCATTCAATGGAAACGGGACAAAACAAGCATGTTTGTAGGCTGCACATAGCCTGCTGTTAGCATATATGTGCCACAAAATCCAATGAAAGGACAGAGAGATTAAATAGGCCTGTTTATTCATATGAAGATGACAAATGTAGGGGGCTTGAGGAAAACGAAAGGCTCAGAGGACACACTATCCATTATAGGAGCGCCTGTGGGTCATCATGTTTTTATCTAAATCAGGTCCGAGCTCATTTTCTGAACTACACTACCAAGCTAGACGTACGTGTTTCCGCCTAACCTACTTCAGGTAGTGTTTTTGAATACATTTGCTATTCGTCTGCACTCATAAAGAACATGTAAGGAGCACAAAACAGTCAGAAAGAACAGTCATGAAAATTGGGCTATTTTAATTAGATATGAATTATAATTAGCAACTGCTGTGAGTCGGTTTCAGCAGTGTGTGTGTGTGTGCATTGTGGAGCAAAGTGACATGAGAGCAGCGTAACCAGAGTCTGTCAAGGCTAATTACAGGTGATTCTGAGTGTAGCTTGCACTGCTAAAAAATTTAATTTGCTATTGATTTGATACTTAAATGGTCTACGTCCATTCCTATCATGATAACATGGAAGTAGGGCTGCCAATACACAAAGCCACTGACTCCTCTCAGGGTGACTCTAAAAAGGCTGTGAGGGAGTTTTCATACTCAGCACCAAATAAATTCCCAGGAACTCATTTAGGCTTATATCACATACACCAGCCATTTCCTCAAATATGAAATAAAGCAAAACTCCTGTCCACTATGTGAAAACTTTACCTTAATTTTTCAAACAAACATGTAAAACATCTGTACATTACAATATATAATATTGTGCAGGAAAACTAAAGGTCTTGAACACAGGTCTAAAAGACTAGATCATACTAGATAAAACTAGATCCATAAGCATAGATGCATATCCCATCTAATTTATTACTTGAAAAAAGGAGTTCTTGAAAATATTTCTGCAAGGAACCATCAAGTTGTCTTTGCTACTGTTCTGTATATTTTTATAAATATGGAGCTTTTAGTGTTATGATTTGCATGCACAATGGTAGCCTGATTTCGTCTTTATCTTAAGCTCTTGTTTTGAGAGATGTTGCATTTACATGGAACATAAGAAAACTGGGCATTCATATCATAACAGTATCCATGTTCCTGATTGTCAGCCACAGGATGAACACAGTTTGGTCTGCAACGAATAGAGTTTTTGGTTCTCCTGGATTAAGCTTCTTCTTTTTATTACTGATACTTGAAACAAAACAACTGACTTTGCTCTGCATTAGCAAAGTCAAACTCTCATTTTCATTGCAGCATGTCAAACATCAATACATGATTTATCATCAGTTGTTTTTGCTTTACTTATCAACTATAATTGACAGAGGCCCTACAAATATGAGACAGTGATCAAAAAACTTATGTGTGATCACATTTTTTTGGTTTCTATGATCATTTCTAATAATGATAATGGCTTATTAAAGTTTAAGGGAGCAGAAAAATGTGATCTTTATGAGTAACATATAACCAAAAGATGCTGACGTCAGAAAATGCAACCCCTGTTCACATGTATGATAATCCAGAGATCAACTCATACTAATTCTTCTCAGCCTAAAAGTGTCTGACTTGTGCTTCCAGTGATGGGTTCACGTCTCTAAACAGGAAGATGATTCATAAAGCCCCCTCAAAAAAAGCAAAATTGATTCATAAAATTTTTTTTAAGACCGCAAGATTTATTGAACTGTGAAGTGATGATGAGTCACATGTGAGGATTTTCTGACCTGACTGCAGGGTAAAGGATGTTTTTTAAAGTCTGTGGGTTTTTTTAATGAAGGCAGCTGGACACAAACACAGACACCTGCAACCAAACTAAGTGTTTCACTGGGGTCTGCCAGCTCAGCCTTCTCTATCTGTGAGCGGTGGCTCGGGGGGGCTGAGGTCAGTAGCCCAGCTTTGACCTCTCTGGGCCCATTTCTCTGATAGACATTTGTCACTCTGTGGAGAGCTGTGTGCTGTAATAGATTATTGACCACCTCAGCAGTCCCATCACTCCACACAGCTCCGATCCTCAACACAGCCACCTTTACCGCCACACAGACGCCAAAAAAAAAGACAGAGAGCAACAGCACAAGGAACATTTGTTATGATGAGTGAAAACCTGATTCTTTTGAACTTTAGTGTCAGTGTGAAATTATATGTATGTGAATTATTGTGTCTCTCAGAATCAAAGCAAGCTGACATCAAAAGCTTGTTAATAGATCACTATTTTTGAATTAATTACACTTCCTGAATTGCTGTACACAAACAGAACAATCAGTTTGACATTTCAGAATGAGTTGCGACGCAATACAGACAGAAATCTATGGACAAAGTGCCTCGTCAATGTCAAAACAAGCATGAGCGCAAATGAGCGACAAAGTCAAAGCTGGCTCCTTTAAAAGAGGATGGGACACTGGTCTGTCTCTGATGAATTAGAGGGAAAGTAGGTCTTTCCTCCATATTGTGTGTTTTGTGTTTTGGCACATTCTGGGATCCTTAATTGTATGATAATTCATCTCGGAGCACTAATTTACCCCCTGCCAGTTGCTTTAAATGTTGGACCATTTTGTGAACCAGCACTCAGAATTAGAAATGAGCCGATGGCTCAGAGGAGTGTGTCTTCCAGCTAAGGAGCATATTTGTACCCATATTCTTCTGCTTTTTTCAATATTAGGGCTTTGGGCATATAAGTCCCCATATGTGTTATTTTCTATTAGAAAGACATTGTTTTATTGTTTGATGCTTCGTGAGTTGCATCTCTTTCCAAAAAAGTTTAACAGTAATCATATGATGTAAAGCAACGCTTTGTCTCTTAAAAACAAGGTTTACTGTATATGCTGTGAAAGAATTATAGGCCTATTTAAAACACTGGTATGCAAACACCAAAAAAAGCAAGAGATATTATGCAGCAAATGAGCTTTTTTCTCCACTGAAACGTACCATGCACACATAATGATTCAAATCCATTGCAGTGTGATGGTTTTGATGTGGCATGTTAGGTCTGCAATATGTCCCTCTCCAGCAATTCATATAATAACTACCTGCTGTTCGGATTCTTGGGCCCTGTCTGTCATGCGATTGGGGGACATTTAGGCTTATTTCGCCATTGCTTATTTAGCCACGGGAGGCCTATTAATTTCAGCAGGCCCTGTCCTCTCCAGGGGCGATCGCTACCCGCAGCACGCGCGTCCCATTGTTTAGATCCATTTACATCTGTGGTCAATGAATAATGACAGCTCCAACACAGCAAAACACATACTTACACACAAATGCACAGGGACACAAATATGCACGAGCTGAACACAGATTTCCCAAATGTACAGGGAACAAAAAAAGAAAAGAAAATTTCCAGGATTGCAACATTTTATCTGTAGAGAATTATAATAAAAAGCCGCATAATGTCAAGCTGAGCTGTAACTTTCCTTTGTCATTCGCCCTGTTAGAAATTCTGCTGGTACGGCTGTTATTTTGGCACCCTCCCAACCGTATTTGACCCATTAAATTAGCCACATTGGTTGATATGGTGCCATGCTAATGTTGAGGGTTTCTCTCCATCGGGTGCACAGACTCCTGGCACCCAGTATTTTCACTCTGGCTGTGCAAAAGAGGCTGTGCCACTGCTACCACACATCATAGAATATTAACCCTTTTCTGTTCCCTGGCAAATGCACCAGATGGCACAGCACAATAACAGCTGTCAATTTCAAGGCAGTGCCTCTTTGGTGGATTTTTTCCCCCCTTGCTCTTTGGGACGCTGGGAGGATTTTTTAAGACATA
The DNA here is from genome assembly GCA_029814665.1 of Acanthurus lineatus. Taxonomy (NCBI): domain Eukaryota; kingdom Metazoa; phylum Chordata; class Actinopteri; order Acanthuriformes; family Acanthuridae; genus Acanthurus; species Acanthurus lineatus. Next base: position 7,325,984 of record JAPZDV010000014.1, read on the forward strand.
ATAAGCGAACTGATGTGCTGTTTCAGATCGTAATGAATCAAATGTTACAGCGGAGCAAGAAGCGTGTTTCCTCCCTGGGAAACCAAAGAGGTGTTACAGAGTGAGTGCAACAGTCAGCTGCAACACACAAACATGCACGTTAACACACACAAACGTGCACACACACAAACAAGCAGTGATGGAGCTGTGGAAGAGCTCTTGCACATTGAAATGTACAGCACCAGGTTGAGGTTTCCCCTCCTTCCACCCGAGCGATCGTAGCAGTCATGAGATGGGGTCCCTGGTGCCCCCTCAGCTGCCACTCTAGTTAAATTAAAACTGAGACCTCCAAATACATTCCTCATTGTGGGCCTAAAGCGCAGGAAAGTTGTATTTGGCCCAAGTGGCGGCTGGGGAATTGTCCCCCTAACCCAGTCCCATTCCCCTTATTTACATGATAAAAGCTGGAGTCAGGAAGAGCCACAAGCCCCGGGGCTGTGGTGTTTTTTTCATTATTCATTTCTTTACCAACATCACTTTTGCTTCATCTGAGGCAAGCAGAAATTTGGATTTAGTGTAATACATTCCCTGGAAAATAGGCTGGGAATTCCCCATGTGCCCGACACGTGACTCCACTTACATCTTGCCTTCCTGAACAAGATGGAGGAAGTGTTTTACATACGTCTTACTGCCTCATCATTTTGTGATTGTCCAATAGAAGAGCTTGAGTCTTGTTTTGAACGGCGCCATATCTCTTTAACTTTTATTTTCAGGAGGACCCACCCAGCTTCAAGAATACAAGAGTATGAAAAGAGTAATATGGATTTTTTGTACTTTGGTCTCCTTTTCAGTTCAATCAACTTACTTTCTTCAGCTGGAGTTATGAAAGGCAGACACAAACTGTATAACTGTCACAGAGGTCATCTATCCCTCTCATGCTGTGCTTTGTAACTCAATTTCCCACCTGGCTTGAGCTCAGGGCGACACGCAGAAGTCAATTCCAATAGCGACTCCCCAATGTGCGTGTCCAATCGAGAACTCTGCGGTTTAACCTGAACGGACTTCATCAATCGCAGAGTTGAGGTAAATCAATTTCGAATTGACCTGAGTCCCAGCACTCTCTCAGGTGACACTGCATTGTCTATACGTGCTGGCTGTCCGCACCTGACTCTGCTAAACGAATCTGACTTAATGACATCACACTGGAGCGTATAACTACCGTGCTTGCCAGCCATCCTCGCTCTCATTTCTTCTCGCAGAGCCTTTTATGCCACAGGTTTCTGGGCCCGAGGCTAAGAGGAGAGAAGTGCAGTCAGCAGGAGGTAAAATCCATACACATCTTCTGAGATCTCATCACACTCATCAGTGTAAGAACTCATATAATCCTGCTAATGTCTGCGGGCCTGTCAATAGCAGCTCTCACTGAGACAAAAGTGTCCTAATTAGAAAATGAAAGTGCAAACACACTTTATCTGTGTGTGTGTGTGTGTGTGAGTGAGGGAGAGAGAGTCAAAGATGATGAAAGGCTGGTTAGCTGAAGAGAACACTGGAACAAACACGTCATTGAATTTGCATGAGTCGATCGTCTATTTGTAATTTTCATAATTAGCAGTATACCTTTCACATCTACAAACGCCCTCTTTATATCCCCCCTGCCATTCTCCCGAATGGTATCCTCCCCCTTAAAGATTAATTGAAGCCGGGATAAAACAAAATGGTTCCCAGGGGGTGGCCCACTGTTTGTTATTCATCTGGGCCTGAAAACAGCAACAGTAAATCCTCTAAGTTGTTGTTAAGCTGGGGATATTACCATATGTGTGCCATTTCCATAGACTGACAGCTCCCTCTGGATCAACTGGGGACTATTGATCTTGCAGCACTCCATTTCAAGTTAATTGTGCTTGAAATGAGGTCCACACTCCCAGGCATACCTTTGTTTGAAAGGTGGATATTCATTTTTATTTGGCAGGATGTTGATATCAAAGACACAGGATATATTCTATATTTAGTTTGTGTTTATCCTGCAGAAGCAGTTTCTCTTGCAGTGATTGGTCAAACAGTCAAGCACTGATAATTCGCCAAACAGTGCTAGTACTTGGTTTTAATCATGTGTTTTTTCCCAGTTGTGATTGGATGGAAGTAATGCCCCTCCTACACTGATAAAGTAGGCCATTGGGAGAGGAGAACATCGTTTTCATCATGCTGTAGAAAAATATCAGCGTCAAATGCTCCTTTTTGTTATGGGGGGAGTTTAAGGGAAAGTTATCAGTTCTTATTGACTTCAGTCACGAATAAAGGAGGATAAGAGCGTATCTTTTATACTCTAATACAGAAAAATGCACTATTAAGAGGTCATTTCTATGGTCCTAATAAACTGCATTCATATGAAGAGATGTATATGATTTTATTTGGGTTAACAGCCTTATTTTTGGCTAATGCATGTCCTTATTAATAGGGTTAATGCTGTTTGTTTACTGTGTTTGAAGTAAGTGCTTGACCCAGAAGAAATTAATTGTATCCCCTCACACAGTTTCGGGCAAAGCAGGCAGACTTTCCCACCGACTGGCCACTGCACAAGCAAACAAACACTTGAGCCAGTATTTCATCTACTCATTTGCTGCGATTATTCAAAGACAAAGCCTAAACAGTGAACCTTGAAAGCTACTTATACAAGAGTGCTTAGGATTTTGTTTATTGTTCCTAATCAGAGAGAAGTTGCCTGCCCTGAAAACTTGTGCCAGACTCACAGGAAGGTGAACTTTGCTGCTGGAAAACACCGAAAGTTTCACAGCTTTGTGGCTACTGTACATACAGTATAATCCCTGTCATGATTAAGGGCAAATCGGATTAGCATATTTGACATGTGTGTTTTTACAGCTACTTTTGACAGTCAGACAGGAACAGAGTGTGAGAGGTGAGACTTCCAAGGAATGAAGCAAAGTACAACCTCATTAAGACAAAAGAGAAAAACGGTGAGGTAAGCTCTGCTGCGGCCCAAACACTGCCACTCTCACTGATTAAACCTCTCAGTCTCAACTGCATCATAATCCTGCCTGGAACTCATGAATGCAGATTCTGTAGGAAAGGGGGAAAAAAAACATCCAGAGAGGATACCAAACAAGTGTCAGTCCCAATCTGAGAAACATCTCAGAAGATCCCCAGTGCTTATTCCTCCAAGGAAAAAAGCTCTTTGTCGGGATGAAAAAGGATGTAAAATCATCCTCCCCAGTAATCACTCACAAATCTGTCTGATGTCCCTGACTATTGCTGGAAACGTGTCTGTTTGTAATATCAGTACACAGCAAATAAAATGTGTGTAATGGAGAACATTATAGAGGCCGGTACATGGAGGAAGGATTTAATTTGCATGGCAGATTAGCCTTCTAGTCCCACTGTTGGGGCCTCAGCCTCAGGGGCAAAGTCATCCCTTTCTCCTTTTCTCCATCTCTTTTATTCCTTTTATTAATAGGATCTAGTCTCTTCAAATCCATTAAGTCAACTGAGCAGGCCTAAATATAATCTGATTTCAAATCCAGCATGAAAATGCTTAACCAGTGGCCTTGGCCTCATGCTGGTTTTCCTCTTTCAACTACTGGGAGGTGCTGTGAGGGAGGATGGAGATGAGAAGGAGACACAGAGTGGAGATTTACAAACCTCTGTCCACTGAGATAAAGCAAAGAGGTCACCTCAAGAAAACTTAAAGGATTAGTCCCTTCAGAAGTATCCAAAGACAATATTTGTTAACATTTAGGTGACAAAGCCCTCTAGAGGCTGTAGGCATTATG
>JAPZDV010000014.1:7329847-7484185 GCA_029814665.1 Acanthurus lineatus
CCTGTCAACAGAATTCATTCAGGGACCAATTAATTCAGCAGAAATGAACTAGAGCCATCAGTCGCTGAAAAACTCAGAGCAAAGAGAGCAAAGTAGCTCTCTTTGGAAGAAAGAGAGACAGTGTGTGTGAGAGGGAGAATGAGAGAGAGGGTGCCAGGGGAGTGCAGTGGAAGTTAGCCTGACAGGAATTGGTCATTTAATGCTTTAGCGCACTGGAGACAGCCCCTGTCATAGAGGAAGCCATGACAGGACTCCCCTGGTACTTTATTTATTAATTATCCAGAGCAGCAAGGGGCATTTAACTGTCTCACTCCAGGCCTGTCAACTCGACTTCTTGTCATTTCCTTTCCATAAACAGGTCCTTTAGAAACAAACCCCGGATCAAGGCGAGAGAGAGAGAGAAAATGTAATTATTCACAGAGCAGACAAATGTTTTTGTTGCGACGGCTGTTGCATTTAGAATGGAAATAGATTCGATTGTCATGTTCAGAGGTGTGATAACACTTTGTAAAAGTTCACGCACTTGATCATCATCGAGGAAACAATATCTGGCCTTGTGTTGTGTCAGCTGATCGGCTGTCAGCAGTGAAAGGGCTCCGGCGAGTCAGGTCACTCTCACGACCTCTTGATGAGACAACAACAGAAACACAAACACCCGTCAAAGAACGCATACTCCAGTTAGAAAAAAATGCATCTAATTATATCACATTATCTATTGAATTCTTAAAGGATAAACTTGCCGTCGCTCTTTCTGGCTGCACCTAAGAGCTGCAGTTAGCCTGTTAGCTCAGTTAGCCATGCAGCTTTGGCCCTCTTAGGTGGTGCATTCGCCTGGACCAGGAGCTTGAAGCAACAAAAGTGGAGTGTTGGTATTTAAACTGTAGCCAAAGGAACCGAACTCTGCAGCCTCACAATGAACACAGCAAGACCAGGACTGACGACAGCTTCCAAGACCGACTGAGGCCCATTTGACAACAGGGATTGCAATACCAAAGCAATTCACAGCAGCTCCAACCAGGATTCTGACTCCTAGGACTACAAAGAAGTGGCAAACAGTGGTTGTTTAATAACCTCCTGAAGTTTTAATATGCCTCATATTTCTGTAATTTACTGTTTGTTTGTGCACCAGTGGGGATGAACTAAGTTAATAGGGTTGAAAAGTTGACTAAGAAAATGTAACCAGTTTTTTAACATGATGATGAGCTTAACATGAAATCTACTAATCAACTTGGCAAATTTTTTGTGTTTTTATTTTCCAAAAATGATAAAAAGCAGCTTGCAATGGTCATTTTTTGCCTAAATAGATTAATGCTGGTAAAAAATTGGGCATCATTTCAGAGCCTTATTGTCCCAGTAACCTCACCTGAGGGACTTTGCATCTTACATTTTAACTTCCTGTCTTTTACATTATTCCATTTAAAGTCTCACAAGCTGATTATAATGATCTTGAAATTGTAGCTTATTGTAGTCTTGACGATAAAAAAGGAACAGTTTTAAAAGATTATAAAAACAACCTCGAGGATTTCCAGAGAATGTAACAGGGCAACAATTGTTTTCTTACGGCTGATACGGTTCTTTTGTCTCAGCTTGAAACTCAATGAGTCTGTGGTTGACCTATTCAGTCAAAGGTCTGATCTTTCCCTTTTGTGTTGTGTTGATCAGGTGCTAAATATTTGATGCAACCTTTTCTTTAGCACATTGTGCATCCCAGTGTAACAGGAGGATGGAGCGGCAGCTGGGAAGCTGCTCATGCAATCAGGTATTCCTTACCAAGACGACACGAGGACCCACAGCGAAAAACAACCTCACCTGCAGCATTACAAGGCACTTTTATTATACAAACACATAGAAATAGCTTCTGATCCTACTCGCCCTTCATCATAAGTGTCACTATGCTTCAAATAAACACCTTTCAGTGAGTTGATCTATGTTAAATCCACACACTGACATGATGGTCACAACCCTAAACTGAGTAGCACCTTTTTTTTTTGTGTGTCTGCAAGTTTGAAACAAAGGCGATGAAATCCAGAGGAAGCCAGAAATAAGGAGATGTGCTGCAGTATATAATTAATTAAATGAGACTAATTAGGAACATGAGAGCAGGTGCCAGGCTATGGGCTGACAGCACAGACAGCCAGACAACAGGAAGGGGGATAAAAAAAAAAAAAACTATGGGTAAGGGGTGTAACGTGACAAGAAGAGGGACAAAGCAACTTTCTGTGTTTTGTCACATGAAACCTCCAAGGAATATATGTGACAGAAACCGTAGACCCAAACGCCATGGGGGTCTTTCCCTTTGTTTAAGACAGATTTTCATTTCGCCAATTTGAGGTTGATGCAAGCAAGAGATTTTCCTCCTCATTATTTCTGCGCGTGGAATGGAACTGTGCGACTGAGGGACCAGTATATGAACATGTGCAGTAGCTGATCGGAGATAGCATATAGATGTCGTGCATTTAAAAATACTATGAATATGAATGGTAACGCAGGGCTCATATCACGGACTGTACATCCACTGGTGTAATACAGAATTCAAGCATTACTGATCCTGCAGAACTTAATGTTATTTTTCATCATTTTTGGGTGATAAAAGTAATTCCCGGCTCACTAGTTCCTGTTAGGGAGTTAAATCAGGGCCCTTAGCATCACAGTTATTGATATGAAGCATTCTGTTGCATCAAATGGTGTGCAAGTAGAAGAAAACCTATATTTCAGCCACAAAATTCACCTCTCATCCTCATTTTCTTCCACACCAATGTGGTTCCCAACATTATGGACAGTCCAGCTTGTGCAGCCAGAGACACTCAGAAGGGGCATCAGCCTATTTTATCACAATTTGCTCGCTAACCAGTTACAAATGTGGCATGTGATGACAATAATGAGGCTTGATGTCACTTAGCCTTTGGGCCGTGTGTGGAATAGCAAAGCAGGATGTCAGGGTGCTGCAGGTCCTCCACTCTGGCACTGAGAGGCCTCCTGCACGCGAGGTGACAGACACCTCAGTTAGAGAGAGAGCCGCCTCTCTAACAGCATTATAAATTACTGTAGATCCTATTTGTGTCAGTGGAGGCAAGTGAGGGGAAAATTCAACATCAGCCTATTTATTCATTTACTTATTTCCTGGCTCGGTCAGGCTCAGTGCTGCCGGAGAGGAGCTCTGCTTCGCTCTGCTGTGCCACTCTGCCTCAGAACAAATGCTGTGTGTTTACAGGGACACATGGGCATTTTATTTTAGAGACACTGGTGATATCAGAGTCAATCAGGCCAGAGAGGGGAAGGCATTACAGTATGGCTGATTTTCTTTCTCTCTCTCTTTCTGGATGGAGCCTGAATTTTAAAGTGCAAAAAATATTTCAAGTGTAGAGCAAGTCTACTTTTTTTCTGAAATTTTAAAAAGTATTTACTCACAAATCATTTTTAAAAAATATTTATTTAGAACAAGTTCTTATGCCTTTAAGACAAAAATTAGGGTAGAAAAAAATTATGTGGCAGTATGTTTGCTTGCGTTGATGAGTTATAATAAACTGGAACCAAACAGAAACCAATGGCGTTTTGTCAAAATTAGCCCAAATGACCATTACAAAACCAATTTACATGGCTGATTTCAGATCTGTTCATGGTTAAGCAATGGAGCTTCTATAGCTTATTAAAAGGTAGGTGGTTCAATCCCTCCTTCAGCTCCCCCTGGCTGCATGTTGAAGTGTCAGTGGGCAAAAAACTGAACCCCAAATTGCTTCCAGTGCTGTCCCATAGGAGTGTGAAAATGTGTGTGTGTGTGTTTGTGCTTATGCACTCCTGACGAGCAGGTTGGCACCTTGTGTAAAACCCCCTGCCACCACTGTAAGAATGTGTGCATGATTATATGAATGTTGCATGTATTGTAAGGAGCTTTGAGAGGTCAGAATACCAGAAGAATAAACAAATCAATCCATGTACTGTTTTTAATTTGGTCTAGTGAGTTAAGGCAACCACAGTGTGGTTAAGGTACCAAAATGTCATGGTTACAATGAAAAGAAACTAATATTGAACTAATGCTGATCTTCCAAGCATTTCGACAAAGAAAAAACATTATTTAACCAGGAAATCTTTGTTAAAATAAAAAAATCTCTTTAGCAGAAGTTTCCTGGTCAAGACAGGCAGCAATAGTAGTGAGTTACAGTCTAAAAATATGAAATAGTTCGCAATGTCACAAAACAAAATCAAACATAAATGTGATTATGGAATAATACAAAAATGCATTTTAGATCAATAATATGATCACAGGCAAGAAACAGCAACTGGAACCTCATAAAAGCAGTTTCAAACTATGAAAAAGGAACAAACAAACCAATAAGAACCAAAAAGTAAATCATATTATTAACACATGCAGATTCTAATGTTCTTAAAAAACATTGACACCCAAAACCTGGTAAATGTCTGTGTGCTCAGTAAACAGGCTCACCTGACCAAACACTCAAAACAAGAATGTTAACAGTTCTTACTTTGTCAAATCAATAACAAGTGATAGAGAATGGATTCTGCAAAAAAGTCATTTCCCAGCTAACAATGCCACAAGTGATTTGAAGGAGCAAAGTGACCGCAGCTCGATATGTTTTTGCGTGCACCTGTTCACACACACAAAAAAGCTAATACAGGAAAAGAGATGGAGCTTTCGTTTAATTATCAAGGGATGGCTTGGACTGTGCATCATCATTAGTTTGACTAAATAGCGTCGGTCAGTGACTCAAGTAGTGGTAAATGGCACAATTAGCAGGCTGAGCAGGGAGAGGTATATTCAATTTGAAAGCCTTCTTTCTTAATCCATCTCCTGTGATCATGAGAAATGCTGAGCTATGGGCTTTTACGCCAATTGACATTAATCAGGTTAATTCCAAGTAAAATGTCAACATTGTAATCAAGAACTAGCACACACCAGCAAAAACGAGAATGTCTGCAGACGCTAAATTTAAATGTCCAGCAGCTTTTTATGCCCTGTCTCTATCTTAATGTCCTCCTCGTCTTTCTGCACAGATTCCTCTGCTGACAAGTTGGCACATATCCTCCTCAGCTGGGCATATTTGATTAACAGCTAAGGGGAAAAAAAAGAAGCACAGATTAGTTTGAAACCTACGTAGCAACCAACAACAATGAATAGCTTAAGTACAGACACCGGGGAGGTGTTGACATGCTTCCTTAACATGAATCTGTTGTTCCTTGTTTCACTCCCAGTGCCCCAGTGCCCCAGTGCTTAATCCCTCAGTGCACTTGCTCTGTAACCCCAGCAGGTGCAGTGGGAATCTATAAACACAGCTGGTGCGTCTCAGCGTCCAAACTCTCAGATCTACCCTCACCTCGCACCTCACCCCACCGAAAAACCCACAGTTTACCCAGAATACCACGCATAACCCAGATTCACGATGCTGGCTGATTCTTTTATCGAGGCTGCGGGCAAGACAAGAGTTCATGTCAACTAATTACGAGTACTTAATGTTTCCGACAGGATTTTTAGGAATTTGTCAGGGTGGAAAAGCCGCTGAAACCGCTTATAGACAATTACAAGACACTAAAACTCTCTGAATTAATGAAATTCCTCTCTTGTTTGTGCCTTTTGAAAGCAAAGTGACCCACTGTACATTTTTACTGTTGGGAAACTGGGAATCTCTGAGAATCCATGTACATTAAATCCAGCAGGAATATGGTTACCACCACTGATAATACTATAAGACAGTTAACTAATGAATGTAAATACATTTGATGACATTAGCAGCATAAATAGAATACAAAATTGGGTTTAATGTGCCCACTTCTATTATATCTTTTAGGTCAGTTCTGATTCAAAATAATAATGGTCATTTGAAAAAAGTTCTGTGCATACAGCCAGGCCTTCTCCCTCAGAGATTTGTGGTAATATAACAACATTCCACTATGTCAGACTCTTACAGTCATTATTCGCATAACCACAAGATAAAAATATGAAAGTTATGTGAGGAAAAATTGATATTTTTTTGCAAAGGACAGTCTAAAAGTTTGCAATATATAATTAGACATCTATACCAGGGGGGGAACAGGAATTGCTATTAATAACAGGGAGTAGTTAACTAAATTTAATCCATTAAAAACATGTTTTATGGCCATTTTAAAGTTTATATTGTCGTTAGTAGTCAATAAACAGATGTGAGACAAGTAGAGAATTAAAAAAAAAAAGTACAAGACAAGCAAAAAAAGAAAGTTTTGCCAACATGCAATATTAGTTGAGCTTTAAAGTCTAAGAAGAAAATAGTCTAAGTTTTGCAATGCAATTTTATATTCTGTTGGCTTCCCTCTGTGGTATTTATGTACAAACTTGTCAACCACTGTCTCTTGTCTTTTCTAGAGGCCTGATGACTCTGGCTATCGGTTGTCTCATTCACTCTGATTTAATGTTCTACTTGGCTTTGCATTTTAACTCGTTAAGGTGTCGTAGTCTATACCTGCCTGGGAACGATAGTCCTGATTGCTTAGGAAATTCACCGCTGCCTGTCTGTAATGAGAGTGGACAGAGGTTAGAACAGCTCAATAGAAGAGATAACCAGTCTTTGATCCAAACAGCCATGCAGAACATACAGGCAATACCATCAGAAAATGTACTGTCAGGAATTTTGGATTTTAAATTACACCTGATTAACCTGAAGGGAGGTGGAGGAAGAGTTTGGTGGACTCAAACAGGCTGAAAAGAAGCATGTTGGTCACAAAACCTGTCAACTTTTCCTGCAGACAAAGAAGGATTGAATGCATAACGTACACAGTTGCCACGTTTTGAAATTAAATGCAAGCTCTCAGTGATGAGGGACTTTATTTCATGCAGCTGTCATTCACTTCCATCTTAAGTGCTGCAGAAGTGTGAGAACAGCCCTTGCTGATCAAGATCAGTGAACAGTCTCATGTCTGCAGATGTCTGCTGTGCTTTTGTCAGAAAACGTCTACACATAAGGCACCGAAACAGCATCCAGGAGAGGCTCAACTCAGACAAACTAAAATTTAATTGTCTTACCTTTTGTATAAGGGCATATAAAACATATAAATAGGTTTATTGCTCTAAAGTGCAAGGTTTTTACCATTTTACAAAAAAATTAAACAACTGTCAGACCCTCTTAGCTTTTAATTTCAAAAAAAGTGAATCAAGACACTTGTTCAGTCATACTCATTCAATAACTGAGCTTAGGAAACTTCAAACATCTTGGAGGATCATGCTGTGAATATTTTATTTCATTCCGAAAATGGAGGCTAACGAGCAAGTCTAACTAGCTTCTATTTGGGAGGTGGACAATAGTTAGGTTAGCTTGCTAGCACTGGCTGTAGCAGACTTCTAATCAATCTAATGGCAATTACCAGACACTATTTCCTATTATACTTGAATATAACTTATAGTCAGACACTTTAAAATTTTAATATTGTCTTATTAACGATTCTATTTTTGTTTACAATATATGACTACATTAACTTTCCTACTGGGTCTTCCCCTTGCTGGACTCCCTTGGATTTGAGGCATGGTTGAAAACTTCAGTTAGTTTTTGTTGAAGACCCTCAGTGGGTCTTTGATTGAGCGTGCACTGCATTTGTGACAACCTTGTAAATAATTTGTTGTAGAGTAATTTGTCAAGTACACCATGATATTGGTGACCAGCGCTGCCAATTTTATTCATTCAAATTCAGTTGCATAAGGCTTAGTGGTTTTGTTGGTTGCATGCAGTGAACATGAGATCATCTTGAAGCATATAAAAAAATCTTTGACCAGTTAATCAAAAACTATTTTCATTTTCCATTCACAAGGGCTCTAATCAATTTACCAGTACCATCACTGTCAGCCATTGACTCAGTTATAGTGGGTGACTGGAGAGAAACACACTAAAGTTTAGCTGTAACTGCAGTTTTGACCAATTAAGTGCACAAGTTAAAGTAAAAATTGAATCTTTGACTCAGTTTCACTTCAAATCTAAATGTCTTACTGAGTAATAAGTCTGCAGAAGTCTCTTAGTATTAGCTGAGCTGATAAGGCTGATAATTAATAAGAAGAAAGTGAATTTTCTCCTCTATATGATAACATTGTCACTAAGTATTTCCCTGTAGACTGGCATGAAAAAAAATATTTGTTGATGAGATACATCATCTCCTGTAATTAATATTTCTTTTTAATCAGGATTATGTTTCGACACATCTTGTCTGGCTATTATTAAAACTGTGAATTGATACTAAACATTGTCTCAAATCCCTCGGCTCTTGAATATTCACAAGGGTCAGCTGAAAAAAAGATACTGAGTTTCCACTGCACGTTCCAAAAGACCTGAGGGGGGGAAATGATTTTCTCATTGCCAGGCTAATGGTGTTCATTGCTGTTAATCTATGGCCCAGTGTTTTCCAATTTGGAGGGTGTATCCTCGCTCTCCACTGTCTATTATGCTCCAGGGCCAGGGAGAGGCCACTTTCCCCCCATCTTTGTGGCACTTGAATTAAATGGAAGCAACTTGATTGCTGGGAAGCACAAGGCTAAGTGATAAAGCAATTAAGCAGTTCTAATTCTTAGCCAAAGGACGGGGCAGCTATTGCATGGGAGAGAATTAATTTGTCTAAAATAATATCCTGGTCTTTCACATTTTTGTGTCATGGCTCTTTTGGGCTCTTTTGTGTGAAAAGCACACTTGTTTTTTGGCCTGTCAGAAAGATGGAACAAATCTGTGGTTAATAGGTCCTCTGTGGACAGAAGAGGTCTATTAGAGAGCTGTTTGGGAATGAATAGGAGACTGAGGAGACCAGAAGAAAGGATGTAGACACTTAACACCAGAGTGGACAAACTGCTGCTCTTCTGCCTTTTGACTTCTGCTTCAGGGTCAATTGACAAAATAATAAAATAAAGACTTCTGTTAGCGCAGCCATGCAAATATTTTGGGTTTTGTTTCTCAAAGATCTGTCTCTAAGATTTGTGCCACCATTTAAAAACAGCAGAGGTAAATTGGACTTTAATTACGGTGTTCACAGCTCATAAAACTAAAAAATTTGGAGTAATATCTCTCTTTTTTTTAAGGATGCCCTAGTTTCTTACACTGACCTCACTCTAGACATATATATTAAAGAGGTAGAATTTGTTTTGTAGATATGAGGTCAGATGTAAATTTTTCAAACTTTTTTTTGCTAAAACTCATCTACAAGAGAATATGTTTACTCTTCAGATGGTGCATCAGGTAAACTGGATCGGATGGCTGTACCGATGTTAAAGAGCATCTCATTGGACAATAAGAGAGCCAGTTGTTTTGGGAGTCCATTGTGTTCAGGCTGCAAACAAGTCGCTCCAGAGTTTGAACTGAGGCTGAAACCACCTTCCATGGGCAATCTCAGACTACTCTGTTTTGCCATCAGTGTGCAATCACTCTGTTTACATATGCCTAAATGAACTGAATCCAGGGAGGAAATGTACCAGGTTTTATAAAAACTGGTCCAAAGGAGGTGTGGATACATCCTAAGAGACAAATATTACAAAATCTCATAAAAACAAAACTACAGTAGGTGAAAAAATACTTTTTATTTTTATATTTTAGGTTAATCTACCTTTTAGTTAAGTTTAATTGACATATTACACTTAACTGTGCACAAGGATGGAACCATAATTGTTTCTTTAAAAAAAAAAAACATAAAGGAGCTCAAAGAGCAATAATCATTTTCTAATCACGAGCGTGAGGGCTTATAGACACTAAATGTTTGAGAGCAAACAATTTTCTCTCCAGCTGGCCTCTTTATAGATCATGAAAATATACTACTTAAATCAATGGGAGACATCCCACACACAATGGCGGCCCTGCTGTTCAATGATGGCTTTTGTATTGGGGATAATCTACTAAGGTCATCAATCATGTCATGCATCCTCCAGTCTGAAAAAAATAAACACTGGCTGATGTAAAGGATTAAAACATAAAAGAACTACCTTCTTCTTTTGTTTACTAAAAGAATATGCGTGTAAATGTGAAATATCTGTAAAGAAATGCATATGTTAAGCACCATGCAAAGGGAGCACTTTACACTAAACGCCAAGGGAGTCAATAAGGCAAATTGTTCCAAATTCACTGTCAGGCATGTGGCGAGACAGGCGTTTTCACAGCAAAAGACTCCCTGGTTGAGCTGGAAATGTACAATTGACCCTGTCTGCCTCTTCAAAATGGTGCAACATTATAACCTGGGGGAATGTGTTGTCATCCAAATGAGATAAGTTTATTTTCTGCGATGTAGCATTTGTTCCATCAGGCAGGGAGGCTATAAAGCTAGAAGGATCAGTGGGGAGTCGAGCTCGGCACATGTGGCGCATACGAGGGGCCCGACGAAAAGGCTTGGCCACCGCCCAAATCTCTGCCTCTGCCTTCTGTGCGGGCCCAGCTCTAGAAAGCAGGAGGCCACAATATTGTGGAACAAATTTCCTCTAATCTGAGCGTGCTGGTCCGGGGCTCCAGTGGGAAGGCTGCTCTCCTGTGCCCTCCCCGCCTGTCCCACAGATCAGCCCAGTTTACCCTTCACAGTGCCAACACACTGCAAGACGGATGAGATGTCGGCAGGGGGGTTAGAGCTGTCGGGATCTCGGCACTTCCGTGGACCGCTCATGTGTGCTCTCAGCAGGCCGGCGCTTTGCCCCGGAGAAAGGAGCCGAGTGGAGAAGAGCTGGCATGGGATTGGTCAGCTCCCACCTGCATCCTCCCAGCCAACACTGATACAACTTTCTCAACTTAAAAACATGTCACTATTAATCTGACAGTAATTGTTCTGGTGATGTTGGAGTTCAAATCAAGTCAAACACTGAACATGAAAATTTAGTTTTCTTCCTCTACAGATTCTCTAATTAAACCATTAAAACCTAATTGACAGAAAATAGATGAAAAGTTCAATTTTTTGGAATAAAACTCTTAGAAAACTCTTAGAAATAATTCGTATATAACTATTTTTTACTGCACAGTCAGGCAAGGATCCTTACATTGTCAAGGACTACATTTAGATTAAATGTGGTGCCATGAGCGCGGAGACAGGTCACGTGCCTTGCTGGAGACTGTATCCATCAGCTTCTAGTCATTTTACAGCAGCATGCAAGGCTCCTCTCCTCAGGATTGATTGAGGAAGGAAAGGAGTGGGAGTGATGAAATGCATAGCATATCATTATTTATGGTGGCGATGCTATGAAGCTCCAGCACTCCTTCTCAAGCAGCTTCCTGGGAATTAACATTTGTATTTATATCAAAAGAGTGAAGTGGTGGGACCTTTTGTATTCATTCCTGTCATTGCACAACATGAATTAATGTTTCTCTGCTAAATAACTTCTTAATATAATTGATTTTAGGTTTTGGTTTGACTTTCTGCTATATTTATGACTTATTTGAAGAAAGTTCCTGACACCATGCAGGTGAAAGATGTTTAAATTACACATATTCCTCCTGCAGTTACCACAAGAGTCGAATGAACATTTGTTTTCCCACTAAGTAATCGTATTTACAGAACAAGAAACATGATGCAAAGGCTGCAACCAACAAGTTGACTCTAGCAAATTATCTAAAACTCTTAAGGTAAAATCAGTGTCACTGTAACTAGCACATGATTAAAGTTCATTTTTAATTTGTCATAAATCCACTGGTTTCATGGTTTGCATTATAGTTCAGTCATTTCCTGTTTTATTCTGTTAGTTCTTTCCTCATGGGTCATAGTTTGTGTAATTTCCTGTCTTTGTTTTCTTTTTAATTGTTGATTAGTTTCACCTGTCCCTCCCTAATGGATTTAAGTCTGTTTTTCCCTCATTCTTTGTCAGTTCCCGGTCCTGCATTTTGCTTCCTGTCCATGTGTTTTGCTCTGTAACACCTCTTGTGTTCCTCTTGTCACCCTTGTTTCTTCTGCTCCAGTGTATTCTGATTTGCCTCAGTTGACTCTCTAAGTTTTTTGTTATTTGGAAGCAACTTTGTACTATGAAAGCTCCCTTTTTTTGTTTCTTCGACCCGCCTGCCTTGGTTTTTTTTTTTTTTTTTGCTTTTGGGTCCTTTTTTGAACCCTTCAAAACCTCACAAGTGGATTGTCCTTGAGTGCAGCTCCCTTTAAAAATAAAAGGGATCACTGACACTTAAGAAAATCTCATTTGGATTTATGAAGCTTTATAGCGGGTTTTAGTTCATTGCTTAGCTCTCATAAATTTATTGTTTTAGTTTACTCATCACTCTCATAGGCTCGTTTTCAGTCACACAAGGTTGCTGTTTTTAGTGATAAAGCTCTCAAAACCTGCTGCACATTACCTACCCAGCACCAAACAGCAGACTCCAAATAAATGCCAGTGTTGCTCTCTAACTGAATGCATAAAGATGCAGCTGTTTGCTAACAAGTTAGCAAAGCTATGTGTGTTTACACCAAGTCTCTGTGGCCAAAAAATCTGTTATAGTGGTTTTAACATTTTCAAAACTGGATTTGATGAACAGGTGGCAACTGCAAGCGCAATTCAAAATACTGCAATGACACCCATCTTGACCACTGGGAGCAGCAGAAACACATTTTTTGTGTACAAGAAAAGCATGCATGCACCAGCTTTTGTCTCCCACATCTTGTCCAAAATGTAAATGCGTTGTTAGCTGTAAATCTCCAGGATGGGACTAAAATTCTGTACATTTGGAGAGGTGCACTTAAACAATGAAAATACAATCTACTTAAAAGGAAATTATTATTTTAAAATGCAGATACACTGAATTGCTTTAGAAAACTTAAATCATACTAAAAACAGGTTTAATATAATGAAAATTATAAGGATTATAACAACTATCCTGAATAGAATAGATACTCATCACATTAATGAACTGCAGAATTCATCTCACCAATAAACAGCACTGGTTTGCATTACATTTCTATTGTGGTTATTTAAAAATGAGGCAGACTGTAAAGCAAACAGTTACTCAGCCTCTTTCTCTAGCCAGCTTACAAGAGCCCATTCTAGGAAATTTTCCAGCTGCAAAGCCGAGCTGAGCGCCGTTAAGCACCCGAGTGCACCTCGAGCCATTTTCCATTTGCAATAAACCCTGTTTGAAACAGGGCAGAACAACACAAAAGTTGACTTGTTAACACAGGGAGAAGGAGGAGGACTTGTATGGTCTCAAATGAGCAGTCTGGGGCATTTTCATGCACTCGTAGGGGGGGAAGGGGGGGTTGATTTCCATAGCAACAGTCAAGTCCCCAGCTGTCATGTTTGGGCTGAGATAGGTGCTGTGAGCATAGGGACCACTTAACCCCGGCCACACTTCAACTTAGGAAGTTAAGATGCTGCTGAGTGTCTGTGCTGTGCCTCACTTAAAATGCAAACTCTATACCCATGGGAAGATAAGGGAATGCTTCTGAATTAACCCGGGGATACAGGAGCTATGCAAAAAGCCTCCTCAGAAATAATTAACCATCAATGTTTTGGATGTCACTGAATGAAGTGCAAAGAGAAAAACAGACAGTGAGAGCAGGCACACAAACACACTGAATTCCCAGTTTATCGCCTCTTGTCACTTGAAACATATTTGCTAGTTGACAATTATAGTAGCCGAGGTCTTTTGTTTTGTAACCCACGTAGATCCACTGTCAGAATTAACACAGAGAGGAGAATATTTCATAGCCGTAGGATATCAAAGGTATATTTTTTATCTCCTGAAATAAATTATTTGTCAAAGTTAATGAAATCCACTTTCTGCCACCCTCATGAATACTAATTCAAACCTTTCCATGAAAGCTTTAATGTCTTGTAACATCAACTCTGTAAGGTAGAATGTCAAAATAAAAGCCTTGACAAATTAGTTGTTTAGCTTTTTATCACATGCACCATTCTCTGTAAAAATGCAACTCACCTTAGGCTACTTCTTATTCTCCGCCATTGTCCAGATCACAGCGTTTCTCTCTCCGATTACAAGCAACTGAGGACCATTGATGCTCAAATGAGCCAAACAGAATTCATATTATGTCGAAAGCTACAAGCCTTAGCTTAGACAGAGGACATGGCATCATTACAGTGTTTTAAAGTAAGGCTTTTTAGCTGCTGAAATACACTGCAAAACCAATGCAAGCACATGAGAGGCAGTGAAAAGTAGTGCAAAATGCAGAGAAAGTGTAAAATGAATGAATGACAACTCAGGGTATTTTTTTTAATAAACAGCAGTTGCTGACAGGCCATTTATTTTGACTTTCTCAGCCAATTTCAGCCAAGTTCACTCATTTCAAATGGTTCACATATTAAATGAGAATTTTATTAAATGTGGATCCAGGTTGAATGCATGTGATCTGGCTGACATTACAATATTAGGACTGAGTTATGGATTTCAAATGAATTTGTGTTCCTAAATGATCGAAAAAGGATCATTACTCCTTTCATTTAAAGAAAAACATAATTCAAAAGGCTTTAAAACCCTTTAGACCCTGAAGATAATCTCAAAAGTACAGTAAAAATTAGCAGCTGACTAATTTAGCATAGCACAAACACTGGAAACAGGGAAACAGCTAGCCTGGCTCTATCTTATGGTAACAAAGTCAGTCCAACACCACTCTCATTAACATGTTGTATCTTGTTTGTTTAATAAGTACAAATGCTGAAGTCAAAAATGTGCAATTCTCTGATTGATAAGAGTGTCAAAATTTACTGACCAGTTATCAGGCAACCAACAGAGACTTCAGGAAGTTACTAGCTAGTCTGACTGGCTAACTAGATAGTCTGATAACTTGACCCAACATAAAGAAAAAACAAGACAAAAAAAACAATCTACTAGTAAGTGTAATTTTATCACCTAATTTTGTGGTACAGACAAAACAGACAAGATATGGGGAAAAAATTATGTAAGGCTAGTAGTTTTTGTTAGCTTAAGGCAGAGCAAGCTTTTCAGGCTAGCTCAGTTAGCTTAGCAGGGGCCTCATGAGAGTGGTGTTGAATGTCTCATGTAAAGCAAGTAAGTACATTTAAAAACAAAAATGTATTTTTATTTATTAGAATGAAGATTGTGTAAATCCAGCTGTTTCATCACAGAAATATAGAAGAGAGTTGCATAGAGTTCACGACCAATTCAGGAACAGATCTTAGCAAGATGTTTTTGATTTTTTTTTGTTATCTTTGGTGTAATTTTTACAGCACAACTTAATCCATTACCCAAACGTTAATATCAAAGTTGATTAATCATTGTTTAAGTGAACAGATATAATGTAATATTAGCCTCTTTCAAACAAACCAGAAACATAACTATGCTAAAATAGAGGCGAGTGTAGTTCGCCTCTACATGCAGGATCACTCGGTGTCCTCTGAGCTTTTCAAACAGCCTTCCTCAACATAACAGATATTGCTCGCGACAGCCCAGACAAAATGTCCCTGTTGTTTTGCAAGGGAAAATGTGGCATTGTCCCTGCACGGCGGTCCCCTTCTGGGTGTGAATGGCCATCTAATCAAGCTCTCCCTTTCACTGCAGCTGGTTTACAGCGAGCAGCGGGGCTGACCTCTGAGGGGCCCGCCTCCCCCTCCCCGTCCTCTGGGACCCTTCAACAAGCTTTAGAGGCCAAATGAGGTGTAAGTCTATTAAAAGGGAGTTTGTGTGTAGATCACAGTCCCTCTGGGGGTGGGAGCCTTTGCCTTGTCATTCAGGTGCGGCTAATTTCCTTCTGCTCCACACGCAGACATGAGGCCTGCCCACGGTCCTCATCGCGCTCCAACGAGACCCGCTGCTCGAATTTCAAATGACTGCAAGAGGCAGCAGGTGATTTATTAAAACAGAACAGTGAAACAAAGAGACACACCCCTTTATGTTGTGGATTTTATTCACAATGAGTTTGCAGTTTGAATGCACAATGTTCACAAACCGTGATCCAGTTCCTTTATGAGGCTCATAACTACAGTGCAAATATCACTGAATGCAAATTATGATGGAAAAACAAACTTTGAAATTTTTTTTGCTCATTTTAAAATCTTTTGCATAAAGATATGAACACAGCTGTTTCTTAAGGTGACAGAGGAAGACGGATGTTGAAGAAGCCAACAAGGAAGAGAGGAAATGGAGGAACAAGATCAAAGGCAATGCATGACTGAATGTGTTTGTGGCATAAACTGATTGGAAGTGAAGGTTGTAAGAGTTACACAATGTTTTAACAATCAGGGTCTTATAAAGAGATTTGTTTATCACAGCACACAGCGAGGCACCTTAAACCTTCAGAGCAGCAAACACAGACAAACACAGCAGAGTGTATTCATGTAACACCAGACAGTTACAGTGCAGTCAGGATTACTGTGATGGCTCTTCTCCCACATATAGGCTTAAATTTAAGGCTGATTGTACCAAAATCAGGCAAAAAGTGTTTGACCTGCACTCCTGTGGGATAAATTTTACGATCAAACACTTAAATATTCTTCACTAGCCAATTCAGTCATATGACTTCAATAAAAATCATCATGTATTTATCTTACTGAAGACAAGACTTAAGACCCTTAAACAACACCAAGCATCTGCCTGATAGTATCATGGTAGAGAGAGTAATAGACCTGCTGAGCCACTAAAGGATAATATGTCAGTGCTGCTGTGCTCAGAAAAGTACACAGATGTATGAATATGCAGTACCAGCAGGGGGCAATAATGACAGGAGCTAAGGATGAGATTACAGTTCTTGGTTCTTGTAATAATCCATCAAATCTGAAATAATTTGTTAATGAATAATTTGGTCTAATTGCTGACACCAACCATCAGCCTTAAACTGGTAACTCTTGTCTTCATAGCACATAACTGTAAATAACTGATTCATTGTCTTTTAATAAAGCTGTCAGTTAGCTTTTTAATCTTATGCGGAGGCTTCTTGGAACAGATAATAACTCCAAATGATCCTGTAATGTGAGCGACTTACAGACGTGATGTAAATGTTTCTGACTGGATAAAAGTCTCCCTGGTTTCATGTATATTTTCATAAAGAATGTTGTGGTATGAAAGCAATGAGTATTAACCTGAAGCCCTATATGGTTTCAGGTTAATACCCATTGCTTGTGCTGCAGCATTAGCTTGTACTAGCTCTGTTTGAGACCAAATATGACTTTTCCAACGTAAACGCAGCTGATGCTACAATATCTATAGGCCATGCTGTTTGCCTATCATTTAGTCCACATTATTTTTCTCTTTGTTTTTCGGTCCAAAACGTCACACAGATAAGTGCAACTGGCTGACAACAACAGGTTCTCTCCATATTTTTTTTTTCCGAAGTCACGTTTGGCCAAGCATGTTCCTGTGAGCTCCCAAAGCTCTGAAAATCATTTAGCACAAAATTCATGTATGAGTAAGTATGTGCCTCTGTTTCTTGACTGAATACTCTAGTGTATGTGTTCTTAAGATGAAAATATGAAAAACTGGTCAAATCTGCCATTAAGTCTATGGTCTCCTGCGTTCTTAAAATCTGTGAAGATGTGAAAACCCTCTGGTATGCACCGGGCATTAACTATACTGACATTTTACTGGACGTTTGGGCTTACATATCCATCCCTGAAGCACGCCTCAAGCAACCGTCAAAGTCGAGCGACCTGATATTTGGCTGAGGAAGAGCTTTTCAGGATCGACCATTGACAGTGTTTGTCAGAGGGGACCGGGGTCAGCCGAGCAGCATTAACCTCTGGGACGCCATCTCCGTGCAATGCATTAGTCACATAGAGGAGGAGGAGGGATGTCCTTTAATAGATTATTGACCAGCGGGCAGCGGCCTGCACCGCACCATGTGGTCCTAGCCAGCTACTGACCTCTTCATCACAGATGGAGGAGCCCACCTGCAGTCCAGAGCGAGGCCAGAGGACACACACACACACTGAACACACTGAACACACACACACACGCTTCCTCAGCAGCATAACCCCAACGACTAATGAGAAACACACAAGTAATATTCTCTGGTTGCAAGACAGTTAGCAGGACAAGGAACCTGAGGGGTATGAAACCATATTCATTCACAGCTATAAAATGGGAGTCCTTGGCTCATCAAATTGAAAGTGCTGGGGAAACAACAATTGCTTCCATGAACTTAGACTACCTAATTAAAGGCAGGCAATTTCTCTCCGAGAGTCACACTCAGGATCTTTAATTGAAATCAAAATGAATATCGCTGGAACACAGAGAGCATGGTGGAGGGGGTGGGGATGGTCACATCCTTTGCCATTTTACTGGTCTCACTGTCAGCTCATGTGACTTCGTATTTGATTTGTCGATTGCCGAGAAATAGATTTTGAATTAAAGCTTTAATTTTTTTCCTGCTGTTTTCTATGAGCCCATGATGTGCAGCGTTAAAGGCGGTGGAAAAAAAAAAGCAAAATCAAAGAAAAAAACAAATAAAGGGAAGAACTGACTTAACCTAGAAAGACACGAGCATTTCCAAAGCTGTTGCCAATATCATCTGTGCTCTGTTTCCCTTTGGCTCAGCCTCTTTTCTGCTTTTTTTTTTTTAATTGTTTGATAATTCATCTCCGAGCTCTAATTTACCCCCCATCGTCAGCCCTGTATGTTCGACCATTGTGTGAGACATTCAGCTGAATTTCAAATGAGCTTGTAGCGTATAAAGTCTCTCTTCCAGGGAAAGCACCTATTTATGGACATGTTTGTTTGTTTTTCATCAACATTAACCCTTTGGGCGAGAAATGTCCGTATGCCGTCTTTTTCAAGAACAGTACCAGGAACGTCCTTGGGCAGGAAGTCACACTGTTTTAGTTAGTCTGGTTTCTCAGTGACTCCAACGGTGAAAATACAAGATAATTAATTTTGTTTTCATCACCAGAACACGTGACCAATAGGATGATCTCTGTAAGGACTTGTCCTGTAGCTCTGTGCAAAAATCACCTTCAAAATATGCACTAAAATAAACATATTACCTCAGTGTGTGATGTACTGCTAGTGCTAAGCTGCTAGCTGTTAGCTTAGCTCCAGGATGCAAAGGGTTCTGCATTAAGCTAATAATACAATAAAATTTGTGATTTTTTTAAACATTACATTAATGTGTTCAGCTGCAAAGTTTTTTGATGCAAAAATATTTTTTTGGTGTCTCATTTGTCTTTGTTGTGGTTTAAGAGCAAATATGACAAAACTTTATACATATCACACTGTATATTAAAATAATATGTTTAAAAAAGCCAAACCATTTAGTGTGCATGTACATGTTTGCTATAAACGCGAACATGCACACAGACAAACACCCACACACTCAAACAGGACTGAGAATATGAGGCTATCAGAGCCTTGCACATTACATTGACTGGTGGAGGTCTTCACTGTTTAAGTGGAGACGCCTGCTGAGGTTTTCCTTCTCGGCAGCAGGCCTATAAGAGTGGTAAGTGGCGGTGATGAGACACTGTCCCCTGTGCCTCCTTCAGCTGCCATTCCCTTTAAATTGAAACAGAGTCCTGCAAATAAATGCCACATTCTGAGCAGGGAGAACGCTTGAAAGTTGAATTTCATATAAGCACCCGTTGGGGAATTGGCCCAGACACAGTCTGCTTTATTCGCTCTGCTTTTTGTTATTTATATGATGAAGGAACAGGGCTACGTCAGGGTCATTCAGTGTTCATTTATCTTTTTATATTGTGTTCTCAGGCAAGCTACTATAGCCAGACTGCCTATAGCAACCAATTCTGCAACATGACGTCCCTCCTATGGCTCTGAATATTACAGACAATCTCAGTTTGATGCTTTCACCTCTTTGTATCAATATGCATTAGTTTTACCCCCTGTTCATTAGCTTTAAATGGTATCTCTCTTAAAGATTAATTGAAGCTGAGATAAAAGAAGATGGCTCCCATGAGTGGCCCACTGTTTGCTATTCATGTTGGCCTGAAAACGGCAACAGTAAATCCTCTAAGTTGTTGTTAAGCTGGCTGTATTACCATATGTGTGCCATTTCCATGGAGTGACAGACCCCCCTGGATCAAATGGGGACTATTGATCCTGCAGCACTCCATTTCAAGTTAATTGTGCTTGAAATGAGGTGCACACACTCGAGCATACCTGCATTGGGAAGGCTTTATTTATTTATATTTGTCAGGGAACCCGTGTCAGATAAACAGAAAATATTCAATTCACGTCTTATTCAATTTTGCTCAAAAAGCCAGTTGTGCTGAAGTATGCTCTGAAAGTGGTTGAACCAGATTGAATCAGACTTTGATCCTCGGTAAGGCAAGTGCTACATGAGACTACAGGCTACAAGGGAACATGTTTAGCCAATACAATGCAAGGGATTGACTGAAATTATACTTGTAGAGCAATGATTTAACCTCATCAGTGGAAAAACCCTCATCACTTTCTAAATCTCACAATCCCCCTCCTCTTTCCTCTTTCCTCTCAGGGCAGCTCAGCTTCTTCCCCAGCTGCAGATGTAAGTAAACCTGGCTGTAATATTTCAGGAGGGGTCAGGTGAAATCTGGCCTCTCACTGACCCCCATTCCCTCCGACACTAACAAAGCAGGCTCTAAGGTAACCAGGCATGAAGAGCCTGGCAGAACCAAAGAGGCTGGAAGCGCTGGAAGTTCCTCAGCAGACATCCTGCTCAGCCTTCAGCGTGATCATGTGCCAGATTATGACTTCGAATACGCACTTCACTTTATCTCCCTGCAGCACGGCGGGCTGAAAGTGGTGCATCTGGAGTGAAAAAAAAGAGGGAACAGGAGATTAAATGTTTCAAACACAATTAATTTGTAAACAGATCGAATCTCACCATAAATATATACTCATGATGCATTATATAACTTCATTTAAAACCTCTATGTTTTGCAATGCATAACACAGACAGACAACTTCTGGAATATGCTGGAAAAAAATGAGATGATTTAAGGTGGACTGATCATTCACAGTTTAAGGTGGCTGTAAGTGTAATTCCAGGTCCTCTACACGGGCAGCCTCACTGTCTGTGAGTGGCAGTTAATATCACTGCTCCCTCCACTGGCCCCGGGGCCGCTGCACATGGAAACAGGCCAACACAGCACCATTTATAGGACAAACCCCTGCCTCAGTTTGTTTATAAGCCTATTCTTTTATAATAGTATATATAAATAAGCGAAACTGTGTAATGGATCGCATTAAACAGGCAGGCATATTGAGGCAGGATTTAATTTGCATGCCAGATTAGCTTGCGATTGGTTAGGGCAGTGCCGTAGGGCAGCCTATTCATTAATAGGATCTAGTCTCTTCAAATCCATTAAGTCAATTGAACCCATACATAATCTGATTTCAGAGGCACCATGTAAATGTTGTACTGTTAGGTGTGTTTTAGGACAAGCCATAGCGCTCTCTTAAGTGCAACTGTGCGGTGCTTGTGGAGATGAGGAAGGGTAAAAACCCCCCTTTAAAACAGGTTGTGCACATGAGAATAAGTTGACACAAAGTACAGCAAGTGTTATTTCACCAGCCTGCATCCATTAATTTAACCCTCTGACCCTAAACCTGTAAACAAAACAGGCGTAACAGTGAGGCACATCAGAAATAGCTAGAGGATTTCTGATCAAGGTTGGGGTCACCTGAGCACCACCTCAAGTAAATCTCTTTTGGTTTTTCTGCAAATTTTTTTAATGTTGTTTTGCAAGTAACCTTTATTGCTTTCTTGCTTTTTTTCAGATTGGATCCTAGTGTGAACTGCTGTCTACAAAACTCATTTTAATCACTGCCTTCCGATCATTCATGAGTAGGAATTAGTTTTCAGCAAACAGATCTTTTACTAACCTCAGCTCCACCCTCCTGTCCAAATATGATCACTTCTGGCTCTGAAAAACCAAAATAGTGACATTGCAATCTAAAACATGAGACTTGAAAACAGTGTTTCACAAGCCAATTCATCTACTATTTATTTTATGAAAATTGAGGTACAAAAGTTATAAATTTTGCTGCCTCCATATCAAAGTTTTGAATTGGGGGATGCTAGAATAAGGAACTAGGGAAAAGGATCACAATGTGCAGAGCGCTTTCTTACAAATTTCTAAAAAGAACAACCAGTACATTTACAGGATAAGGTATAGCATTAAATCTGAAGCCACAAGGCAAACTGCATCTTAAACTCCACATCTACAGATCAGAGGCAGTGACTCAAAGCCACGTTAACAAACTCACAGTTGATGCAGGGGGGGGGTCAAGATGACCTAAATCCTTGTTTGTGAGGCTGGCTGGTCAGAGATGAGGAGGGGAACACTGCTGGAGGCGCTCAGAAGACAAGGCCCGACACAGTCCAGGTCATGCCTGAGCGACCCGACTAGCCCCAGATTTACACACTGTACACACCCCAGCATCTGGGCCAACAGGGAGCCCTGCACACTCACACACACTCACTCACACACACACAAATAGCTCAGAAATACACACACATGCACACTGTAGATGTGAAGGGAGGACAGGGACTCACCATGGGGAAATCTATACAGTTTATAATTGGGGGGAAACTACAGAAGGAAGAAGAGAACCATAACAAATCTACACAAGGGTGCACGAGGCTAAATAGACCTGAATGTTTGAGAGGAGACTCGAAAAGTGGGACGATTTCAGAAGAAGAGGTGTAAGGAAGAGCTCTATTTTGTACAGCGCTATAAATACAAGCAACCAAAGATCTAACAAGCTGCTATAGTCTATTTAAATGAGATAATTTTCCAGTTGCACCAGTAAGTTTTTATTGTTTGTTTGTTTTCTTTGTTCTTTGCATTAATCAGTCTAAATTTTAACAAGGAGGTCGTCTCTGTTTTTTACTTTAAAACCTCCAAATTTTCCTTTTATTGGCATACACCATGAAGAAGAAATCTATAAAGCGTATTTAATTGGCTGCTCATAGGTAAACACTTGCAAAATCTTAAATAAAGAATCACAGTAGGAGGCAGTTAACTACCTGAAGACTCAAAGACTTCATTTACAGTCCTTAAACTGTACCGCAGTGATTTCTATGTCAGGGGATTTGTCACCTCTGCTGTGAGGTCTTTCTGCTTTTCAAAACACACAATGGGGGAAAAATTAAATCCCTGGAGGAGGATTTAGACACTTATATAACTCCCCAATTATAAAGTTTTTTTTTTCTTCAAGAAGCCTCACTGCCCTCCCTTCTGTTTATATGACTCACAAATATCTAATACTGAACTGTGTATAATGCCAGTATGCCCACATGACTGCAGAAAAGGCTCTTTTGCTTTCTGCCCGACTGAGTCAGGCATAATGGGAGGCTTGAAAAGCTGCGAGCTTAAACCAGCGCGGTCTTGACAAAGCCTTACTGGCTTGCTGGGAGACTGTGCATCCTAGGAAGTTGCCAAAAAACTAATTTTCAAGAGCACTCAGCATGGTTTTAAAGTTATCTAATGGAACCACACCCAGACTGGACGTTAAATACCTTACGGCTGCATGGGCAATTTGCTGACTATGATGATGGAAATGACTGCGTAGGCTACTATACCACCACTAACATTTCAGAGAGAATAAAAAGAAGAAATAATGCAATAACTGTACATTTTGAGGGATGATAAAATTCAGGATTTTAACATTATTTGCATGTTGAAGAGGAAAATGCAGAAGAAACAAAAAAAGAACAAAACAAAAAGGCAGATATTTGAGTATGGCTAAAAGTATGAGGACATTTTAGCATTATTACAACATTTTCTCAAATTCATTGAAGAGCGCTAGTGAGGCAAGAAACTGATGGCTCACAGCTGCATTCCGGTTTAACCAAAAATGCTGGATAACAGTGAGGTCCTGTGTCTGCAAAAGGCCATGAAACTTCAGAAGGAAGTAATGAAAAGGCTCAAAACAACATCTTTAAACATATTTTTTTGCCTGACAGTCAAAAGAGTCAAAAGCCAAAACCAATTAATTTACTATCATATTTTACAAGGACAGGCAACAAATACTGATACACGAGGAGCTGGAACCAGCAAATATTTGCATTAAAAAAGATTGAAATCACAACTTTATTACCCAAATAACTGTAACTTGTAGATCATTATTATTTGAATGACCAATTGATTAAAACTCTTGCAGCCCTTTTGCACACCAAAGTGGGGTCTGTCAGGTTTTCACCTTCAATGGTGGCTGTTTTCACTGTGAGATAAACAAATCCCATGATCCCACGTTTCTTCACAACATCATAAAATTGTCTTTTGTCCTCATTGTTTTGATAGAGAGACCTCTAGTGGCAGAAATTACGTTTTGTGCGTAGAAATACCTCCTAACTGCTTAGGCCATGATGAACTATAACCGAGAGAAAGTCTAAAATGTTTCGCCTGCAGTAACAAAGGCAATAATAAAATAGATCGCTGTAACTAATAGCAAAAGTAACATTCAGCAATTAACTAGTGCAAAAAACATGAAAACGCACCTGAACTTACACATCCTATAGATTTATTCTCTATTATCTAATTAAAAATAAATGTTAAAATATGAGTAGCTTGTTAAAAGAATTCCAGATATTTCCCTTTAGCCTTTTTCTCTCATAACACACATTTCATGATAAAACACAACGCCAAGTCATCATGAGGTCCCTGTACCCTCTATCCCACTACCTGGCAGCGTAGACCCTCCCCTCTCCCCTCCTCTCATGTTTCAGCCCACCTTGATGTACCTGTTCATGTTTGTCTGTGGGTGGTCCAGCTGCCACTAAAACAAATTCCCTTCCCCCTCCCCACACACACGGGCAGATCCAGGCATAGCATATACCTGTTCATTCGATTTCAGGAAACGGCTGAGGCTGCCTGCTTGGCTTTGCAGTTTACGTCCTCGGTATGAAAGAGGTAGGAAAGGATCGAGGGTGGGCACATGGGAGGAGAGGATCATTCAGCCGAAAAGTCCCCCGGCCAGGCCTCGGGACCACCTAACCTGTGGCTTCTACTCCTGACCCCATAATGTGTGTGTGGGAGGGGGGATATTACCTTTTCGCCGACAGTGCTTCCCCATATTCCCTGACCCCACAGAGACATTACAGTGGGCAAATATAAAGCGGGGTTTCATGAAGCCCGAGCTTATCTGGGCTCTGAAAGTATGTGAGACATGCCTGGGAACAAAAGGCCGTCTCTCAGCCTGGGAGCAGGCCAAGGGGATCTCTTTCAGCAGCCACAGATTGCCCTGTGTTTTCTTAATTGACAGACCCCAGCCACATTTGATAGAAATGACATGCAGCTGGCAGGCGGCCCCGGCCTTCCAGGTAGACCACCTTTCAGCAGGAAAATTGTCCTCAATCTATTTCATAAAGAAAAGTTCGATGGAGGTCTCTCAGTCTGCGTCATAAGTGTACGGAGCCGTGGTGGGTTCAGCTCACTGTGGATTACACCTGCGTGGGAAAAGTTGGTGTTTTAAGTGTGGGGTCAACTTTCCAAAGTCTTCATCTACACCCACAAGTAGTTTAAAAAAAGCAACATCTGTAAGACTACAGGGTTTCTGATCATCAAGTTTAAAAAAACCCCACATTTCACAACCTTATTGTCCTCTTTTAGAGAACATATATAACAAGATGCCTGTTGTTTATAACAAAGCCAGATTCAGTCTACAGTATATTCTTTTCATTGTTTTCTGTTCATATTGCTGCAATTTATGTGTACTGTACACGCACATATTTTTTCTTCCTCCTTAAACTTTTGCAGGTCTTTCTTGTTTTTCTATACATTTGTTTTTTCTCTCTATGTACATAAACTTTCTCATTTGCTACTGTTTTTACTTTCTGGCTAAATGCTAAACTGCATTTTGTTGTACTTACTCTGTGCAATGACATATAAAGTTGAGTCTAATCTCACTGCTGGGTTACATCGGGAAGGTGAAGCTGCATGAAGCTATACGTTCCCCTTTTCCCCAGTCTGAGGAAAGCATGTCCTCAGCTGGCCACATACAGTAATGCACCCTTTCCTTTTTATATATATATATATTGCCCTGTCAATCAATACTGAAGGAAAAAACCTTACTTTATCTGCATTTATACATTTAAACCCAAAATTTAATCTCAAATAAAACTTAAAATTACATTATCTGTGAATATATATTGTTGTAAACATGCATGATGATAAATATTCATTTGAATAGTTTGTGACAGCTCTTGGGTTATTTTAAGGTGCTACTTTTGTGGAAGTTTTAATTAGATTCATTTTAATTTATAATTGTAATCACATTTCTGCCTGATTCAGGTTTATGGACTTATCAGTATTTTCGAATGTATAGTGTTTGTATCTCATTAATTCAGACATTTGGCATTTATGTTTTGCAATGATCATGTCTGGACTGGATTTACCTTTTAGCTAAATCAGGATCTAACTGCTTGCATTTCCTTTGGAGAAGTTTTTATGGCTCCTATAATCATTTCTATTGATCACTGACTCTATTGATATAACTGTGAAATCATGTCTTGTGTACAGGTTGTGTTGTGTTTAACTGTAAATGCCTTTCAATGGTCATAGATCTCTGTTGGTTTTGAAGAAACTCATTCATAAAGTTGCAAGAATCACTCATAGCATGCACTGATAATCCTGATCCACTGGAATCTGCATGAGCCCACTTAAATGCATTTGCATCTACAGTCACCTTGTCAGTGCTGAAAAAAATGCAAATGAGTCTCCGTGATGTGCCGTGACAAACAACAACATAAACTGCCAAAATGCCTTTGTCACAGTGCATATTTTAGAAATCTCTTGTGTGCATTTAGAGGTTGGGCATCCCAGAGGCTCAAACTCCACAGAGAATAAAAAGAGGCCATATGGCATCCATGTCTCAAGCCCTCATGATCCACCCAGGCTGATTTCTCCCATCCAGTGCAGGAAAAAAGGATTTAAGGGTGCCAAACGGTGTTGGTCCCCTGTGGATATCAGTGGGCCATGGAAGATAAGAAACTAGCCATCCTACACAGGCAGCTCCATCAGCAGATAAGAGCAGAAAAAGCCCCTCAGCTACACCTGAACCACTTTAGGCCTGATGTACTGTGACTTTACAGCGTTCATCCAGAATACCAGAAATTTCTGCTTTTTCATTTTTTTCTGCTTCATTTGTGGTTTAATTACCATATACATGCTTTACAATAATTAAATGAAGAGTAATAGTTCTTAAAATAGCATTTTTTATGTTTTTGTCCTTTGGGTTTCTCTGGGTGAAAGAACATTTTGATCAATCAATTTGTTCAGATTGAATTGAAGATTGCATTCCTTATTTACCACAAAACATACAGTGCATCGAGTTTTACTATCTCCGAGGAACTGGAGTATCTTTTACTGTTTACCTGTATTGCAGTTTCATTCTAAAGAAAATATGTTTGTGATTTTGGTTTGTAACAAACCTCAACAAACTATCATTTTTTACATGAATATAAGGATGATAAGGAGCATCAATACCTCGTTTTGCGTTATTATTTTTTGAGACCAACATAATTGATTAATTGTTTACATCAAATAAATAATCTCCCTCCCTACTTTATGGGTGTTAACATATATTTCACAAATGCATACATAAATAATGTATCTTTCCATTAAGCCAAAAAATTGTTCATGTATTTATTCCAAATACAAATCAGTTTGTCCATTATTTAAAGCTTTTCATTCTGTATTCTCACTTACAACTAGAAAAAGACAACCTTTATATTCAAGTTTGCATTCAAAGAGTTGAGATACAGTTTTGTTGTGTCACTTTAAAAGTAAAACATTACACTGTAACCTGTAACAGTATCACAGTGCCAAATATGACACTGTGAATGACATTTATGAGATTGTGTTTTGTTACAGGAGTTATTGCCCGTCTGTGAGGCTTTGTTGTTGGTGTCAGCAATGGGCATCAGTACAGGCTTTTCCTGTAGTCAGTGTTCCCAAATACCTGCAAAATATCAACAATACAGGTGTGTGTGTGTGAGTGTGTGTGTGCAGAAAGCTGTGACTCAGAGAACTCAGTGTCAATAAAAGTGATTTTTTAACAAAGTTAATTTCAGAGCTGAAATCAGCTCATTGTGAAACTTTCTGTGGAGCTTTAACTAAAAATTTCAATTTTCTTAAACTTAACATTTCCAGCAGCAAGTATAAGTATACTTTTTATCATTTTCTAATATATTTTCAAAATACTTGGTGAAAGCAGCAACACACTCCTAAAACTCCATCATCTGAAACTCGATCCTGCAGGGACTGACTCTAAAATAGTCAGAAAAGGACAAAGTTGGGAAAACTTAAGGTCATCTGATAACTAATGAGCAATGCATGAAATAATGGATTACATAGAAAGAAATGCCAGTTTTAAAATGAAACATCAAAGTTTCAGACTGGGACAAAAACCACATTGAAAAGAGAATGTGTTCTCATACGTCAGGCCTGAGCTGAATGAACGAACCCGACTGTCTTTGTTAACACACCCACATGTTCCAGATTATTATGTGATGGTGGGATTCACGACCAAAGGAAACTCTTCTTGACCACAGCAGAGACTGACGGGGCTCCTGTCACATTGTGCCATGTTGATCATTTCCCCTGCTGCCTCTCTGCACAGGGAACCTTTTTTTTTTATTCAGTGAAGGCAGAGGAGGGAATTTTTAGGCAAAAGATGAGTCACACCTTCCCTCCCCTGCTCTACAGATGCCGGTCGGTTAATGAAGTAACAACAAATTGGGCCGCGGGCTAATTTGGAGTGGCGTTTCCTGGCCCCTCTTGGCCCATAGAGATGTGTTTCATTTTCTCTTATCAGTGATTCAGTCATGTGGATTTACGCATGGACGCCTCTGTCTCCCCCAATCGCTGCGCTAATGGAAACTTCGTTAATGTCATTAATCTACGGGCCCAGACATGTACTAAACACATATTTTGCTGTTTGTTCTCCATTTGTCAAGAGCTTCCTTTATGCCAGTGAAGCAACACGGAAGAAATGAGACAGAGGAGACAGCTTTTTTCCAGACACTGGGGGATAAATTAGTCTAGAATATTTTGATAGTTTGGGTGAAATTAATCTAATCATGACTTCAGACATGCAGAATTTATCCCACTTTAGCTGATCATACTCACTACGTTCCATAGATATCCCTCTGAGGGTACATATACTTTAAATTGTACAAGTTAAGGAGCTCAATGTAAGCCTCTAATCACTGTGTGGAGAGAGTTGTCTTCCTTTGTCTTAAATCTGATCTTAATCTCCCCCCACAAAGTAAATGATGATACTGCCTCGAGCATCTTTCAGTGTCCACTAAGCATAACAAGATGTGATCAGTGATTACGGCAGAAACGCTGAACTCTGATCTCTGCTGGCTGGAGGACACAAGTTCAGCGCAGTTACCCACAATTTAGCAGCCCAGATTAGTTGGAGGGCAAAATGCTGCTGCCAGGACGAATCCTCATCATGCTTATTGTATACATATTCTCCATTAGGTAAATCAGTGTGTTTATATTGCAGGCAAATTGAGCGTAGCTACAAAAATCTTAACCTCTGGGTGCTAGGAATTGGGCCGGACTCAAGTATGGGTGGAGGCGGCATGAGGAAGGTCAAATCTTTAATGGCAGGACTGAGAAATGTCAATACTCAAACAGACTCACACACACACACACACACACCACCACCACAAGGCACAGCCATCGGGAGCAGTTTGGGGTTCAGCTTCTTATCCAAGGACACTTTGAAAGCAGAATAAAGGAGCTGGAGGTCAAACTACCAACCCTCTGGTAAGTGGAGGCCCCTCAAAGCTGCAGGACATGATTTAAACAAAGAACATGAGCAAATCTTTACATTTAAGAAGCTGAAACCAATGAATGTTTGATACTTTTGCTTGATAAATTGCTTGGATGATAAATCAATTAACAAAAATCATTGCCAATTAATTTCTTAATCAAATAACCAACTGATTGTTTTAACTGCATAGATAAGAAAACTGTGACCTGGGAGTACTGCCACAGAAAGGACAGGTAGGGTTTAGTATGTATTTTTAGTGGAAAATATGAAAATTTTATTTGTGAGATGCTCATAGCATGTGACCAAGCTAACAAATTAACCTTTAAAAGAAGGATTTCTTTCTTGCCAATCAGAAAGAAATCATAGTCATTGGCCATAATCTTCTATTCATTCACAGCAAAGACAACAATGTCTTAATAAAGAGATAAACTACGTGAGTAGTGTATCTATACATAGCTGACCATGTGTTTCCAGTCCAGTCTGGGGTTTGGACCCCAGTAATTAGGAAGATGCTAACAGGCATGACAGTTATGAGTCCTAACAAAGCTTCAAATGTCGCTTTAATTAGATGCCACCCTGAAGACGTCATTCATTCCACTCAGAGGCTGTGTTTTTGTTTTTATGAAAGTTTACAGTCAAACATATGAGCACTGGAGAGTTTCATCAGCATCTCCCACAAGTTCATCAGCACCTTCAAAATCTTTCCAAATGGAGCCTCTCGCAGTTTAGCTCACCAGATTCTTAACATACATGTTTATTCATGCTGATTTGAAAAAAAAACATTATTTCTTGCTTGATCGATCGACATTTTGATGGCCACGCTCACAAAGCCACTTTAATGTTGTCATTAGTTATGCTTCTCTGGTGGCCAAAAGATGGATCCCTAAGTCGCAGGATCCAATAAGGTCGTATATGAATGTTCAGAGGAGATAAACTACACCAAATAAATGAAAGAGAGACTCATTCACTGATGGAAGACGGGAGAGAAAGTCTGTTAATTAAAAATATGAAAATGAACAAAATCTCTGACACAGTTTTGGGCCCATCTGAACAGCTGCAGTAATTCTCTCTCCACTTTATATGAGCTTGATTTAGTTGACAGGAAGCTGAAAGTGGCCCGAGCCAAATTCTGATTATTTTCATGAGTAGAATCTGTTTTTTAAAGTTATGCTGATGATGAAAATTATATCTTGCATTTATATAAATAACTTACAAATAAGTTTTTATTTATTTCTTTAGTATTTAGTTGGTTGATGTTGCATGAAAATTGCTTCAAAGCATATTTATTTTACTTTGTTTGCTAAACTAAAATTTGGTAATATTAACTGTTTCCCGAAATTAAATTAGCACTTAAGTTTTTTGATTGAATGTAATGCTGACAAAAGGAAAATTTAAAGTCAACAGCTTTTAACAAGTTAGAAAAAAACACATAAGACTCTTGATTTTATCAAAAGATTAAAGAAAAATTGGCCATACTACGAATTTTTGCATGCACAAAAGTATTTTTATCCATCCCAAAAGAAAAAAATCAATCAGTATTAGATGCTTTTGCCAATTTGTGTGTTTATACATACAAGAAAAACCAACTATTTGGACTTATCTGTTCTTTTCTGACATTTCTGTCAGTTTCAGAATAGAAATGTGTCTCTTCTGCAATTTAAATTCAAAAATTGAAAGAGAAGAACTTTAAATTATTCATAGATTCAAAGTAATTTCTATAATTAGAACAAGTAAGGGTCAAAACAACATAAAGTCTTGACTGATGAGAATATGGCAGCATTAACAGGCTTTTTTCACAGGGAACATTTTGACATATCGCAGCAGGAAAAACCACAGGTGCAAATAATAAAATTAACAGTGACTGAATCCCATTTAGCTGCTTCAGAGATTTACATTGTTCATGCTGTCACACTGATGTCACTTAGGGACTCTTGAAAAATTATTAGGAGTTCAGAGAAGTATGAATTATATTAATTTAATATTATTTATTTATTTATTAATCCATTCTACTTTGTTCATTCCTCATCCTGTCTCTGTGTCAGGGTTTTTTTTTCAAAATCAAATCGATCAAAATCAGGATCCTTATGTAAATATTAAGAAACAGATGTATAGAGATCTTATATGGTTTGTGACTGAACAATATCGCTCCAGACTACATCCTCTTTAACATCCTGTGTCACAATCTGTCCAATCTGAGTCGCAAATTTTTCTTACCAAGAACTAGAATATTTTCATGTTGAAAAAAGTCCATCTAACAGGCACAAAGCTGTTATCTGGGGCTGGTTTGACCTGCTTATTATGTGGCTGTAATATCCTTTAGCAGCTAGCTTACTTAAATTAATGAATGGCTAAAAATATTTACAGATCTGTTTGCAAATGCATATTAAGGGTACATAGTGGAGGCTCCATACAATTTTTAAATTTTAGATAAAGCTCAGGAGGGTGCTGCTTTTAAAAAAATAATTAATACTTAGCCCTTTTTACCACTCTAGTAACTTTCATACAGTCCCTTAAAGGGTCACCTGAATAGACCAGAGCCACTAATCATGTTATAAGTTGCACCTGTGCTTTTTATACTATATCAAGTCAAAATGTGTATAAAGAAAGAAAGAAAGAAGTCTGTCTTTTAGAGGGATTGCAGTTGTTGTGTGAAGCAGCTTCCACAACACAAACACCTAAACAATCAGTATGTTAATCTGTCAGAAAGCAGCCAGAGATTAAACTTGGATCTGTGATTTGTTTTAATAAGCACAGCACTTTACATGCTGCCGGGGGCTAAAACTGCACACTGAATAAAATGAGCCACCTTTACTGTTGTGCCTTGGTATAAAATGATCAGTTGCTATTAATCAATAATTTAGACAAGTGCTAGATTATTGACAGGAAGACAAAATATGTTAGGCCGGCTATGTTTGAGAAATATCCCTCCACACACTCAATCACTGGAACAGAAATTGCTCCATGGTATATAATAACACAGAGATGTTTCTTTCCCCGCTGCAGATCAATGCTAATTGAGGTCTTACATGATGAATGTCGTCTGAAACATTTTTTAATCCACTGACTGCTGAGCAGCAACAAGCAAGGGCCACTGAACACTGAGGATCTTATTTATACTATTTAATATACAGATGAGAGGTTAAGAAGTTGTTTTCTTTTATTTTAGTAAGTCACAGTATATTGAAATTCCATTTCCATGCATTATAATACAAGGACAGTATTATCTATTTTGCTATATATGTTATTTAAAATATGAGAAGTGATGCCAAACTTCTTAATTCTTGCTTGTTTTCATTTAAAATCTTGCTAAATTTGACTTAATATGGACATCTACTGCATGATATGAAGCCTGAATGGCCTTTTAAATTGACTTTTCAAGATTTAGTTTATAACTAATGACACCGTAATGTCTCCTCGGAGGCACAGCGATACAATATGATGATCAGCTCATGCAGCTAACAGAAGGATGCTGGTCAATCCCTGAAGGCCTCCAAACACAACTCTCTGTTGGTGCAAATTCAGCTTGTGGACAGCACGCAGCAGATGGAGTAAACCATGCCATCAAGTGGAAAATAGACCTGTTGTGTTGTTACAGAGACACGTTACAATATAGTCTGCCAGTCGGACCACCAGAGGAAACTGCAAGGAGGGTTTTTAACACAAAGCTGTAGCGACAAGGGGGAGCATTAATTCTTATTGAGCATTCACTGCATCAACTGTTAACAAGATCGTAAAGCTGATGTTTATTTTCTCATCTGTCTAACCAGTCAAACACTCCACTCCTCTGATTCTTAGAGATTTTTAGCCCCTGTATTTACACTGATGCTGCATGCTGTTATATTTAACATTGTAGACTATCATTTTGGTTGCTAAATGTGCTGTAGTTAAAAAGTCATGCAGCCTCTAAATCAGAATTAAAACTGATAAATATCCTGACTCACTGCTGCCACCTTGTGTCATTTTGAGTCATGAAACAGAGGTGCTTTAACAACACAACTGCCTGGACAATGCCCTCTTGTGCTTTTCACACTGGGTTAAAGAGTGAAATTTAGCTTAATTTCATTTTAAAGAAGCTCAACAAAAAAAAAGGCCAGGGTCAGTACTTTAAATATTTTTACAAATTAAATCCTTCAAGAACAAAGAAGAAAATTGCATAAACCTTGTTACATACATTTAAAGTTTTTTTTCTATCTTTAAGCCTGATATTCAACACATTTATTTGCAAATCTATTCTATTTCAATCATGTCTATTGAGTAAAGTAGACACATTTTAAATTTGGAAACAACAGGGCATAGATGTCAGTTCAGCACTTTCAGACACTCAGAGTTGTAGTGTTTGTATGCATTACAGGTGATTACATGACAGCAGATTCTGGCCTTTTAATGTAGAGTAAAAGTGAAAAAAACCCATTTCTGATGGTATTTTACTGTTTAATATTTCTTACATAATTAATATACTGTACTACCGTGTAACAGCATTTCAACACATGTACCTTTTAACAAAACTCACTTCAAGAGGTTAATGGTAAACAGTCATAATAACTTCCTATACTCATTTCAAACACGGCTATACAAGTATGCATTTATTAACAATGTAGATTAAAGGGTTGCGCCACCCACATCACAAATACTATATATAAACATTTTCCCATTGATCTCTGCTGGCCGTGCAGATGCAGTCTGGGTGTGGAAGCTGGCCAACAGTTTTCCTTGGGAGGCATTTAAAAGCTGTTGAAAGTGAGGTCTGTGGATGAACCTGAGGAGCCAGGACGTGGTTTCTGGAAGACACGAGGTCAGCACCACAAACAAAACTGCTTTTACCTTTTTATGTATTGTGGTTGCAGCAGAAGTCTCAGTAGTGGAGATAATAAAACCTGTATAAATAAAACCAGTGGCTAGGTAGTGCTAAGAAAATGTTTTTGTGCAATCTGTTCAGCTGTTGCTTAAAGTTGGCACATACATGCAAAACGGAATGTTTAATTAAACTCAAACATTATTTAAATGTTTCTAAATGAAACATAAGATAAGAGTTTCTTAAAATTAAAGCAAAATGTGTCCTTTGCTTGAAAAACAACAAACAACACACTGTACATTGAATCAATTCCTTACAAAGCCACATGATTGGGACACTAAATGATTAACAAATAGTGCAGTGACATCTTTTGGACATGAGGCAGAAATTCATAAAAGTACATGGCTTTCTTCAGTCATTTGCAAATGCAGACTCTTTAATCAGTTCCCATTTTAAATGTGTATTTTAGTCACATTCCAGTGAGTTTGTCGCCACACAAACTTGTTTGCAAAACATCCAGGTCTTCTCAGATTGTCTTGACGTCTCTTAGAGGAACTCATTTGTCCTTCTGATGCAGCTGAGTGTGACCACTTCGATGAAGACACCTGCAACAAATGTTGATCACATCTGATTAGACTGTCACCATCATTATCTGTTGCAGTTCTGGCCCTGTTGAAATATCTGGTGGACAGTTTTGGATATAAACATGTCAGAAGCTCATAAGGTAGATATACTGCTCATATTACCTACCTGCATGCTCTTGTTGGACAGATAGACAGATGGCCCTTTGGCTATATCTGGAGATTGATAAAGGGAGCAAACCCAAGCACGTCCTGTAGAAGTACCAGAGCCCTCTGCAAAGGCGGCTCAACATCTATCACCACATTGCGCTTGCGTAGAGGATCCAGGCTTGACTCTGTCACATTGTGACAATGATTCACCTTCAGGGACTGCAGCTTCGGGCAGTACTCTGCCAGAGTCCTGTGAGCACAGCATGCAGAGGATCACATGGATGGGTGCACAAGTGACTTGGTGGGATGGCACAAAGTTAGTTGGGTTATACTTGAAAATAAGACATATTATACCTGATGGACTGGTTCCTGACCCGCAGGCAGCCTGTCAGATCCAGCTGCTCCAGGCCCCTGCAGTTCTTGGCCACCTCCTCCACTGACTCGTCAGTGATGTTTGCGTTGACTGCCAAAGATAGAGACCTCAACTTCGAACACTTCCTGGCGAGGTAGCAGATGGCGTCGTCCTTGAGCTGGCGGCAGGCGGTGAGGTCGATCGACTGCAGCTCCCCACAGTGGTCAGCCAGGCTGCGCAGGGACAGGCTGTCCACCCACTCGCAGTGGGCCAGTCCGAGGTGCTGGAGGTGCATGCAGCTCAAGGACACCGCCACCAAGGAGTGGCGTGTGAGACAAATACAACCATTCATGTCTACTCTTTGCAGATGCTGGTTCTGGCCGATAACCGGCAGCAGCTCCTTGTCTGAAACCCAGTCTGAACAGTTCTGAAGTGACAGGCTGTGGAGAACTTTGTTGTCCTTTAACATGGAGCAAAACGCCTCCTTGGGGATTGATGGTCCAATCTATAAATATCATAATATAATTGGAAGCAGATTTTACATCTCAATCATATCTTCAAAAAAAAAAGGAAAAAAAAGTATAGGTTTTTAAAATTCTTACCCATCAGTACTTACCGAGGAAAAATCAAAAGTCCTGCAGTTGGCCAGATACACCTGGATGAGGCTGTGAAACTGCTTGCTCACCCTCTGCAGGCTGACAAGGTGTTGCAGCGGTAAATAGCATAAAATATGTGGAACAAGCACATCTTCCCAGGGCAAGTCCAAAAGGTGACATCTGCAGAAGAAAAGCAAACCTTGTTTCACAGTTGAACTTTGCTACTGCATGTAAGCGTTTTAAGGGAAGCAACCATGAACACACTTAAATGTTAACAAGCGTTTTGAAAAGCAACAACAATGACAGAAATATTCCAGAGGCAATTTAGACGATCACTGAAATAAGTAGATAATTTTAAAATAAATTTCATGAATAAATGCAAGTATAAATAACAACCTTTGTCTTTCAGCGATTTTGTTGTTATTAACGTTACTCTCAAGCTATCGCTGTTAGCTGACAAGCTAGGCTGCCGGGGGCGAACGGTCCAGTTTTTATTTAAATACGTAACAAAACTTCCTTTTTAAGGGGACACTTACGTTCGCACATGAGCTTCTTCATCCATTATGAGTCACCTACACTACAGAGAGTTTTAATGGGCTTGTTTTTCTTCACATAGATGTAACATTAACGTATTTTCCTTTAGCATCTTGCAAGCATTTGAGGTGTAACCCAAACCAAATGCTGCCTTAAGGTGCTGTCGGAAAACTTTCAATTGAGGTCGTAAGGGCACATAAATTGTCCAAACCGACAACGTGTTTGGCAAGATATGACGTTTGGGGTAAATAAGAAGCATAAATTAATGGCGAAAGTAAGGGAAAACCAGGTATAAGCTGCTACTGGTGCCTTTCGGGCTATTTTTACACTTCATACTGTTGTAATGGCAGAGAGTTACTCAGTTATTTGCTAATGGGCAGGTAAACTAAACAAACAACCATCACCACCTTTAAAGAGAGTACAAATCTTTGCGTTATCAGACAAAAGTATTCTACTTAAATGACAAAGACGTCATAAGTACACGTCCGAGGGCGAAGATAATGATTGATATGGGCATTTACGACGAACACATGAACGCAGCGGTCGTATTTTTCCGGGTTTACGTCAAAGATTACGTTCAAAACAATTTACATATGGTTTTGCCATAACAATTACAAAAATAACTCTGATTCAATGGAGACGTCTTATACTCTTACAATCACGTGTTTGTCTACATTGGTTGGGTTAATGTTTATTTTTCATAAATTTCTTTATTGACAAACAGTGTTAGCACTGTATTAAGCAAAATAACTGTACAGGGATCTCATTAGGAAGGTATAAAAATAAAGACCAAAATTGTCGTGCTGGAGGTGAAGTGTTGAGCAGATAAAATAAATCTATATATTTTTCATGATTTTTCATGATCTCATGATTATTGTAACAAATAAATAATTTAGAATGAAATAACTCCTGACTTTTCCCCATAATAATCTGTAACTGTTTATGCTAAAGAGGAAATGATTTAACAAAAAATTAGTGTATTCTGCTTCAGAACCATAAATATTTAATTTTGAATATTTAATTTACCAAATGCCAATTAGCTGTCACCTCGCAGCCTCTTTTCCAGGGATACATGCGTTGAACAAATGACCATCCTGCCAGTTCACCTCTGCCCAGGAGAACAATGAAGTCAGTCAAGCTGAACAATTGCTGACCCATGAGTTATGTTTCAGTGAATGAGATGAGCCAACAGGATAGCTGGGTGAACACTCACTCTTGACTGACTACAATCCCATATACAAGCTAAAGTACAAGCATGGCGAATAAATCAATCTATGATTTTTCTGCTGAGACCCTGGATGGACAGCCGGTTCCACTCAGTAACTACAGGGGTAAGGTGCTTCTCATCATCAACGTTGCCACCTTCTGAGGGTCAACAATAGAGGAGGTAATATTCTACAAGGGCTCTGATCGATTACACTCAGATCACATTATCTCTTAAAACATAATCTGAACGGTCATTTTTATTTAAGGCATGTGATTGTGTATCCTTTCCCCTCAGTACCACCGACTGAATGCACTGATGGAGATGTTTGGCGACCTCAACTTTACTGTGTTAGGATTCCCCTGCAACCAGTTCGGTCTTCAGTCACCTGGTAGGTAAACTTAAGCTTTTGTAATGGGATAGAAATGACAGGCTATTGACCTGCTGGTATACTGTACCAGAAATTCTATACATCAGCTATGGTAAGTAACTGTATATTTACTCAAGTAGCTACTGTACTTAGGAGCAATTCTGAGGTACTTGTTCATGAGTATTTAAATTTTGTACTACCTTTTATTGTTACATCAGAGCAATTCAAAGGGAATATTCTACATTATATTCCTTTACATTTATTTGACTGCTTTACTTAACTGTTTATTTTCAGATTGAGATTTAGGACCACTTACATAAAGGCTAATCTGGTTGGGGTCCATTATCAGATGTCAGAGAATGATTTGTTCTCTGAACTTTTCAGTTGGTCTTTTTAATAACATTTCAAGGCCTTGCATTTTACAAAAAAAGGCAAAGATTCCATCAAAAGTCAGAATATATTAAAACATAAATCTTAAGACACCTCAGATTTAACCCACAATCCTTAGAATGGGGTTCAACATTCAAGTTACAAAACTAGCTTTGCATTCACAAGCTGCAACAGGAAGATGCTTCTTGTGCATTGATAAAAAAGAAGTCTATCAAGTATCAAGGTATACATCATTCACAGGAGAATGCCTTTTTTCTACAAAATAAGTACTCTTTCTTTGCTGCAAAACACTTTGTAACTTTTATACAAAGGTATTTTTAAGACCAGGAATTTTACTTGTAATGGAGTATTTTGCATAAATGTACTGGTATTTAATACTCCCACAACTGACCAACATGCACACTTAGTTTTTACATGCTTATGCTTATGCTATGTGGTAACATTTGACTATAAGAAACAGTTGTAAATGTACATATTTGAGTTTTCATGAGGCATATGTTTTATAAATATGAGCACTTGTTCTTTTTGCTATTATTTTTTTCAGAGGTGAATCATGAAACCCTCAATATTCTCAAGTATGTGAGACCTGGTGGGGGGTTTGTGCCGAAGTTTCCTGTCTTTGCCAAGGTTGAGGTGAATGGGTTAAATGAAGACCCTCTTTTCACCTATCTTAAGGTATTTTCCTTCACAAAGAATCTAATTATAATATGAACAGATTAAATTTGTCATCATCATATTTGTGCTGTCAGTGCTTACAACAGTTACTTTGCATTCATTACAGGAATCTTTGCCATTTGTAAACCCTGTTATTGGAGATATAAAGAAATTCTACTGGTCCCCCATTAAAGTAAATGACATTCGCTGGAATTTTGAGAAGTTCCTAATAAATGCAGATGGCATCCCTTATAAAAGGTCAGATCAGTTATAGTATGATCACACCCACAAGATAGAAACCCAGTCAGTTTCATTTGGTCAAGCATAGGTTGAACTGTTTTACTTGCTTTAATGTTTTTCTCTTACTACAGGTATGAACTTCATTGCCCAATTGAGAATGTAGAGAAGGACATAGCAGAACTTCTTTGATGGGTTTCCTTCAATGTGTCAGCGGTGGCAGAGTGATGATCCCCCAGTAAATGCACTTGTGCACCTGAGCTGGATCTGATGAGAAGAGGAACGACCCTCGGGGCTTCAGTGCATTCACTCTGAGAGAGAGTTCCTTTCAGCCACTGCAGGACTATTCATGTCACTGTCAATCTTTTCTTAACTTTGATGGTGGCTGTTACTTGAAAATAAATAAAAATGCATAAAAGTACTATAAAAAAAAGCTGTTGCTGTTGTTGTTGTTGTTGCTTTATTTTCTCTCCTGATAATACAGTAATAGTTGTAATGGGTCTCGTTAAAATCTTTTAAAGTATTTGAAATGTATAATTAAGTATACTTGAATTCATTTGAATTGGTCCTTATGCCGACCCATACTTCGAAGGTTGCGCATGCGTACTTTTCAATCTGTCATACAGCGGCAGCCAGTAAACATGGCTGGTGTTGGTTTCCGACGGTGGGCCCAAGCCATTTCTAAAAAAAAGGGCTCTGGCATCTCAGGCCTTTTGTCGGGATGCAGAGCAGGTCAGTAGGGTTATAACTTTTTAGCTATAAATCTGAAGGTTTTTCCATCAAAACATGTGTCCATGAATAAAGTTAAAAGCATCGAATTGGCTTAACCTTGACATGCTAACATTAGCCTAAACTAGCTAAGCGGCTAACGCTATTCTGAATGACGGGGAAATAAAGTCCATTATTATTCAGTGGCGAGGTTTCCTACTTTTATTGGGTTTATTCACGCATGCAATTGTTTGTGTTTTAGCCTCTGGGTTGCCAAAGAAGGCTTTACTTGGTCCATACCCGAAGACCCCGGAGGAGATGGCAGCTGCTGCAAAAAAGTACAACATGACGCTTGAGGACTATAAACCCTATCCAGACAAAGGCGAGGGGTGAGATTTATTTTAAATTAGCTTGCCATTCACTGCCATTATTTTCCTTGCAGTGTTACGGCGAATGTTGGAAAATATAAATATTGTTCAACTAACATGTTCATACATGTTTACCAGATCCATGGAAACTGTATAACTTGCAGGTAACAAGTAAGTCACTACGTGGGTAATTCACTGTATGCCATCGTTGTTTTTTTTGCAGCTATGGTGATTATCCAATGCTACCAGATAGATCTCAGCATGAGAGAGACCCCTGGTACCAGTGGGACCACCCTGATCTGAGGAGGAACTGGGGAGAGCCGGTAAGATGCTGATGACTATATCTCCTCTTTTGAACTATTAATATTTGTGATATCAGGTGCGTTATGTTCAGTCCACATATTGGTCAGACTGATCACTGCTGAAACAAGCCTGCCACTTTTAAAGTATTTATATATCCACATTTTTATGTTTTTTAGGTGATAAGTTAGTTTGTTTGTGGTTTGCTCCATCAAATTTGCAACATGCATCTTGACTTTTATTACTTTTTCTAATAAATATTACTCATCAAGACAAACGCCATACGTGTGACCCATGCATGAGCTTAGGCACTGCAATCCTAGCAACTTAATAAGAAA
The DNA here is from genome assembly GCA_029814665.1 of Acanthurus lineatus. Taxonomy (NCBI): domain Eukaryota; kingdom Metazoa; phylum Chordata; class Actinopteri; order Acanthuriformes; family Acanthuridae; genus Acanthurus; species Acanthurus lineatus. The sequence goes on from JAPZDV010000014.1 coordinate 7,371,022, forward strand.
TTTTCTCTCATTAGTAAAGCTATTGACTTAATCCAACATTGGCAATTAATTAGTGTTCAAAACTTGCTTTTATGAAAGGGCCCCAGAAATGCCAACTATATGTTTCCTGTGATTTTGATAACATGTCATGCTCCGTTTATCTAGGAATTAACTGTTAAATAAGGAAATATAAATAAATGTTTAATGTAATGTGAAAAATTTTAAATCAGGTTTTAAATACCTATCCTTAAATTCCTCTGTACAGACAATATGGCTTTTGGGTGTTTAGACAGTTTGAGATTAGTTGGATTGCACAAAAGCACTGCTTTCTCAGTAGAGGCATTGCCTCTGTGCAATTATCAACTCACTTAGATAATAGTATAAATTTGTTAATTCAGTATGAGATTGCCCATGATTGTTAATCAGTAATTGTTCTGTTTATTTTTAGATGCACCATGATTTTGACATGTTCATCAGGACTCGTGTGGATACATCTCCTGGCCCTGTGACCATGTCCTCAATGTGCAAACAGCTGTTTGGTTTCATTGGGTTTATGCTGTTTATGTTCTACGTTGGAGAGATATTCCCAGCTTACCAACCTGTTGTGAGTGCAGACCAATGCCTAGGTTTTTTTATTATCAAAACACCTGTAATGTTTTCTTCCATCCCATTCACATTACTAAATAATAGAGTCAGTAGAAAACCAGTAGAGATTTTATAGTTTAAGTATCACTCATCTGTCATTTTACTTGATCTACATATGTGCTTTTCTCCCTCTCTTAAATCAAGATTACTCCTTACCAACTAGTCAGAGTAAGAGATGCTGAAATTGCTGTCCTGTTTGACTTGTCTGTTATATACTGTAGATGATACTTGCTTCAAAGTTCACATTCAGCCTTCAAGTATTTACAGTTGTATTTATGAGAATAGACTTGTGCAATAACATTATGCATGTAATGTGAATGCACTATAACAGTGCTATATTGGGTTGTTGTCTTGTCAGTTGGGGCTGACAACTGGACACATCATTCAAAATATGTGACTGCAAAAGACAACGTTTCTGTTCTGTTTGATTACAATTTGAATGTAGAATTAATCTAAAAAACAGGCGAGGACTTCAAAAAGTCATTTATTTCTGATATCTACCACTGCTCTAGATATTTGAATATGCAAAACAAGATCTGGATACAAAATTACTTGATTAATTTTAATAAACTCAGAGAAAATATTTCCATGTAGTATCTTCAAATCATATAATTAACTTAACTCCGAGACAAACAACCTTGAACTGCTGTTGAAGACAGATAGATAACAGCACTGTTGACCTAAATCAAGAAACAGCAAAGTAGACATAGGATAATTGTTTCCAACAATTAACGCTGACTTAATTGTTTAAATTGAAATAAAGGACTCTGTTTACTCCTGCCTACACTCTTAATGAATTCCTTAACCAAGTAGTTGCATTGTATGAGCAGGACTGTCTTAGTTTTAAAGTGGTAAATAAAATATTGAATAATAAGTTTGGTATCCTTCTTTACTAAAGTAAAATCTGTAAAATAATTATTAAAATTATGATTGTGTATTTCTTTTAATAACATGCTGAGATGCACATTATTAATATAGCATTTATCTCTTTTTCAGGCACCAAAACAGTATCCCTATAATAACCTGTACCTGGAGAAAGGAGGAGATCCTGAAAATCAACCAGAGGAAGTCAAAAATTATGAAATCTAATGATTGAAATCTGATTCTACTTGTGTATATATATTCCTGTCAAGAATAAAGATGTACTTAACACTTGATGCTTTGTTTGTGTTCTTTTGTTTATGGATGTAAACCTGCCAAAAAATATAATAAAATAAATTTCTTTTGTTTTCTGGCTTTTTTAAAAAATTGCAATAATAAACATAATGACTTAAAAGTGACAAGGATCATTAAAAGTTTTTTGGATCCTTCATTATAAACCAGAAGCAAGAGAAATATCTGCCGGTTCAACGGTGAAATCGGGGTTACCTTAGGTCACTACCTAATAAGAAATGTACTTGTCGGCCACCGTAGCTTAGTGACAACACGGCAAAGCACTTTGGTCGGAATTTGGTTGCGGCTAAGCTGTTAGCTTGGCTTTTAAGTAGCGCTCCAGTCTGTTGTGGATGCGGACAGTCAGGCTGTGATATAGACAGTTGACGTGAGTTACTCTCAAACATGTATATATCTTTTTTTGCTGGGCTCAAACGTGTATGATAACACAGTGCCTCTCGTTTCTGTTAAAATACGGTAACAAGGGTGGTGGCTGTTAGCTTGCTTGCTAGCGGCTCCCGTCATGCACTGGAACGGCTGGGCAAGATGAAACGTTAACCTACTACTTAGCTCATATGACTTCTCACTTATGAGGTGGCATGTACAAGAAATTGTCTGTGTCTTTAAAACTATTGGAGTGATATTTATGCAATAAGAACGACTGCATTTATATACTATTTGTACAATATACATACTAGCCGAAGCAAAGTGTGTGTAAGGAGACATAGCTAGTTAAATACGAAATGCTATCGTTAGCTAACTTCATATCAGGTTAGCTTATGTCAAAATGTTTTTTATGTGGCTTCATGACAATTAAATATATACTTAATCGCGGGTTACTTCAATAAAGTCATAATAATGTTGTCAATCTCAGAATAATTGTATATCAATCTGTCTTTATCATGGTTAGAGGCTGATTTTGTGGTTGAGTGGTTAGCCAGCAGTTGAAGGAAATAATCGGTGGCAATCTGTCATTATGGGTGGCACCCTGTTAAAGCCAAGTTAGAAAGTAGGATGGTTTAATTTTTGGTGACAGATTTTTGTATCACAATTACAACTTTTATTTCAAGGAACTTAACAATAAATTGTTAAACTGTAGTCATTGTTGGGACAAGAAATTTAATGGAGTCGGTTTTTCTGTCCAGAATTACCTTTTGTAGAGGAAAATGAGGCTGAAGGAGATTCAGAGGACTGCCCACCAGGCGTGGAGTCCTGCCGGACACCATCCTATTTGCCTGGCTTTGGGAACATCAGCCCAACAGCTTGATGCCTCTTTTAATACCACTGCTGCCCTGGAGATATTTGAGGTGGATTTTTCTGACCCATCACTGGAAATGCAGCTCAAAGGTTCATTACCCACAGCAAACAGGTAAAATACGTGTTCCTGGCAGGAATGTTAGCCACTGTTCTACAACTGTCCACATCTGCCACTGTAGAAAAGCGACTTTAAGCCACATACTTTCATCCTTACTCTTAGTCTTGTGTGGTTTAGTAAAACAAATTTATTGCATAGCTGATTTCCCATCAAAACCCCTAAATGCACCAATTCCTTGTCAAATTCCTTCACATTGTCTAAATTTGATCAAAAATGCAAATATGCCTACTGCTGCATCACCATTATGTCATTTGTTGCAAATAACCCCCTGTACTTTTTGCATTTCATAGGTTGCACAGTATCGTTTGGGTGAATTTTGGAATGGGAGCAGATGGTACTGGAGGGAGACTAGTTGGTGGCAGTGAAAATGGCACAATAAGTGTATATAACCCAGAAGTCATAATGAGCTCTGGTGCAGACGCAGTGGTGGGACAGTCTGACAAACACACAGGACCAATTCGAGCACTGGATTTCAACCCTTTTCAGGTAAATGCCGTTAGTCAGAATCCACCGTGTCCTTGAGAGCAGAACTTTTATTATTGTCACTGTACTGCACTTTTACTTATCTTTCTCAAATTTTAATCTCCTAGAATAATCTTCTTGCATCAGGAGCAAATGATTCAGAGATTTATATCTGGGATCTGAACAACTTTAGTAGTCCTATGACCCCAGGAGCAAAGACACAGGTGAGTGTGTAATTGTTAGATCAGACATTTAGTGTATTTCATGCAGCTGTTGTGAGGGATGAGTTTACCTCTTATTTTGATCCTGACCTATCAACTTTTTGATTCAAAACAGGAAACACAAACCACATCAGTCAGCTTTCTCGTTGTTTCAACCTCCTTGTAGTTTCATGTCTGTGATTTATGAATGAAAGCCACAAGAAAGTTTTGTTTATGGTTTCCATTTTATGTTGTGTAGTGTGTTCAACTCCCTTAGATTGTAGCTGTCATATGGACATTTTCGTAAAAATAGAACCATGTGTCATGCGGCTTATACTTCATAGAATTCATAGAGACGTCACTGTTTAGCTTTTATCAAACTTTATTTAAAGGGTCATTTGAATAGGTACAAACAGCATTTGCATGGCACAAGCATTGCAGTATTATCATTTGAGCCTTAGGGTTGTGTTTGTTTTCAGATTCACAGCCAGGTTTGTTTAAAAGGTAACAATCTTTGTCTCTGCTTTCAGCCTGCTGAAGACATCAGTGTTGTGTCCTGGAACAGGCAGGTTCAGCACATCCTGGCCTCGGCCAACCCCAGCGGGAAAGCCGTTGTGTGGGATCTGAGAAAGAATGAGCCCATCATCAAGATTAGTGACCACAGCAACAGGGTTGGTGGCTTTCAGTCAAAGTCCAAAGTTACTTTTTGTCAAACAGTGTTTTCTGCTAGTACATAAAATGCCCAGCTTGGTAGTACCTTTTTCCTTTTGTGCGTTACAAGCTTTTGTATAATGTAATATGAGAAAAGAATGAGGCAGTTAACTCTTCCACTCAGAGAATCTAATCAGACTACAAGCTGTAAGGTGAATGGGTAACATAAACATGGCTGTTGTAACTGTGAAGGCCATCACATCCCCTCTGACTGCAGTTGGCAATACAATAAACCTACCAACACACCAAATTGTGTTCTCAAATTGAACATTTTGAAATTTGTTTGCTTGTATTCTGATGTGAAATTGACCATAAAAAATGACTACTTCTTTTTACTTTTGGAAATCTATATCAACTACTTTTCAAATCAGCTTTATTCACTAAAACTTATTTAAAAAGAAAATGTGCTACTTAAATGGTAATTAGTGGTGGGAAACAATTATGACTGGTGTGTTAACTGAATGCCAAATTGCCTTCTAAGCTGCCGTATAACCATTTGCTAACGAGCAGTGTAGATTTTAAAAGGCTATCTTTAAATGGAGTCTGCAGCACTAACTCCACATGGAACACATCATGGGTACGTTTCCACATCACTTATTCGGTAAAAACAGATTGGTGATGCTGTGTTGCTCTCATTATTCTCAGTGAAGTTTGCCTTCCAGCCTTTTTTTAAGGTTAGACAGAAAGTTAATTAAAACAATTATGTTATGTTGTTATGCACACTGTAGAAAGTCTCTCATTGCCTCATCTGCAATGTGATTTCAGATGCACTGTTCAGGAATGCTCTGGCACCCTGATGTGGCCACTCAGTTGGTCTTGGCCTCTGAGGATGATCGACTGCCCGTCATCCAGATGTGGGACCTCCGTTTTGCCACATCACCTCTGAAAGTGCTTGAGAACCACACAAGGTGAGGATTTAACGGGTTGAAAGTTCTTCTCCTTTCTGTTTTTCTGTCATCCCTCAGAGTGTAGTCCATGTACCTTTTTTGTAACCTTTCTTACAGGGGAATTCTCTCCATATCCTGGAGTCAAGCTGACTCTGATCTCCTGTTGAGTAGTGCTAAAGACAACCGAATCCTCTGCTGGAATCCAAACACTGGAGAGGTAAATGACCGTAACTGCTGCTTCTGTTATCCCTGTATTACCTTGACTCATTGATGTGAATTGATTTGGATTCTCATGTGTCATTTTCTTATTTCAGGTCATTTACGAGCTTCCAACAACAAACCAATGGTGTTTTGATGTCCAGTGGTGCCCCAGGAATCCAGCCCTGCTTTCAGCTGCTTCATTTGATGGGAGAATAACTGTTTACTCTGTGATGGGAGGGAGTTTGAAGGCTCAGCAGCAAAGTACAGCTGATAAGGTAGCAGCTGTTAAAATGTGATATATCTTCAGAGGCTGTGTGTTTAGCTGCTTTTGTCCACAAGATGGTGCTGTTCTCAAAGTATTGACAACTGCCACGGAAGTGCAGACTGTAGTAATTTATCTGAAAGATAGTTAAGAGACTGTCTGGAAGTTTACAGGGAATATCCTGAAGTAGGGCTTCATTTGCAGTTGTTTCCATTGTCTATTAATCTGCTGATTATTTTCTTAATGTAGTGATTAATCGTTTGGTCTGTAAACATGTCAGGAAAAAACTATGTTCACCAATGATTACAACACAAGTTAACAAATTCAAGTCTTTTTTGAGTAACCAGCAGTCCAAAAACCAAAAGATAATCAGTTTACTCTGTTTGAGAACTAATAAAACCAGCAGATGCAAAGCTAGAACCAGTGGACATTTGGTTTAATCAATACATCCACTTTAAAAAAATGTACCATTTAATTTTCTTTTTAGCTAAGTAATCTAAATCTCTTTGGTTCTGACACAGATACATAGCTTGAAGCCTGGCAAGATTGATTCTTAAGTGATCCTGTGACTTATCTTTAAAATTTAGCTGCCTGGTATGAGTTATGCTTGTTTTAACATTTAACTTTTCTATTGAACAGATATCGTCCTCATTTGATACAATGGATCCTTTTGGGACAGGGCAAGTGCTGCCTCCCTTGCAAGTTCCACAGTCAACAGTACAGGAAACCATAGTTCCCCCTCTGAAGAAGCCACCTAAGTGGGTGCGCAGGCCAGTGGGGGCGTCCTTTGCTGTAAGTACATTAGAATATTCTACAAGCATGTGATGAAAAATGTATTGTTAAAATTTTCAGATTAATTTCTTTTACAATGAATGTGTATTGTTTCTATTTCCCCCAGTTTGGTGGAAAGCTGATAACCTTTGAGAATCCCAAGCTCCCTCCTGTGCAGAGCCCTCAGCCTGTCCCGAGACAAGTGTTTATGAGCCAGGTTACCACGGAGACAGAGTTCCTTCAGCGCTCCAGGGAGCTGCAAGCAGCTCTGCAGTCGGGCTCCTTTAACAGCTACTGCCAGGCCAAGATTCAGAACGCCAAGTCAGACGCTGAGCAGGACATATGGAAGTTCCTTCTGGTGGGCCCTCTCACCCTCTTGATTTTTAGACATAGACTCTCAGTCAGTGTGGTGTTATCATATCAACATACTGTCTCTGTTTACAGGTAAACTTTGAGGATGAAGCCCGCATTAAATTCCTCAGACTTTTGGGTTTCAGCAAAGATGAATTGGAGAAAAAGGTATTCTGACTCTGATAGCTATTCTTACCGTAGCTTTTGGTTAATAGACATCATAAAAACATGAGCCTGTGTCTTATATTTTGCATCTTTGCTGTAAAAATTTGTTTATTCAGATTTCAAAATGCCTGGGGAAGAGTTTCCAGCACAATGGGCATGGAGTGGATGCCAATGATCTGGCAGAAAAGATGCAGCTGCTCTCCACTGAGGTCAGCGAGACTACACAAAAAAACATCTATTTTCAGATCTTTTTAGTCATTGCTGTTTGCTCCAAGTTTTGCAGAAAAATTATAATTTAAAATATCTGTTGTTGTATACTCAGAGGACTGAAGAAGCAACAGACGCTAGAACCTCTGGCTCAGTTTCGCCAGCAGACTTCTTTAGTCAGACCCCAAAGGAAAACTCCAGCTTCCAGATCCCTGTATCATGTGGTAAAAAAAAATCCCTCAATTATTTTATGTCACTCTTTAAGTTGTTGTTCATCTTGTGTTGTTTGTCATGGTTGGGAATGTAACTACTATTTGCACTGCTTCATTAATGTCCGGTGACCTTGTTATTCTTTTGAAGATACGGATGGTTTGATTAGCCAGGCGCTGCTGGTTGGTAACTTTGAGGGAGCTGTGGATCTGTGTCTGAATGATGGTCGTTATGCTGAAGCCATCCTGTTGGCTATCAGTGGAGGAGAGGAGCTGCTCAAGAAAACTCAGCAAAAATACCTAAGCAAGCAAAAGAGCAGTGTTTCAATGGTAAGAGTGTATTTGACTTGTTATGGTACAAACACACAGGGAGGATATTTAGATTGTATTTTAAGTCATTTTTTTCCCCAAATACAGCTTATATCCTCAGTGGTGACCCAAAACTGGAGAGACATAGTGCAAAGTTGTGAGCTGGACAATTGGAAGGAAGCTCTTGCTGCTCTGCTGACTTACGCCCACCCTGAAGAGTTTGCCCGTTTGTGCGGTAAGTCGCTTTCACTGTAGCAGCATGTTGACTTCGCTGCAACTTGCCTCTCTTCAAGGAGAACAGTACCATCTCAGCGGGACTTGTCTTACTTGTTGAATAACTTTGCTGTCAGTGCTCAGCCCAGTGCTCTTATAACAGTATTCCCTTTGTATTTAACTTTGTTTTATTTTGTAATTCTTCTGTTAGATACCCTGGGAGGCCGTTTGGAGCATGAGAGAACAGAGAAACGCTGCCTCCAGGCCTGCCTGTGTTACATCTGCTCTGGGAACATTGAGAAGTTAGTGGAGTGCTGGGCCTCGCACAGAGACAGCGCCTCCCCTCTTGGTCTAGAGGTACAATCTTTGTTAGGTTTGGTCAGGTCTTTGCATGATCAAATATTGTTGAAATAAAGGCATGTGTATGACAATATTCTCAAATGTGAAAGATGCGGGAAGTCTTATTTGTATATGCTTCCACATTCAAAAAGAATCAACAAAAAGATGAGAATAGTTACAAAAAAACAGACTCATTTCATGATAGTGATTGATTTTTTTAAAATGGCATTTCATGTGTGATATTTTATGTATGACACTAATTAGGAATGGTTACTTGTACTGACGTGCAAAACCGGTGGAGCAGTTAAAATAGAAATTGGAAGACAGTCTTTACAGCCTGCACATGCATTGCCGTTGTAGCCCAAAGGTAAGGGCGTACCATGTGACCTTTTTTATGTTTTTCAGGATCTGGTTGAAAAAGTAATGATGCTGCGCAAGTCAATCGAACGCCTGCGCAACAGCGAGGTGGCAGTCCAGAGCCCCATCCTGGCCGAAAAGCTGACCTGTTATGCTGGTATACTGGCTGCAGAGGGCAGTCTTGCCACTGCCATGACCTACCTGCCTGAAAACTCAGACCAAGTAAGAGGCATAGTAGGAACTTAATGACAGAGCTCCAAATCCTTGTTTTTGTTTTATTTAGATTGTAATAAATACCGCTTTGTGGTTGCACAATTTCCCACAGCCTGCGATCCAGATGCTGAGGGACAGACTGTTCCACGCTCAGGGAGAGGCTGCTGTCGGACAGCAGCCTCCCAACTCCAACAGAGTCAATGTGTCCACAGCAAAGCCTGCTCCTGCTGCTCAGACTCCTGCACCAAAAGCCCAAGTTATGGTATGAACGTATTATTTTGTGTGATTTTTGCGTAATAATGGATGTTTGAACTCGATTTAAACACATTTTTTTACCCCCATCCCTAGAGTCAGTACCAGCCTCCTGCTCCTGCTCAACAGCAGCCTCCTATGCCGTCGATTTTTACACCACAAGCTGGTCCAACCAACACTGGGCCTGGTCTGCCACCTTCTTCGCATGTACTGCCACCCACTGCCACCCGCCCTGCCATTAGACCTCCCTATCCCCAACATCCTGCTTCTGCTCCAGGTTTGACGTTGATTGTTTCTATTCTACTTCCAGATATTTAAGGCTGATTTTATCTCGTGGTTGATGATTTATTTAATGGTTCTTTCCTTTTCCAGGTTTCCTTTCTCATCAGCCATTCCAGCCTCAGCCTATGCCTGTCAGCGGACCTGCAGCCTTCCCTCCTCCAGGTCCTTCTATGCCAGCTGCTAACTTATCAGGACCTCCTCTTCAGCCTTCCTCAGCAACCCCTGGAGGCCTGCCCCCAATGCCCAGCCCTGGGGTGCCACCGACAAGCTTCATGCCATCTACCTCTTTACCCTCAGGCCCCATGCCCCCCAGCTCCCAACCTGGAGCTCCGGTTCCCATGTATCCAGGGGGCCTTCACAACCAGGGGCCCGCACCTCCCATGGCATCTGGTCCCTATGCTCCTCTTGGATCAGGTTATCCACAGGGAGGCCCCGGTGCTCCAGCTGTAAAGCCTTTCTCACCTCCTACTGTTGCTCCTCCTCCTACAGGTAGATGTTATGTTGATAACTTCACAATTTACAGTTACATCAGTTTCTTGTCTACTTGTCTCACACATTTATGTTGGTGGTTGTAGAGGGAGACAGATGTATATGTGTTATTATGAATCTGTTGCTAATGGTTATTGAGTCCTATTCAGTTTTCCACCTTATTTGACTTGCAGGATACTTTCCCTGGCTGAATATCCAGTGTGACCAACAAGGTGACAGGTCTAGGGTTATATATAGAACAAGAGTTCGTTGAAAAATTACAGCTGAGTGACCAGACAAAACACATGTATAATATAATACAATATTGCATCCCTGCTTCAGGATTTATGTTTTTAATTAATGGCAGTCTACTCTTAAGACCTTCTTTATTGTTCTGGTCCCTCAGTGTGTTTTTGGTGGTGTTTGCTTGTGCTGCTGTATGCTTAAGGGAAATTTAGAGAGCTGATCTAATTTTATGTTTGTCAGCTGAAACAAAGTAAACAAAATCACAGTTTGAGTCAAGATACATTGGGTTTTAATCTGGATCATGCTTTTTAGAGAGAACATGCTCTTCATACTCTGCAAACAAGACTTAAGTAGGACAATTTACAATATTTTTCACTGATACATTTGTGTTTGAGCTCGAAAAGGTACATATGATACGTGAGAGGCTTATGATTATGATTTAGCAGAGATTCTGAGGATGCTGCCTGAACATTTTGCTCTATTTGCTGAAACTGCTGAGATGCGTGGCATAATGACATGTTTTTACTTTGAAGTTTTTGCCACGTAGACTAACTTTGGCTCAAAGAGATTGTCTTGTGTGGACAATCTTTGGCTGCTTGAGTGTGACTTCTGGGAAAAAAATGCTACTAGTTTCTTCTAATTTTCTCTTCTTGTTCTTCTCTTAAATTTAGGACCCCAAGAAGGCTGGAATGACCCACCGGCAGTGCGAGGTGGACCCAGGAAGAAGAAGGTAGTACCTTATTTTTCACAATCAAAACAGTCTTCAAGATCTTTCAATTTTGTTTTGCTGAGAGACTTTAGAGGTGTGCTCAGCCCTCTTTACCTTTGAATTACAACCCTGAACTTACCAGGACATTGCCTGGAGGAGCTCCTAATCAGTTAGACCAAACTTTAAACAGACTTTACCCAATCAGCACCCTCATTAAAACTCTGTGTAACTGTTTAACAACTTAACACTTGTGTCAGGACAGGTTATTGCTTAAAGATTTAATAATGAGTAACTAGCTTTTTTGTATTCTCATAACTTTTTTTCCAGCAGCAGGGTGCAAATGTTTTCAGCAAACAAACTCTAATAAACCTGCCACCCGTTCACTGCTAGCTAATTTGTACATCTCCTTTGTACATCTCCTTTGTCCCCAGATGGCCACAAAGCCAGTAAATGAAACTTAATTTGACAAATGTAACCTGCTAACCTCATCTCAAGTTCAGAGTTTAAAAAAAATTTCTCTCACTGTGTCTTACTGTTTTGTGTTTGCAGGTCCCTGATAACTACACTCCACCTGCCCCCATCACAGCCCCTGTGATGGGATTCCCCGTGGAGGCCCCTCAGCCCCATGACCATGCCCAAGTTGCCCCTGGAGCCCCCCAGGAGCCTAGCGTGCAGGTTAGCTTCCGTCAAGTGGCTATTATCTGAATTCTCAACAGCAACGCACATGGCAAATGTGTCAGCACCTCCTATTAATGCGTCCTTGTTTTCCTCAGCTCCTCCAGCAGCTGCCAGCAGAGAGGGTGGAGCAGAAAGAAATCCCAGCTGAACACATGGTCCTCAAATCCACCTTTGACAGCCTGGTGCAGCGCTGCCAGTTAGCAGCAAGAGACCCAGTAAGTCTTTCATTGTGAATGTGAGGCTGCATGTTTTTAAGCTAATACTGACTGATCAATAAAAGGAAAAGGTTTTGGTTTTAGTGCATATAAAATGATTTACAAATGTTTCCTTTTCAGCAAACAAAAAGGAAACTTGATGATGCAGCCAAACGTTTGGGATACCTCTATGACAAGCTGAGAGACCAGTCGGTAAGAAATTATTAAGCTATGTGAAACACACGGTTATTATGTCGTAAAAAAAACATTTAACTGAGAAGCTATGTGCTGAAATTATATTCTTACAAGCTGGAAAAAGCAAAGACAAACAGCTTGATTAGTCCCAATCAAATACTGAAATGTGAGAAAAATTTGAAGTTTAAAGTGAAATTAGTTTTTTTATCACCAGTAGGACACACCTTTACAAACCATTTTTTTTACCTAAATTTTGAATTTGTAATATAATTTATACCATGTGTTGTCCAAAAAACAAAAACAGAAGAATATGTATTCTGGTGCAGCACAGCAGTGTTTAATATTGTTTCCCTGCTGATCTCTTAGCTCTCTCACAACATCCTGAACGGGCTCCACGAGATCAGCCGCTGCGTTGCAAGCCAGAACTACCAGCGAGGCCTGGAGATCCACACTCAGGTGGTCAGCAGCAGCAACTTCAGCGAGATCTCTGCCTTCATGCCCATCCTCAAAGTGGTCATGACTATCGCCAACAAGCTGGGCGTCTAACCGCTGAGGACAGCACCAAGCCACACTTCAGTGTTATCATATTGTTATATATGTATTTATTTCTCTTTTTTGTTGACCTGATGACATGCTTTGATAATGAGAATGATAACTGATAATATTACAGGTTGTGATCGTCATCACTCCATACGTACTCCTTCCCTGAGTACTCGACTGATTTGGGCAGTGAGGTGGATTCTTTTGTAGAGATTTGTCAATGTTGCTGTGGTAATTTTACAATAAGATGAATGTATTCTGAAAGTCGTGATTCTGTGTAAATTCAACGGTTGATGTAATATACAAATCGATTGGTGGAAATTAAATCAAGGCAGTGTTTGTACAAGTAGGTGCATTTTCAGTCCACATTACACTCTAAACATGCATATTTTTTTTTTCCTCTCAGTTCAGTAGTCCTCAGACACATTGTTGATTAAATACATGCAGTGCTTTAACTGCAGAAACAAAACATCTGGGACAAGCTACTCCTACGTCCTCTGCAGGGGTGGAAATCGTGAGAATAAAATCTGGGTTGCACTTGCCATCTAGCCTGTTGATGTAACAAGAGAAGTAACAGACTAACTCTTTTTACTGAGTGTGTGTCATTTCACAACAAGCGTCAAGAGCATTTGAAAACACTGTAACATAAATACTGATTGTTCTCCTCACCTGCTGTAACCGATTGTGTCCAGTTGATGGTGCCATGAGGGGTTTTGGGCCAAAGCACTGCAGAAGACAGTGATTGTCAAGTTGTTGTTTATTTTCATTTTATTTTTCTCTTAATTTTGTCTTAACTTAGCCCTGTTAGCGCTGTTACTACCTGTTAGCTTGTGCGAATGACTGTCTTTTTTGTTCTTTTTTGTTTTTTTCATCAGTGTGCATGTCGTTAACCCCCTTCACTCACTGCAGAGTTCTCATGGCAGCTCATAACAAAGAAAATTGTTAATTTTTTTAATTTACGTTGAACTACAAATGAATTGACTTCCGTGCTGCACCCTTCATGTTTAAAGATGCTTTCACTCATCTTTCCACCCAGACTACATCTTATACTTTTGGAACTCTGGATTACTTAGTTTTTAAAAATCGTGTTTGTTTTAGGTTAGACCATACAGTTATACCAACGTAAAATGAACTGACAAATGAAAACATATGATATTCTGAGGATTAGTAGCTGGACATAAAGCTGGATCGTTTGGTGTATCATGGCAGCAGAAGGCAGTAAAGTGCCTCAGTGCTCATTTTGGTTGCACAGATATTTATACAATCCATGTTGCTTACTTTACTCATTGCGGTATCTTTTTTCAAATAAAACTTCACTTCAAATGTCTTTAGAGTCGATTTATTTCTTGACTCATGAATTAATCATGTCATACACATCAATGAGATGTAACCAAGGGCTTAAGAAATCATTTATTAAAGCTTTATAAACCGGTTATCATAGGTTCTAAATGCTTGGAAGAGAACGCTTGGACACAACTTCACCACTAGATGTCACTAAATCCTTCACACTTGACCCTTTATAATATTTGTAAATGCCAAAGAGATGACTTATCAGAAAGTGAGAGCACCTTGACCTTTCATGATCAGTCAGCTAAAAATAATGATCAGGTGTTATTTTTACACCAGTCAGATGGGTTTATTACAGTCTGGCAGCTTAATCCCTGTACTATTTATGGTTTATAACTAAGATTATTAGATTAGACACATTATTAAATTATTCAGTTGCAAGGGTACCCAGAATTCTTTTGTGTGTGTTTGTGTGATATGATATCATATATTTAGAGCTTGTTCACTTACCAATTCAAATGACTTGGCAATGTCTGTAACCCATTGCAGGTTACAGATATACCAATTTAAAATACTTATTTTACCGAAGAAATTTTATGCGTAATATGACAAGATATGTGAATTTACTGTAAAATAGATGGCCCATCTTTATACTGATATATTTACAGAGTACTACAGAAGAAAGCAAGCAGTTATTTTTTAATTGTACAGTTATAGTTACGAACATGATTTTGAATTGAATTACTCAACAATGTTAAATATCAAACTGTAGTGCACACGAATGCATCAAAAATACACTGACATGACAATAAAACGACGTCTGAAATAAAATGAATGAAATTGAAAATTGATTAGCCGACTATTGATGCTTTATTTTGCCACTAATTTCTACTCTGAATATTAGAAGTCCCTCTGTTCAACATCAGGCATGGGGTTTGTCTTTCTGATGCCAGTGCAACAAAATACAATTGGGGTAGTTACTGCCGGCACTTTAAAGTTTTATCTTAGCCTCGCCTTAGTTGCGGCCAATTTTCCTATTTTCACCAAAGACACATGAACGCACCAAAGTTTCCATTCACGATATTTTCGATTCAGACACTGAGGGCTTAAAGGGGCGTTTCATAATTCATAAATTTAATTTACAGTAAAACCCGAGGCGGTGAAGTGGCAGTTTGTAAGCTGGCACAGGTGATTCTCCCGCCGCTCCGCTATTGGTCCAGAAGGATCATAAGTCAATAACTGGCCGCTGATTGGCCGGTTGCAGTCAGACGCTGTGTGCTGCGTGGCGTGGATGTTTTTTGGGTGTTTGAACTCCAGTAACCCCGGTCATGGCAGTCTGGGGTGATGTTAATATAAAGACCTCTGAGTCTGAGTCACACTGTACTCTGCCTACATGGGGAGTCTGGTTGCAGGAGTCCATACACTAGTTTAGATGATCCTGCCAAACCAGCCAAGTGTTTGCACCTCCTGGACAAACACTTGGCTGGTTTGTCTGTACATACTTGTATATTCAAGTGGCAAGTGTGTTATTTGCTCCAAACATGTAGCTGCCAGCTGTTGTTACTCTTCAAACTTTGCTGATAAAAAACATAACTCCCAAGTACGATCTGATGCTTTTATTATAGATTAAGTTAACCAAAAAAGTAGTCAAATCAAATCAAATCAACACTGTGGTTATGCTTACACATTAATAAATCAACAATTCTTATCCAGTAATGTGGTATATGTTGGCTAAAATGGGCCACTCTACAGTTTTTTTTTTTATGTTCACGTATTTTTTTTTTGATGCAATTTTTTTCCCCCTTAGGTTCATTTTAATTATAATTTACCTGAAAATTTTGTTCCATCTTTTTTCAAAGCACAAATTCAGTGGAATCATTCTTAATATCACTAATATGGATGAGTTCAATATCTTATAATCAAATAGATTAAAAAAAATACACATGATAAGATAACCATTTATTTTCATACAGTGGTTTTCTGTGCTGCCCCTTTACCTGTACCAGGACATTAGCTACAGTGTGATTTCTGCTGCTTTTACTCGCAGTCTCATCACTGACTGTGACTAAAATAAACTAAGCAGGGGTGGAATGTAAGAAGTACACATGGTGCTACTTAAGTACTGTACTTTATACACATACACGTACGTGTGTGTGTATGTGTGTGCGTAAAAACCCATGATCAGCCTATAAGATGCATCGCTGTAGGAGTGACTAGTATCATATAATGTAGGTAAAATTAGATCCACTTCAACAAGCTACATGTTTATAGTGTTGCTAAAATAAATAAATATCCTTTTGAATACTGGGAGAAGGGTCTTTTCTGCATAATGTGCATACTCTTACGATTACACATTACATCATGGTACTACATTGTGGTATTACTACTTCAACTTAAGTAAATCTGATTACTTCCTCCACCAGTTTGTGCTAAGCAATGCAGCTAACAATCATTTCCTTACTGATAAGAATGTATTTACTCTATGAAATCCTCTTTTGACAGGGTTAAAGGTTTTTCTACTCTATAAATGACTTCAACTTTATGATTCCCAAACTCTGTACTCCTCGACCTGACAGAGTCTGATCTAATATAAACTGGTCTCAGCACACTGGTCCTACATTCCTCTGTTGCCTGTGTAAACCAACACGTATTCAGAGTGCCTTCCTCATCTGCAGGCAAGACCAAATAACTGCAGTATTGAATAGTCGGAATATATTTGACTTGCATGCTTGTCAGCAGCTAAATGAATGTTAAGTTGTTTATCCCTTATGCTAAAAAACATTTGGTTAAAAGTGACCCTGTGTGGGCTCCTTATAGCAATGATGCTATAACTGAGGTCATTTAAATCGGCACGAATGAGTAGAAAACAACCCAACTGAAGGCGTGATTTGATCCAGTAACCCAACAATGACACCAACACAGGGTCAGAGGACCCCATTTGTATTACATTGCTTTTTAAGCCAGTGTTTTTTAGCGTGCAGAAGGCGAAACCTGGCCAGGAAACAGAAAACACCCAGAAAAGTCCCAGTTGGCTTGAACTGCATTTTGTTGACCATCTGCACGCAAATAACAGCTGTGGGAGAAGTATTTGGGTCATTTACTTGAGCAAATTTTGAAAAAATAAATGAATGAGTAAAAATATGTTAGGGTTCTGAGTTTAAAGTACAAGCAGTGATCAAGTAGTAAGATATTAAGTGGAAGAAGTTTAATGTTGACTACTTAACATGTAAGTACTGTATACTCGTGTACATTTCAAACACTTTAAATAATCTCGGTCAGTAATTCTGTTGATTGTTTATATCTATAAAATCTGCATCATATTTTAGGAGCTGTTTATGTTTTGTGTACAAAATTTGAAACAGCAAAGTATTAAAACATTATAAAGTTTTGTGTTGGTTGAAAAGTTTAAGCACATTTACTTAACTACCATTAGGTATTTTTTTGAGGTACTTCTACTTTCATTTATGCTGCTGTGTACTCTTACTGCACTACATCTGATAAATACATATTTTTACTTCTTATTCCATTTCTGTAGATTCATTTGAAAGCTATGCTGATTAGGTACATTACTGATTAAGAGAATAATGTATGTGTTTATGAGCAAAATACAAGATGATCTAAATAAGGGCTGCAAGCAACTACTTTCTGATGTTATTCTGATTTAAATTTCTCATACTAATTGATTCATCAGATGTGTTCAAATTTAATTTTGTGTAAAAGTCACCAAACCCCCAAAATATGCAGTTTTAAATGACATATTACAGATAAACCCTGTAAATCTTTACCATGATTAGTTTTTTGCTTGAATCTTGACCAGCTACAAGATTAAAATACTGTTTACATGCCACTGCATCAGTCATAATAACCCAGTAATATCTAACTGTATGACATCGACAGAGACCAGTTAGCCCCCCTGAGTTCTCCACTTTAATACTTACAGTGTATTTAGCTGTTAGCACTACAGTTTTACCTAAATTACACTTAAAATGCAGGGCTTTTACTTGTATTGAGGTATATTTACTTTGTTTTATTCCTTCTTTTACCTGATTGAGGATCCAAATACTTTTGCTACCACTAACATTAAGATATCCTGCCAATACCAACAACTTGCAGTGATATTCCGCCAGAAAAGAGCAGGTTTCTTTCGCTAATAGTGTATAATGATGAAGCCTGAATCCAGCCCTGTTCATCATTTAAAGTATGACAGCCTCTGTCCTCATTCTGCACAGAATCAAGATTAAATGCTTCCTGCAGGTGATTTGCTGCTGTTGGACTGTTCTTGGCCTGCAGCAGCAGCTGGATCATCTGTTTTACTTCTAACACACCTGTCATTAAAACTCACACCCAAGTTACCCAAACTAAAAACTCTGAAACTGCATGCCAAAATATGCAGTTATACCAAAATACAATTTAAAAAACACACATTAAAGGAGCTCATCAGGGAAACAAAACAATCTGGCATAAACAGTGGAGTGTTAAGCTGTTTTAGCCAGTTTTATATGCAAGAAAGAAAAGACACAATGAATGAAAATATAAAGAAAGAAGAGCAACTACTGTTTTGAATTAAGAGTGTATTGAAAATATTGTGAATTTTATTTCAGAGTAGAATACAGTTGAGATTTGACGTTATCATTTAGACCCTCCTTGTCATTAGCAAAGTGTTGGTTATGGCCCTTTGGCCAGCAGGGGGTGTTTGCATGGCTTGTGATATATTGTAGGTTTTGGTGCACTAACATTCCTCATGACAGCACCTTTGTTTGAAGGTTCTCATACTGAGATGCCGTCATGGGTTGGTTATGCTTGGCACATCCATCAGGGCCCATATTTTGCAAGTTAAATCTCTCGATTAAACATTTGCACCAGACATCAAGTTTGTATCTGATTCTTTGAAAATGAACCTTTATCCTTTATTTGTGTTTTCAGCATCTCAATGTTGTAATGCTACCATTAACCTAAATTAAAAGCTCATGTGGTTTCAGAATAAAAACGATGTTCCACGTGGTGCTGCAGCCTGTAAACAAGGACTTCAGTCAGATTTGTTTTGTGGTACTTGAACCTTTTTGTCTTAACTGACAGGAAGTGAAGAAGATCAGGAATGGATGCAAGTCATAAGGCATTTGGTTAAATCCTGATTCTTGGGAAAAATAAACAGGAGCTCCAATTTGATAAATTAACATTTTTCTGTAGGAATTTGTCTGCCAAATCTTGGAATGCATAAAAATCAGTTCAGGTTAGAGCAATCTTTTTTTTTTTTTTGTCAATAATAAAAAAAAAAGAAATAAATACATAAATAAGATAATATAAGCATTCCGCACACCAGAATTTAAGATTAACATAAACATCAATGCACCTGAAACCTTGAACTGACAATCAGCTTTGGAGAACATCGAAGGGAAACCAGACCTCGTCTCAGAAATCACCACAGCAACAGTTCTGATGATCCAAAAACGATGCAGCTCCACAGCACATTACAAAAATAGACACAGTTCTGCCATTAGAGTCACCGACGAAAAACACCTCACTACAACACCTACTACAGTATATTATCATGCATGGGTGGCATGCTGTTTTGCAACACCAGAACTGTCACATGGCTGGTTGCTACATCAACCCATGAGATCTCTGCTGCACATGTTTCAGGACAAAAAGGACATGTCAGATAAAATCTCAGGAGGAAACAAAGCCACTGATGCCATGATGCTCAAAAACTTCCACAATGATGTTGAGTGAAGAAGCAAAATCGTTTTAGTGATCTTCAGCGGACCGCTGAGATGGTTGTAAATATGTCGACAGTTGGCACGCTTTTGGCACAATGATATTTTCATTAAAACACAAAAATGGTTGTAAGCTTAAATTACATTTATTATTTTCTATTAGACCGGCAGTTTTAGGTTCATTATAAATTATAGAATCTTACGTAGACTTTATCTAACTATAACACACACTATATACAGCATGTGTTTACCTTTTTCTTCATCCCTTGACTTTTCTGCATGTTGGGTTTGGTTACACACTGCAGAACTGCGTTTCCATACAGTTCAGCATACCAGTTTTCAATATATTCAGGTGGTTATAAGATGGTCTGGGTTCCCTCACTCTTCCATCATGTGCCATATTTAATTAAAGCCAGCAACTTTCTCTTAAACAATATATGATTCAAACTCCAATCCCTTTTACAGATCTTTAAGCACTCAAACTGCATTCTTGTTAGAACTGTAAAAATTTCTTGTAAACTTCAATAAAACGCAACAACAAGTCACCTTATCAGTTGCAATGTTACTCCATATTTAGTGCTCCACTTCTTGTCTAGTTTGATTAATTATTGAGTAATACTTACATAAAAAATGATCGGCTACATGACTTTGCATGAAGAATGCACACCAAAGTGGCAAAACAGCAGAGAATGACGTTGACTCTTAAAATGTATCTACCTCAAATCTAAAACTTCTTTGCAAGCTCTTGGCCTGACTGAACAATAGAAACCAAGGCCAAGAGCTTGGCAAAATGTGTTTGTTATCCATCTTGAACAATTTTGTTAAGTTACAGCTACAAAAACCACAAAAACAAGCAAAATGTGGTCAAGGCCCTCATGAAGCTGACTTTTATCCTCAGAGAATGAGAGATGTAGAGCTGTCAAAGGACTGTGATGCTTCTTCTTTTCGGTTGTTTTGCCTCGAAGTTGACCACAATTCAACTCTGTTAGCCACTCCGGTGGCTTCCGTCTCCAGTGCGCTGTATCCGAGCCAAGACCATCTCGTGCGACACTCTCTTGCGGTCCTTCGCCAGGCCTAAGTAGCACATGAAGTCGATGAAACAAGTGGTAAGGTTCAACTTACAGCCAAACTCGCTGGTTGCATAGTCATAGGGGAAAGAGTGGTGATAATTGTGGAATCCCTCCCCTGCAAGGTACAAAAAAAAAAAAAAACAGCGGTCAACAAATTGTAACACCAGAAAATTACTGAACATTTTACATCGTTAAAGAAGCATTTACTGCTAGAAAAACAATCTTTTCAATAAAGCTGGCTGTTTATGCAGTAGCAAGAAGTATATATTTCTATAAAACTGGTCCTACATGACCAGATAAAATTGGGAAAATGAGCTGCGAGTTTCAATTTTGCTCAAATTGTAGTAAACCTACAATCAGAATGCAATGCACAACACCACAAACCAGACAGATAAACTCGCCCATGGATAGGTGACATGCTGTCATTGGGCGTTACTTTGTTTTGGTAAATCCAGTTTAAAATAATGGTGGCCTAATCACAACTTTTCTTCTACTTCAGCCAAAACATACACTTAGATGTGTTACTGGAAACATCTGTGGCCAATGCAGGTACAGAAACTTGGTGCATGCTGGCAGTTTGGTCTGACTTTCCTATTGTGGGTGGTTCTGTTTCAGAATGACATCTACATTCGTTGTGCCCATTGATGCGAGAATTTCAAGTAAAAGAGGTAGTTGTCAGTGATGAGCTATGAGCTCTTGGTGATGGCAACACACGGGACTGTTTGATCATAACATATATGACTGACATTGTAGTGAAATAAGATAAGACTTTAATGACCCCTCACCAGGGAAATTTTCTTGTGAAAGTGGCTAAAGAATCAAAAGCAGAGGGCAAAAAATTGATAGAATATTAGATAAAAATGGAACAAGATACAAGTATGACAAATGGCACTTAGTGGTTGACAAGTGGCATGTCACATCAGAAGTAATAAAAACTTCCATAATTAATTTACTTGTGGGATTATTTAACAGGGAATAATAGTGTTTGTTATAGCGCCAATTAACAAACACTGCTGTAAATATGCTGGAGATGGCCAAGAGACTCTTTTTTTCAAGCAACGACCCTTTGCTTGTACTGATTACATACACAAAGAAAATGTGTTGCTTTTGTCACTTAGCAGGATATCCATCTAGAATTCCAAACAACATGTCAGACATCAGCGTCATCAGATACAAAGTTAAGCCAGGAGCCAAAAAAGATTAGTGTTTGGTATGTGGACGTCAACATTTGTTCTATGTTGTGGCTCCTTAAACTGAATCATGGTGCAACAGTGAAGTTCTCATAGAGAGTGGGGTTCAAGTCAAACACAATAAACTCAGCAGGTAAGAGTTTGGGAGCGCTAGTGACTCCCACTGGTTGGTCCGTACACCTGCATTGTTGGTGGGTAGGGAATGACACAGTGTGAATCAGGTCTTTAAATGTGTTACTAAATCTTCAGCAAATGACCCAATAGAAGT
Organism: Acanthurus lineatus; assembly: GCA_029814665.1. Taxonomy (NCBI): domain Eukaryota; kingdom Metazoa; phylum Chordata; class Actinopteri; order Acanthuriformes; family Acanthuridae; genus Acanthurus; species Acanthurus lineatus. The sequence continues at coordinate 7,393,123 of JAPZDV010000014.1, forward strand.
CCACAAATTTGTTTAGAGCTGTTTGACTTCATTGTTGAGTTCTCTGTGCAGACAAATGTGGGCAACAGATTCATATATCAAGTCTGAGCAACCCTGCAACCCTGCATTTTATTTATAGGTGGCAAAGTTTCTAAAGTAGTATAACTGCTTGATTTTGTTTGTTTTTATTTGCCATTGCTTGCTTTTTTTCTCTTCTCTGTACAGCCCTTAAAGAAAAGTGCAACATAAAGAGATTTTTTATGGCCATAACTTTAAGTCAAGAGTCTGACCTACATTCCTGTTTAAATTCTGTCTTTGTCTTTTATTTTTGTTACAACAACAGCACACGTCAATGTTTTTTTCATACCTATTGCGCTGAATGTGACAAACTTGTTCTCCCTGGGGTTGATGTTCTTGTCATAGGGCCTGTTTCCCCACATGTGAGCTGCGCTGTTGACCAGCCAGGTGGCGTTCAGCACCAAGGTGTACCTCAGCAGAGCTGGGATGAAGTATGCAACCCACAAAGATTCTCCCCACAGGTACCAAGGCACGAACGAGGGGATGAAGAAGCACATGAGCAGCACAGATGGCTTGTAATACCTGTCCAGAACAAATAGTGGGCGGAGTGATCAAAAGGAAGGAAGCTGTTTAATCAGTGCAACATCAACATTAAACAGACTAATGCACTGCTTATCACAGCATGATTGTTCAATTTTCCTCCACAGTTTTTATAGGAGCCAACCCTGAGTCAATCTAAACATGCATGAATATCATGCTTGTAATTGTAACCTTGTTAAACCAGACTGACTAACACAGCCTGCACTATGGACTCAGCTCTGCAGCAGTGGTGACTTAATTGAAGAGTTAAATTTTTACTTCTTTGTTCTTTATTTTTGTTTGACACATAACCAGGAAATAAAGTTATGCAATGCAACTATGATTTTTTACTGTGCACACTAACTGCAAAAGGAGTAAAGTGCACTTTTTTTATAAGATTGTGTCCTTTCATGCTTAAAGGTTGCATAAACTTTAAGTCAACCATTGACTGAGGCCACTTACTTCCTTTGAAACATTACAACTTTGTCATTCAGCAAGTCACTGAGCTCTAGCTTGCGTCCTTTCTCGATGACATCAGGGTGTTTGCGAACCAGCAGCCAGCCGATGTGTGAAAAGAAGAACCCCCTCACAGCATTGTGAGGGTCAGCATCAGTCTCTGAATATTTGTGGTGAACCCTGTGGTCTCGGGCCCATTCAAAAATATCATTCTGTGGATTCAAGTAGAGGCAGAGATTACATACACAGTAGACACAACACAGTACTTACTCAGCAATAAAAACTGCTATTATAAGAGCACAACAATGTGCGCTTGTGTGACTGTCATTTTTAGGTACCTGAAAAGCCATTGAGTTAGCAACACCAAGAAAGATCTTCAGAGGTAACGAGGCCTTGTAAGATCTGTGACTCCAGAGGCGATGAGCTCCTGCAGTAACTCCTAAAGCACTTATCAAAAAACAAAGTACGGCTGTGGGGAGAAATGCATCACTAAATTAGTCTGACCACCTTTACTCATCTCTTCCTGTCATATGCACTTTTGTTGCACTTATACTATAAGTGTTAGAACTAAGAAGGTGATACTGCAACAAGGAACAAAACAGTCATCTATGTAACAATATGACATCTGTGCTGAACAGATAATAGCCCTAAAACTGTAAAGTAGTTTTTCAAAAATACAAATTATTTATGATCTTTACAAGTAATATCTGTTCACCAGAATGTAGCTTACAGAAAATCTTTGGACTTGCATCAAATGATCATAATACAATTCAATATAAAAAACTGGCTTTCTTGTGCAATGTGTTCTGCCTGAAAATTACTTAACTGGTTTATACTTGTCTACATGTTTCACAAGAGATGTAATAACCTTTGAGGAAAGCAAAGGCTTGTTATATAGACACCATGAGTAATGTAATTACATCATATCAGATGACGAGTGGATGGATAAAACTGTTTAGATCAGCACACATGTCATAGGACTGAATGCGTTCAAATCTATTCAGAAAAACAACCTGTGGTGGGGGTTTTTTTCCCATGAGAAATAATCATCTAAATGAATTCTAACAACATGCAAAAAAGTGCTACATAGTTTATGTAAATAATTTTAACCAGCTAGTGGCTACTCTTCCTTTGTCTCCTTTTCTGCTGTTATGTCACTGTTACTTGATCAAAACAGCCTTGATAGTTTTCTCATGTTTTGCAGCAGTAGAAGTTTTGTGTTTGTTTTTTTACGGAAAGCATGCACTGTGCAGTTAGAAGCTCTCAGATGCTTGCTGTGAAATTAAATCTCTGATGATAAATGACTGATCTATAATCCCACAACATCCTGGATACTGGGAGGATCATGCACAGATCTATGCATGCACCAGTGGTGACAATGGGGGGCGGGCTGCTGACATAACAGCTGTGATGTTGGTATAATACTGCATGCATCCCGCTCGCAGAAAAAGCCAAAATGCCATAATATTCTTTAGAAGACATTCTGTAACAGGTAGGATTTGTACTTACACCAAAGCAAGGTCAAAAGAGATGCCGAGGGGATGAGGAATATGGCGTACACGGCACCTATATGCAATAGAGTCATCAATATGACATTTTTCCATACGATTATCCTGGCAGGTTTAGGGCCTTCTTTCTCTTTATATGTGTGATCAAACACGTCTTCTCTGTTTGCTTCTGGAATAACATTCGCGTTGCTTGACTTGTGCTGCTTCTTCTCCAACGCCTCCGCCTCCGTCATCGTGGCAGTGGTTTGGTGATGCTCTGAGCGGCAAAAAAAATCAGAGAAATCGCTCAGCTCGGTGTTTTTGTGATGGGCAAACATCACTGAGGCTTAACAATCTCAGTACGGTGAATGTTAATTATTTTTATGCTAGCTAGCTTAGCTAACTGGCGCTGCTGGTTGGCGCTGGTGAGGAAGAGGATGGTCATATCACGATGATGCTGACTTCTAGCTGACATACGACATTTGCTGCGCTACGTAACACTGATATTACACATACAGAACAAACATATGGCGGATAAATAACTCACCAAAGGCGGGAGACGAGTAGAAATAGGAACTGGAGTGTTAAGTGGTGATGAAGCAGGTCTGCTTGAGTCAAAACTACAGTGAACCTGAAAAGGGAGAGTGATAGTCAGATCTGCAGCGAACGAATCAATAAGAGCAGGAGTTCGAGGTGCGACTGGCCAATCAGAAAACGAATGCCACCCAGCCTGAGACTCTGATTGGCTGCCTGTTTATCTGCTGTTCATGCTCCTGCCAGATGTAGCATATATTTACCTCCCCTGGAGAGCAGCTGCTGCTGTCTAGACATGTAACATTGCATTAACCGTATGTGGATTTTCATTCACACGTGGATTAAAACGAACAGAGTAAAGTGTCAAATTCAACGATGAAACTGTAACAAAACAAGTGACTGTACAACAAAATCCAGCGGTGGAGGACTCCCACCTACCAACACAGGAAAAATACAACGATGCTTGGTTTGTGACGTCACCATCCGGCCCAAAAAGCGATGCAAAAATTTTCAGATTATCGGGAAGTAATATAAATATTCATGAAACAGACTCAGGAAATACATCAACAGTAAACTGGTGTGGTTCTTCACACTCTTTAGCGCCCCAGACTGAATATTTAAGGAAAAATCTGGTTCACAAATTACTGCAAGATATCAATTTTGCCCCTCAAAACTTGCTTTAGAAAAGGTATAACAATTTTATATAATTATCATTACTGTGCTTAATTAAAATACAAATTTTAATAAAACAAAATTAAAAGCCTATTACTGAACAGTTTTTCCCCAGTTAAAGAGGGATTATACTTAACACAACCAAGGCTCTTAACCTCCTTGACCCCATTTAAAAAACAAACGCTTTGTCTCCATCTAGTGGAGGAATTTGGAAGTACTATCTTTAAATCCTGCAACCCCCAAGCTGAATGATAAACGTCAGGTCTTTAGACACCTGCAGCAAAACTTGTCACACGCTGACAAGTTATGGTTTATATATTTTGTCACCAACTGACACTCGTTCTATTTGCAGCATCCATATGACGTCATCAGTAGGCGCCTTTATTTACTTCTGGTTCAGTTAGCCGCTGCCCCGTTGCCCGCTGCAATGGAAGTAAACAGGGACGAAGCGGAGCGCTGCATCGACATTGCAACCGCGGCGTTGACCAACGACCAGCCGGAGAAGGCGCAGAGGTTCCTGGAGAAGGCGCAGAGACTCTTCCCGACAGAGAAAGCGAAGGGTAAGTTAAAATGGCCGAGCCGAGGTAAGGGGCGCTTCAGCTGGCAGGATAACGCAGCATCATCACCGAGCAGCATCCCTTGCATCCCGGATGAGCTCTGCGGCGCATGGAGGCAGGGCCCGTGCTAGCTCTCTAGCTAACTGGTTTAGTCACTTTGTTCATCATACCAGCTAATGTTGTTTTAGTGTTGTCATTTCAAGACAAATTAAACTGCGCTTATGTTTGTGAAATAATATTTACACCTGCATAATATCTGGTAGTGACAACACTTGTTATCTTTGGCTTTTTATGAGTAAGTCGGTTGCGGGACAAGAGTGGGAGAGCAGCACAAAGTCCCCTAGATGAAAAAGATCAAAGAAAGACAATTTTCAATGTTTTATCATTCAGGTTATTGACTTTACATCCTTTATGTCATGCCCATACATACATACTTGTACATTCACATGTACATACTTATACCCTTACAGAGTATGACATGATGCATCTCATATTTTATGCAGTGTGTCACACTCTGAGAATACATGTTCACATGCACACACCCAACTTTACAGTAAATGTTACGTGTTGCCAATACAACATAAAACTGCAGCAGTTGCAATGAGCTCAGTGAATCCTGGATAAATGTTCATCATCCAAACAGCTTGGATTATGGTGCTTTTTCTTTTGTGTGCCCCATGTGCAGTTGATATATTCTGAGTATTGTGACAGAAAACATTTCAATACAATAATGTTGGTCATGAGACTTGTTATGAAATTTTGGTTATTGTGGTGAAAGTCACAAGTATGTTAGTCAAATGACAGGAAATGTTGAAATTCAGAATTAATCTGATTGTCCTAGCTGAGCTATTTTCTCACTTGTGCTCCACAGTGTAGAAATCTCTGTGTCACAAATTGCTAATGTTTAAATATCTCCTGAAAGCACCAACAAGCATCCATAAAATATATAATGGGGAGTTTAAAAGAGTCACTTCAATAAGCTCTCAGTTACTTTTGTTGAGCCTTCTCTTTCATACATATCTGCTGAATGGACAATTAGTCATCATGATATTGTGTCACAGAAAAAAAAAATAATTTGATGTTGGTCTCAAATTATGCATGATTTTTTTTATTATTAATCCTAGGGCTTATATTGGAACATCTGTCCAATTGTAATTGATCTCTGCTCATTAAATCTGAATTTAAAAAGGCTACAGGCAGAGAAAATATAGCCTCTAACAAAACCAAGATATTAGTATTAGATTCCTAATGGACATCGCAGCTGCTGCTCGGACAATATTGTAATAAGGTTGTTATGTAGCTGTTGTAGTAATCTAACAAGTTTGTGCAATAGTTTTGTGAAAATAGTTTTTTCTGTGACTGAAGAGTGTGTGTTATTGCCTCTGCTGATATGAGGGTCATTATGTGTCCTATCAATGCAAGGAGTTCAAGTGTATGTTGAGTGTTTGTCTAAATATATCTTTTATTGCTCACAAAGCTTAATGTATCCCTTCTAGTGCTGCTTGAGCTAATAGCAAAGAATGGATTCACACCTAGACAGGGCGGCCACTCAGACGTTGGTGGGGTTCCAGGCCCTCGACAGCGGCAGACCAACAGTAAGGATGCCAAACCTGAGGAAAAGCCTTCAGATACCTCCAAATCTTACACTGCAGATCAGCTGGATGGTGTGAGGAGGTTAGGCTAATAAACATATGAATTTTAATATTGGTTACAAAGGAATAATTTACTCCTGACACTGATAATCATGTGTTCTCTGCACAGGATAAAACAATGCAAAGACTTCTATGAAATTCTTGGGGTTCAGGCAGATGCCTCTGAGGACGAACTCAAAAGGTCATATAGAAAACTTGCTTTAAAATTCCATCCAGACAAAAATCATGCTCCAGGTGCTACAGAGGCATTTAAAGGTGACAAGCATGAAACTTTCATCGAACAGTCACTTAATAAATATAGTTACAAGCTATCTTTTAGCCATTCTTTGTTATTCTGAAACATAACCGTGTTATTTCTCACTTCCAACAGCTATTGGGAATGCATATGCAGTTCTGAGTAATGCGAACAAAAGAAGACAGTATGATCAATGTGAAGAAGAGAGGAAGCATCCTTCAAGACAAGGCACTGACAATGGAAACTTCGAGCCAGATATTTCACCAGAGGACCTCTTTAATATGTTCTTTGGAGGAGGTTACCCGTCAAGTTAGTGTCACTGTTGTGTGTTTTCATACCAAGCTTGTGAGATGTTTATTTTTTTTTACTGCAGTACTCGTTATGATCTGTTTGTTCACATGTGCTGCATTAATGTAGGCAATGCTAATGTGTACACTAATGGGCGGATGCGTTACCCAAGGCGAGAAAGAAGAGAGCGTCAGCGAGATGTAAGTTATTATTAGCTCTTGCAAACTGCAGAAGTGCAAAGAATGTAAAGTTCATGTTAAAACAGCAGGGGGACACATTGAGTCATCTGTAATTTTCCCTTATGAGTTGCATTCAGCAGCATTCAAGTGTCTGCCAACAAGTATTAAAACAAAGTAAATATAGCCTGGATGATTCAGCTGTGAGGTTTTGATGCTGACATGTTTTCTTTGCAGGGAGGCCTTGCTCTGTTCGTACAGGTCATGCCCATCCTCATCCTGGTTATTGTCTCAGCCCTCAGTCAGATCATGGTTAACAGTCCCCCCTACAGCCTCAGCTTCAGGCCGTGAGTGTGATCCTTGTTCTGAATACTTGCCAAATCAGGATGTTAACTAACAAAACTCACTGTTGTTCTGCAACATACCAATAGACTTAGAAGATTATCTCCACATTACATAAATTCCAACCCCAGTTCATGACTGTGTTTTCAAATGTCTCTGATTTATAGATTAGCCTGCCCAAAATTAATGTGGGTTTCATAATTTTTGCAGCTGACTCCTAAGACAGAACCATTGTGTTGACTAACATCTTGATACTGCTTCGGTTAATTTCAAATACTCACAAACCTCCTCTGTGTTTTCAAGGACTTCTGATTCCACGTGTTTGGCCTCTCTCCACACTGTCTGCCTTTGTGTTGCAGAAATACTTTTGTAGTTTCTGGCATGTCTGTGAGCCATTATCAGCCTCAAGTCACGTTAACAGAAACAGACGGTGCCAGATCTGTCATCCACGTGCTGCGTTCGGTCCTATGATATCTCTGCCACATGTCATCCTATCTTCACACAGGTCAGCAGGTTACACACAAAAGAGGCTGACTGAGAACCTGAAGGTGCCATATTATGTGGGGGAGCAATTCTCCAAGGATTTCACTGGGATGAATCTGAAGAATTTGGAGCGGACAGTGGAGGATGATTATATTTCCAACCTTCGCAACAATTGCTGGAAGGAGAAACAACAAAGTATGTTTGCCAAGATAAACAAATTGTGTGCATCTATTTGTTTATTAATGAATACTGATCGCTGGTTCTGCCATTATCAGTTCTGATAAAGTCATTAAGACATATTTTGATTTTCATTATCCCTCATATACCTTTCATGACATGTTTCTGTTGTTTCCTGCAGAGGAAGGCATGCTTTACAGAGCTCGCTATTTTGGAGACACTGACCTGTACCAAAGAGCACAGAGGGCTCGCACACCAAGCTGCGCCAAGCTGTCTGATATCACAGCTTCATTACATGGTTGAGGCTGCTGTCATATTTAAAAGCAAGTTCTTCGTAATTACATAATACATTCTTAACATTTCTGGACACATTTTGTTGTGATAACCGCACATTTTATTTCATTTCACACAGTAAAAATCTTTTTTTCTTCCTCTTTTTTTTTTGTCCTCAGATTTCCAGAGTCAACACAAAAAGATTATTGGCTGTAAATAGATGAGCTTTAACAATCTGGAGCCTGAGAATGACTCAACAAGCAACACAAACAAACCAGCACCAATCTGCATCAAACTGACCACACAAACTGGTTGAAGGTTGAAACCATTTCTGTGGAATTTCAGTATGTGAAATAATAATGTAATATAATTAGATTAATATAATGTTTTGCAATGTAAAAAAAACACTTAAAATAGCTTGTCCTCCTTACAAGATTGGGTTTGGAGGGTTAACCTCAGGTCTGACTGAGAGCCATGAAGCAAACAGAGGTCACTTCATGTGTTTTTGTAAGAATGCAGTATGAAACCAGATCGTAGTGAGGTTAGATGCAGTCGTACGGATGTTATTTATGTAGCAGTTGACTAGATACCACCGTGAATGCTTCCTTTTTTCATTTAATGCAGCCAAATCAGTGGAGGAGATGAGGATATTTGCTGATTTGACTTCAAATGCACATCTGAAACTATGCAGAAATAATATGAAACCTCTGATGAATATACACTCCTGTCTAAGGTTTGATAGACACTTGAACACCTGAGATTTGTCTTCTTCTGCTGTGTGTGTATGTGAGATAACAATTAGGAAATGTCCCTTTACACTTTGCCTCCTGTAACTGTCTTGAAAATAGAATTATATAGTGTAACCTTATGGAACTTCACAGTAAAAGCCAAGAGAATGAGAGGCGTGCCTACCCACAAAGTGGGACTTCAACAGGTTCTAGTTTTGAAGTATAATGTCTCTGATGAACATCATCTGTTGGGAAAAAAGCAATTTTTGTCACGCTTTTTAAGTTTATAGTATGCTATTTATTTTTTGTATTATTTTAAAAAAGGATTATAAGACTAAGAGAACAATACTTTGCTCCCCTTTTTCCACCTTGTTTTTACTCCCAGATGAAAATAAATATGGTTGCTTAAACGTGTTGGAAGTGACTCATTAGTGCAAGCAGAACAAGCAAAGAATGAAGAGACAAAAATTCAGTCAGTACATTCGTCATTTAAAGGCCCACAGCCGGCTGACTAAGGCTGGAAACAGGAAACATGGCGGTGTGCACGTTCACATTTCTGGGGGACGTGCAGCATGTGCCGGGCAGGAACTGCAGCAACCGCAAATGTACTCAGCTGTTTTTGGCAGATGTCATAGCTCTGCCTTTCTGTTTCAACTTTCCAGATCTGGTTTTTGCAAATTTCACATTAAGTTTTTGAAAAACTTGTCATTGTTGTGTAAGATGTGGCTGATAATAACAGTCTCATATGCATGTTAGCTGATATTTTTCATTATAAAGGTGGACATTATTCTACATTATTAGGTATGTTATCATTCTTGTATGGTTTGTCAAATGGGCATATAGTAACTTTAGAAGGCCTTGATCCCCCCCCCCCCATATAAACTTTTTCCACATTTCCAGAGGAAACCCTAAACCAGGATTTGAAAAAAATTACAAATGGATCTTGTTTTGATAAAGTAAGACAACAGAGTAGAGAGTAGCTAAAAAAAATAATTTATTTGCAATCATGAAAGTACAAAAACAGTGCAATGATATGAGTATTTGAATGTCAAATAAATAAAGTTGAAAGCAGGACAAGTCTACAAATGCATGGTAAAGTTACATTTGAAATCTCAGCCACAGCTTATACATAAACTGCAGAGGGTAAGCAGTGGTAGGCCTTTGCACTTGAATTCGAGCAGTCACTAAGGTCCCTAATGGTTTGCTTGGTGAACAATACATTACATGGTGTTCATTACATTTAACTGCCATGTATAAAAAGAAAGCACACAATGGTCTTCAGTGAATATAACCGTATAGCTAGCTGCCGTTGTGGTTTCAATAGAAACTGAGGAACGCGCTTTAAAAGTCGCAAAATGCCTATTTACCAGATATGGTCACAATGGTTACACATTGTAAATTGAATATCTGGCCGTCAGTGAGAAGCAACATCTGCTCCAGGTACCATTAACTTCATCTCCCTTACAGTGGGAACAATAGGCTACATCATGGCAAAGTCCATCCTCACACTTCAGAAGGCATCATTTACATGTAGTTATAGGAGTAAGGCCCTTCTGTGAGCTTGAGTGGGCATTTTAAAAATGCAGACATTAAAACGTTAAAAGTCTCTTTCATTTTTTAACATTCCTCAATGAGTAATTCTTCAGAACAATACAGTTTTTTCTTGATTACACGGAAACCAGTACTGAGTTTAATAGCTTGTCTCACGACTGGAGTTGAAGGAGCCTTTGTACTAAATAGTTCTTGGATTTTAGGCCACAGCCCCCCAGACTCAAGCCTCAATACCAGAGTCAGCTGAAAGGTGGGGACAAGGTAGGGGTCCACAGATAGCTGCGCCATGCTCTCACAGACGGCCCCTTGCTCCACACAGAGGTCAATGAGAGCCCCCCTCAAACCACAGGGCTCGCTGGCTGCCAGGTGAAGGAGCTCCTGTCCAATGTGCTCGAGAAGTTTCTCAGGAATAAGCAGTTTGGTGCATCGTAAGGCGCAGTCTGAGTCTTTGGCTTCTCTCAGGCTTTTTGCAATAAGGTCCACTACTTCTTTCAGGATAGTTTCCTCCATTGGATCATAAAACAGGTCTTCATTAGAGGGTGACAGGTCACTGGAGACATCTGACTCTGTTAATGAGACATACTGGGTTAGAACCGAAGCAATGCAAAAAGAATAAAATCCAATTCAAGTCTTAAGAAGCGTGAGAGGTGTTTGCAGTGTTGCTTACCTGAGTCTGAGAGATCACTCCGGCTGCCATTGTTGGACCCCGACTCAATACTGCTGCTGCGGGTGGCAGATGTGCTGAAATCAGTCAGTCTTTGCACCAGTTTGCCCCAGGACAACCTCCTGGGACTGCTGTCCACCGGAGAAGGTGGTAAGCTGCCAATATCAGTGGATGCAGAAAGAGCAGGCATGGTTGTCCTCTTTGCACAGTTCAACAGAATCAGCTGCTTCTGCGGTCAGCTGTTTATGAGGAGACAAAGACAAAAGATAAGCACTCAAACTCGAAAATAACAAAACAGTAACGTTAGCTGACAGTTAAAATAAACCGAGGTATTTAAAATATAACTTGTTGAGGATCGTGTAAACAGGAAAAGTTTGTAGTAAGAACATCTTTGTTTGAGGTGGCTAGCTGGTATTTACCCGTTAAAATTGCCTACAAAGCTAGCAAAAACAGCGATTGTAACACAATACTTACAGCTGATTCGAAAACGGTGTTGTTCAAGTCCGTTGTCGATGTTAAAGGTAGTTATTTCAATGGTTATTGTCTGGAATGACAACTGTCTGGTCCTTTAATGCCCTACGTATCCTCTTTCTCTCACCAGCTGCCAAGCTTTGCGGTTTGCTCTGCAACAATGTTTATATAGGGGATGTTAGGCCGCGCCCAGTCATCTCCAGCCAGCCAATCAAAAAGAGAGGCACGCCATCTGCGCTGTATCTTGCCTGGTAACATGCCAGCAGAGAAGGAAGACAAACAGAAGGGGGAGGAGAAGGGGGGTTAGGGTGATGAATAGCAGGCCCTAGTGTTATGGAAATGTACAGAGACTTGCCTGGGCTTGCAAAAAACATATTGTATTTCTTTTTTTCAATGTCATCCATAAGATGAATAAACATGTCTGTTGTATATGCATTTGGATATTTGTCAGCATAGAGATCCAGCAAGTCAGTGCAGGCTAGCCTCAGCTGGTTGAGCGTTGCAGTGCACATTACGTCATCTGTTTTGCTCAACCATTACATCAGAATTTTTCATCTGCCACACAAAAGATGCAAACATCAGTTCATCAACACAATCAGCTCCATAAAAACACTGTACATATTTAAACACTAATAGATGTTTTGTTTATAATAAAGATATGCTAAACACCTTCCTTCATTTGCACTTAAATGAAACAACGAAAATGTGCAGGGTAACTGAAATGTACAAGGAGGATAGCTGACATCCTATTAGATTATTTTTATAAGCATTTAATCAGTGCTTTATGGTACAAAAAATCAATGTATGGCAATATTAAAGTTTGGGTATAGGTATGCCTAACAGATGATAAACACATACAAGTTGTGGTGCAAACCAGTGACTGCTGCTCCAGTGCTGTTTTGCAGGGTCAAACTACATTCAAATACAACGTTCCTACAAAGAAAAGTTTTTGGAGAGCAGCCAGATATACACTACGTTGCACACGTGAGGGGGATGGACTGTACTTTATATCAAGGAGGAACTGAGAGACATAAACACGTGCAGGCACAGTATGTTCTGAGGGGGATGTTATGAATTAATCAGATTGTCATCAGAACATTTTGAGGAGGAATAATGTTTGGTTCTTTGTCATATACCAAGACTGTTAACTGAGGCTCTTGTCAAAGTAAGCTTGTAAAGCACATACCTAGAAAGTATGGGGTAAAACAAACTTTTGAATTCTTAGAAGGACATTTAAGTTCTGGCAAGAGGTGTGTCTTACAATGTCAAGGGCCGTCCTTAGACATTTACACCCAGAACAGTACATTCTGTCCGTTCCCACCCCTCATTTGTTTGGAAAACATTCACTCACTGTGCAAAACACCAAGCTCAACTCATTTCCTCGCCGTCAACACAGGAGAGAAGTGACGCAGAGAAAAAATGAGTTTCAGGCTTAATCCCATTAAACAAAAAATGTACATTTTCAACAACAGCTTTATAACCCCAGACAACATTAAACAAACAACAGCACAAAGACTAAAGAGCCTGTTTACAACATAATAGAAATCAGCTCAGTGAAGTGGGTTAGGATGAACAATGCAACAGCAAGCAAACACACAGCAAGTGACCCAAGGAATGTCCAAGTATGACTTTATTTACAAGCTCTCTTTGTTTTGCAGAGTGTTGCTGGAGTGAGCAGTGTTGAAGACTCACAGAGAGAGGAGGAGAGACTGAGCAGGCAGCAGGTTTTTAGATTTATGAGTTACAGAGCAGGCATTCAGTAATACAAAGCCTCAATTCAAGGATTTATTACATTACCAAAGATAAACTTTCTCTTAATACAGAGGCCAAGAACAGATTGGACTTGCAAACCAACATTATTAGCCTATTACAAAATTTTTAATTTGTTTAATTTCTATTATATAACAAAGAGATTTTCGTTGACAAGGGTTTTATTTTAGTGTGCTGGGTAAAATAAAACAACTTCTTTTAAAAAAGCAAACCATGCTCATACAATAGTAAAAGTGATAAAATAATGTATCTCACATTCAGTATCTGCAGATATTTCACACTTAAAATATAGAATAAAACCATAAAGAAATAATATAATTTATGAACTGAAATAAACCATCTCCCTCTACTTTGGCTGATTTATTAAGTAAAGGCATCCGGATCTGTTTATTTAAGATGGTGTAAATCCCAAAAGCTGTTCTATTGGTTTGTACCGCCACTCATCTGCTTCCAGCTCTTCTACAAGGCTTGCAAGTTTCTCCATTCGAGACACTTGTTGATCTGGGGGAATAAACAATCATTAGTTTATCAGGGTTTTCCTGGATGAACCACAAACAAATAAATTTTGCATTTACAGATAGCGACTTACCATGTTTAACCTGTTTTAGTGTGGAGGCAACTTGGTAACTGAATACAGACTCACATAGAAATCTGTCAGAGCCATCTTAAAGAAAAACAAAAGAAGAGAAAAAGTTAAATGCTGGTCAAGTATTTTATTTACAACAATTACAGCACTGATGATAATTCGGCCAAAGGAACATATCAAATCAGCAATTTTAAGCTACTCCAGAAGATAGCCCTAGACCAAGTATTATGAAATCTTCCGAATTATGTAAAAATGATCTTCAGTGTTTTAAAAGAAACAAAAAAAAAAACAGAATGAGACCTTCATTTTCACTTTAGTCCTGTTTAGCACCTTCTAGCTGCTTTTTTCTTTCAGCACTTGGTGCTTTTAAGCATATTTCAACCAAACTACATAATACAAGTATTTTTGGGCCATACAGTGAGGTAAAGTCTCGTCTGCAAAGGAGGTTTTAAGGTCTCTTTGCTAGCGATTTCCTTTTCAGTTTGTGGTGTACCAAATCTAGCTTGCCTGGGGTAAGTTTAAATATCAGTTTTAAATTTTGTACTGTGTTGTAAAAGAGAAGAACATCTAACTGCAATCTTTTTTGGCTTGAACAAACTAAAAAAGATGTTTGTTATACAGTCCATAGATATCTTTTCAAATCTAAATTTTTTTGTACAAGCTGGATGCAAGAGGCTCTGCAGAATTAAGAAATGCTTTAAAACAGCTTCAAGACTTGTAAGATATTTTTAGAGTTTGGCTTGTATGAATCATTTAGAAAAACAGATGCTGAGTTATGTTATCTGAAACAAAACTTCACAAACTAAATACCAAAGCCTTTAATCTAAGCGAAAACAGTGGCTGCATGAGGGAGTGAGGGGCACAAACTCCCTGGGACTAACTTATTTACCCCAGCGCTTTATAACTGCAAATAGCCTAAAAGAAAACAAACGTAAAATTTGTTACATAATGGTCTCATTATAATTTCCATATCCCTAATGAGAGGGGACAATCTTTGGCTGTGTGTATTGTTTTACCTTCCATCATTTCACCAGCGCCTTTGGGATATGTGTACAGGACTTTCCTAGGTGGGATGAGCTCTGAAGCACTAAATCCAGAGCCCGTCACCGAGCTGCCGCTCACACCTCCAGCAGACGAGGACGAAGAAGATGCAGCCATTGCCTTAAGAAAACTTTACACACAAAAAAAATCACTAAAACTGTCATTCACACAATCTCTGAACCATATACTGTATGGAAAATTACACTTTTAGTGTCCAGGAGGCAGCTAACCTTAACTACATCAACCTACGAAAGCTGTGTTTTTAGATATATGTTTTCTTGACATTTATGGTAACTTGGACTTGGGTAACGTTAGCTCAACTGCTAACGTTAGAACTAACGTTAGCTGTTGGTGGCTAGCAAGATAGGTAGCCATTCTGTTGACACCAATGAAGGCAACGGCCGTCCATTATTAATGATACTAAACACAACATAACACTTATCAATCATTTTACATAATGTAGCATACCGTCGACGGCTCTGTATATCAATATCGTCTCAAAATCCGCGCAGTTGGTCTTCTTGTTTGTTTAGGTATCTTGCCACTATTTTACGACTAAAAAGCACTTTACGTTTGAAGCGATGGCTTACCACAGATTTGAAACGCATAGGGATGCTCGCTCAAGGCCTTTCTTACTGTGTAGTCGTACATTTCCACTTGTAGATCTACTAAACGGCCCCTGTGTGTCGCAAAGCAAAACACCGACTCGCGACGTCAACTCACTGTTGAACGTTATGGGCAACTTGCTAGCGTTAGCGATTTAAGTTTTTTTTTAAAGCCCGTTTCTTAAGCTAATTTACGCTTTTATCGTGTAGCAAAACTGCTAGCGAGCTAAAAGAATATTAATTTACTGTATGTTCTGAGGTTAGCTTCGGCTTAGCTTACTTAACTGGTTGACAGTATGGATGTTTTACGTCCAGCTCTAATAAATATAAATGGCAGAATATATCGAAGGAATATCGTTAAGGAAGACCACTATGAGGAAGAAGAAGATTGCTCTTATATGGGACCACCAGGTAAGTTGAGTGTCTGCTAGTTTTTATCTGTCTAATGTAAATATTTGTATGAAATTCCAGCCAGTGCTACTAGGCTGAAACTACACATAAAAGTTAAATCATGGCAAGTTATTAATAATATGATTGTGGTTCACCATGTGAAGAGAGTGAAGACCTTCCAGAAGATGAAACCTGTGATACAAACATAATTGAACAGACTGATAAAGGTTTCCGCTGTGCCATTGATGTCCCAAGTGTCCTTTACAAGTGAGTTATCTGTAAAACACGTTTTGATTGTTACCTATCAGAAGCATTGAAGATTAACTTTCTGTAAAAAATCATGTATGTCTGCATCTTTGTTTGCTTGATTGTTCTATAGATACATCATTGGGAAAAAAGGAGAGACACGCAGACGTCTGGAGTTTGACACAAAGACATCCATAAGCATCCCGAAACAAGGAGTGGAAGGACAGATTGGTGAGTATTTAGAGTATTGTAAGACAGATTAGAAAGTACTCAGAAATAAAACATCAGAAAACAAACAAATGGTTTTTTTCTCTCAATCTTCTTCCTTTGTCTGACAGTTATCACAGGTTCACACAAAGCTGCAGTCTCATCTGCAGTCACACGAGTTGAGGTTCTTGTAGAGAGTTTCCGGAAAAAGCAGCCTTTCACACACTTCCTGTCATTCCCTTTGAATGATCCTAAAATTCAAGAGGGATTCCTGACGTTTAAGGACGAGGTGGTGAAGCAGTGTTCACAGGTAATGTTAGAAGGAAATGTAAATATGAATTGTTATGATGATTAGCACTGATGGCAATGTATAACTCACGATCAGCATATTATGCCATTGATAAATTCTTTATTCTCAAATTGTTATTGCATGGTTAGGATCATGGAGTGGAGGAAAGCATCTTTCAAAACCCTGCAAAGCTTCACCTTACAATTGGCACACTGGCTTTGTTAAATGACATGGAAGTGAGAAAAGCATGTGAACATCTTCAAGAGTGTCAAAACTTCATCAGGTAAGGGTTAATCAAGGCAATACCATTAAGCAAGAATGTTTTAACTGCGTATCTCTGAAGCACTGTCTTTATATGAGATAAAAACAAGTTTTATTGAAACTAAACTTAAATGGCTGCTTTAAAGAATAAATCTTGTAATATTCCACCCTAGACAGGCACATGCCATGTGCATTAATGAGCCTCACTTTTGCATCAGAGGATATGTTCCTTCATTAACTGAACATGGGCATTGAGGCTAATTTGTAGTTGGTCACATTTACATGGTTATAATGCTGTATATACTCAATAGCACACCAAAATCATGCCATATAGTAGTTCTAAACAAATTCAGTGTTTATTTGTGTTTGAATGTTTGCTCAAAACTACAGGTTCTACATTTTTTTTTCAAAAATAAGCATTTTTTTTAGAGATTAAAAGTTTGATATACACTCTAGGTTGAGAAACACAGGTTGGCTGGTAGGTTGGAAAGTGCTGAGAAATGGTCTGTTGATTTTGATCTATTTAAAATATTTATACAGGAAAACATAAAATTAAAATCTGATGGCAACCCTAAATTATAAGCCTAAATTACCAGGTAAATCACTGCAATCTGCTTTTTGCTGTCTGCCGTTAGAGACCTCACAGAAGGAAAACCTCTGCCGTTGGAGGTGACAGGTATAGAGTACATGAATGATGACCCGGCCATGGTGGACGTCTTGTATGCCAAAGTCAATGTGAAAGACGGATCTGACAAGTGAGTGGATCATTAACAAATCCTTAAAAAAATTAAACACAATTTACAAAGTTAACATCTCATAATTACTTTTAATTCTGCTGGAGTCTCTGTTTTTTCACATTGTGATCTCTAATGTCGCTGCTCTTAAGGTTGCAGGTGATTGCAGACCGTCTGGTAGAGCACTTTGTCTCGGCAGGGCTGATGGTTAGAGAGTGGGACCGAGTGAAGCTGCATGGCACAGTGATGAACACTCTGTTCAGAAAAGACTCCACAGGTAAAGATTTTACGCACACATGATGGACAAACCAGCACTGCACTTTTTGCTTGTGTAATAGCAAAGTTATTGACCTGTTGTGATCCCATTGGTACTTTTTGCCCTCAACCTGTTTGTCAGCGTCACCTGTTATCTTTTGGCTTAAACCTGAGCTGCAATGACGACAAAGCTGAAACTTCGACAATTACCACAACAAGTTCCTGAATATAAGCATCAGTCAGCTATCTCTGTTTGGCCACAGCTCTGTTTACGTGCGCCGAGCAGCATGTTTTCCAAGTACTCTGACAATGGCTTCATTCATTTTGGCTGTGGATAAAGTCCAGCCCCAGTTCTCAAATTTGTACTGAGCTGACGAACAACACAACACAAGTGGGCCGTGTCATTGCTTTCAGTGTTTGCCAGCATGTAGACGAATCCTATTAAAATTCACTGTTTTTTCTTCTCAGTGGTTCATGTTTCACAAACTGAATGACCTTGATTGTCACCTGCTGCTGCCCACTGTAGCAGCCAGTAAATATGTTTATTTGATCAGGAGATAGAATATCTGTAATTTTTTTTTTTGTTGTGTTAAATTTGTCAGCTTGTCTTTTACACTCTGGTGTTTTTCCAGTTGAGGACACAGGTGGCCCAGGGAGACAAACCATCAGTGAAAGAGAGGCGTTTGATGCCAGAAACATATTAAAGGTTAGAAAAAAATCTATTCCTGATTTCCCTTCCAGATACTGCTGAATTACAAACATTAATATTACATAACTAGATAATAAATTCAGTTGTACACACAGCTGATCAAATGTCTTTCAACACACTTTTTTATATTATTTCCTGTTAAGTTTGGGGAAAAAAGGGAGAATGTACTAAGAGAAAACTTCAACTAAAAACAAGTGGAAAGGAACAAGTCTTTTCTATTTTTGACACTAAAGACAACATTCCTCCATACAACTGATGAAACACTGTCTGCATATTCGACATACTGGTCGACATTTCCACTACATTTGGAGTCCCATTGGGATCTGAGAGCTTGCCAATTAATGGGTCTTAAAATAGAGAGATTTAGGTCTGTGGGGAAGAGCACTCTGATACCACTCCAGCACGCAGTATAATCAGGTTGATTTAGACAGCTGACTCACCGCTACAGACAATTCTAAAAGGTGTTATATATGTCAAACTGGCACTAAATGACTATGTTCCCAGACTAGCTGTGATATATAATTAGACGATAACCCAACTCATCTCTTTAGGAGCTAGTTATGGTTGCATTATTTGTAATTACAAGCGAACCCTCTTCACTGACCCTTTTTTTCACATTTTGACTTGTCACAGTGGGAAAAACACAGGTATTATTAATGACATTAGAAATGACTCTGTTGTATTTAAGGTTCCCAGTAGGCAGTGTGACAGTGTGACAATGAAGCAGCTAAATTGAATTCAATCATCATTAAATTAATTATTAAATCTGTGCGTTTTCCTACTGTGACAATTCAAAAAGTCGATTATAAAAAATACATGCTGGGCTTTTTTTTCCCCTCTGGTGTGTGGCAGGCAGTGTTTTATTAGACGGAATAAATATGGGACAAAATGCTGCACATGAGCAGAAACACAGAAATTTGTTGTTGTAATTATGAGACAAATGTTGTTTTCTGTCAGTTATGATCCAGTTAGATTCTGGTCATTTATGACTTATTATAACATAAAGTCTTATTATATTATTATATTAAAGACTTATTATAACATAAAGTCAAAATCCTGATTTTTTTGTTTTTTAATTTTAGTCATGACTGGCTTATGACATTTAACCAGAGATGCTGAAATATAGGGTGCTAGAAATCTATTGACTGGTAGAGGGATTAAGAGCAGGCTGCTGAAGAGTATATTGATCAAACCTGTTATTTAGGGGAACAAGAATACACTTTTCTAACTCAAAGAGAAGAGTTTTTCATTTATCTTTTTTTTTTGAGAAACTGTCAGAGTGTAAAATCTTCCACTTTCTTTGTGAGTGACACCTGAAATGTGACACCAAGCTGACACTACAGATAAAAGAAAACTCTGAAATTCACTCTCCTTTCCTCTCTGGGGCTGAAAAGGTATTTATTTGAACAACGAAATCTTTGATTTTCTTTTCTTTGAAATTGACACAAGGGTGCATACCAAAAGCTCAGTCACCTGTAACCATGGCAACACCGTGTTTGTGTTACAGTTATCATCTTTTCTTCAGAGAAACCTCAACCTTTTTAACACATCGCTGGCTTTTCTGGATCATTGAGTGGTTAGACTGCTTTGTGAATGGGAGCATACGTTGATTGAAATGGTAATAAAGATTTGTGTAATAGAGGTTTTCTGATATTATTGTTAAGACATCTGCTGTTTTCATTACAGAAATTTGGTGCTTATAAGTTTGGCGAGTTCGAGCTGAATGCGGTCCTGCTGTCCCAGAGATATTCGACTGATTGCACGGGTTACTACACCTCTGCAGGGAGCATCGACTTCTCATGACCTTCAACGAGGTTGAACATAATCTAAGGTGAGAAACTAATGAAAAAGAAATTAAGTTTGTAACTTAACAGAACATTGGAGTCTTGATGGTGTTGTCCAGTAGGTGGCAGCATAGGTTTTATTTTTTTATCTCAAATGTCTTGTTATGGCTACATTTAAACCACATTCTTTGTTTTTTAAAATCCCTGAAAACAGCTTATGAGGAAAATAAAGTGATCAGCCTGACTGAATTTTAGGACAAAAGGAATATGCATAAAAAATCACTCTGAAATGCTCTGGGTAATCAGGTCTTTGTACTTCAGTCTCCAGACAATTGTTTCTCTGCAGGGAATCCGAGTCACACAACATCAAAGTTAATAACACAAATTCATTTTAATGGAACAGAAAATCAAAAGAAAAGATTTTAAAAAAGCTAAATTTTCATCAAAACCTTCCTTTTTCATAGCTTAATACTTTGTCTTGATTACATTTTAAATGCAACAATTTGAAAGGCAGTACTCTGCATAATGATGACTTTCCATTTTTTAATTTCAGTTCTTTTTCTCTGAAAGTACTTCTGTATATTTATAATTACATTTTGAAAATTACATCTTGAAGACAAGAACTCTTTTGTGCTGCTTTTGCTTAATTAAACGATCTGTGTGCCGCTTCTTCCAACATTGGCTTAGTAAATGAAATACAGTGTTACCTCACAAGTGGTCAGAAAATAAGATATGTTGTAAAGCATCATTCATTCCCTGTCCATCTCATGTATGTTCAGTCTGGCTGTACAGAATGTCAGTATTAACGGCATACTCTGAATAATTCAAGGAGTCTTCCTGCACTGTCTCACCTCTCAACCACAAAGGCTGATTTTGATCGAAGATTTCTCACCGTTCTTCAGCCAAACCGTGGCTGAGCTATTTTAAGCAACTCAGAACAGATTCAGACTTAAACATTTAATGATGTAGCAAATGTAAAACTTACAAAGAAGAGTCCTAATAATAGTCTAGAGATAAAATTAAAAAAAAAAAAAAAACTTTAATCGCTGCTTTAAAATTCTGCATGAGTTTAACCCTGATCACGTCTGTTGGATCACTGCTGGAAGTTAAAAACAAGTATTATCCTTTTCCTCTCATCTCACAGCCTCATGAATGTGTTAATGCGTCACTGACATGATTTATTACACCAGTCTGTGCTGCTCCTTCTTCTTCCTTTTTTTTCATTTTTATCAATGCCCTTCCCACATGAACCACAACCTTGTTCCCACTCCCGTCTGTCGAGTGTGTCAGTAGATGCAGACATTAGACACAAAGCCCGGCCACTTGCTTTCGCCATCAGAGCCTTTTTTCTTTTTTTCAACCCTCCCCTCAGCTGGTGATGCTCCCCGCTTGGCATGCAGGAGGGCGATCGCAGAGCGGCCAAAAGTTACACTGATGAAAACTGAGGGCGTTTTTGTTTGTCAGCTCTGCCATCCCGTGCTGTCCACCCTCCCTTTTCAGCAGTGGCGTGACTCCTTTTTTTTCTCCTGTTCTCCTGGAGCAATGTCAACAGACGCCATTTGATACGGACATGCAAATTTTGGAATCTGAAAACAGCAAGCAAGCCAGCCAAACTGTCCATGCATTGACTGTAGCGCTGCCTGAGCATAAAATGAATCTTTTCAGACCCAGGAAAGGGGCCTAATTTAGCCACTCCCTGTCCCCAGGGAGCATGCTTGTTACTGGGTCAGGAGTACACATCCTTTCAGGTAACAGATACAGGGGGGATTCTGGGAATTGCTTATAAGCACACAGAGAGAGGGAGAAAGATGATTTGCAAGTTAATGTAATTCATTGAGACGGTGCATCCTTGTTTTTTTGGCAGGGACATGATTAAGGATGCGTCGGGCAGATGTCCTCAGTAATGACGGTCCCCAAAACACATGTGAAGGAACATACGTCATCAGACTTGTACAGACTCATACATTTGTGACATTTAGCTTCTCAGTTTTTCAGTATTAGTTGCTTGTGTCGCATGTTTATGTAAATTTAAATGGCTGTATGTGTGTTTTTATCCACAAATCAGGAACATACTGAACCAAGAGTGCAATTAACAATTATTTTTCAGCATCATCTAATTGTTCTGTAATTTTTTAATACCCAAACAGTCATTTAGTCTATAAAATGTTAGAAAATCTAAAAATTTCATACAATTTGAGTCCTCTAATTTAGCTTTTAAAAGCACAATGGTTCCATTTAGTAATTGGTTTTTAAGACACTATTATTTAGAAGTGACCAGCTACAAGGACACTTTAAAGTGTTAATTAATGTACAGCCACAAATGTTAACATTTCCTTTTGAGATATATTTAAGGTTATTACAGCTGTGTTTATCACCTTTTGTTATCTATTAAAAACACTTCCTCGTACACCTATCTTATAGTACATTACAAACCATTTATTTGTTGTTTATATACTGCTGATCAGTTCCAAACAGGGACAGATCACATTAAATCACCAAAATCAAAGATATTTTACTCACAAAAATGCACAAGTAAGAAAAGTGAAAGTTTGGAATTAAAACAAGCAACAAAGGCTACACACAGTATTTGTGCGATTCCAGCAGATAAAACTTTGGTTGTTTGTCAGGATTTAAATTGACTCTTGGCAAAAACCACGTTGTGTCTGTGTGGGTGAGTTTGCTTATGTTTTTTTCTCTCCCTGCCACATCTCTCACCCTAATTAGTCAGCTCCGTGCTTCCTGCTGTGGGAACTTTCAACGTGACCCTTGAGATTTCGAGACTAGCATGTGTCCCTTTCAGTGAGCTGGATAAATGAGACCTCAGTGTGCGTTTGTGTTACCGTGGACCTGTTTCCTCTGCGGCTCTGCGTCCTTATTTCTGAAGATCTGAGGAGACACAGGAGCTGGGTTTTAATTAAAATGTTAAACAGTTTAGTTGTCTTTGTGTTTGTGTGCCTGTTTACATGCACTGATGAGTCAAGGGAAGTGTGGTTGGCTACACCCACTGAAAACAAGCCATTGAAATGTAAAGCCAGTTGATAAAAAGGTATTTTGTAATAGATTTTTTTTTAATTAAAATTTTTCCCCTGTGTATAAGAAAAAAATTGTGATTTTAGACGAAGTGAGACCAAAGATGTCTTAGATGACCCCGTAATGCTCTTAAAACTTTAATTGAACCTCCCAGTTTTGACTATTCATGTCATGTTTGGCAGCTGAAGTCTTGTGTTATCTCAGCTAAGTATTGTTTAGGCTTCAACCCAATTTGCATATTTAATTTCATGCTAGTTTTCCAAGTAACCTTTTTTTTTTTTTTTTTTTTTTTTACACTGCAGCAGTTTGAAATAGTTCTTGGTCGATGTTATACTTTTTAACTCATTTTGGGTTTTGATATTCAGAGCCGCACTGAGCAATTTTACATAGTGTAATTAGAAATTAAGCTTTCATTCATGAGGGCTGGCGTTAACATCTGCTGTGGAGAAAAGATGATGTTTGACAGACGTGACCTTTTAATGTAGAAGATATGTTTGATTTGCCTGCTCGGAGCAACTAATAATGCACATGATTAAAGCCTCTAATTACTTTTTAAGGTCATGGTGAGTTTTACCCGTGTGTGCCTTAAAGCACGCATGTTGATCAGGTTCATTTAACGGAGGGATGCATAGAATATTTTAAACAAAATCTAATTAACTGAGAGGATGAACTTGATGGCAAGGAAGCACTAAGATGGCATTTCATTAGGTAACATCATACGCAAGGTGTCATGTTTGTGTCTTAACAAGCTTGAACCCTGAGATTGTTGTATGAAGGTTGTTTTTATTGATCAAACACAAATTTCTACGAGAAGTCACAAAGGTGATGCATCACCAATCCTGCCAAACAAACCTGACAAATGTTTCAAATTTGACGTCATTAGCGGTGAAATATGATAGCACGCTGTCCTTTGATTTCTTCCCTGTTGTTGGACGTGATGCTCGAGTCGAGTGTCACCACCGTTTGGATTTCACACTAATCACTCTGTCACTAATAGGCACAAGCTGCCTTGATGGACAGCCAAGGCGAGAGTATTTGAAATGTCTAATGTGTGTCTCCAGCGAGAAGGCAGGTGATCCCTGCAGCGGCTCTTTATCATTCAAAGTGCTGAGTCTGGAGGCCGCCTGCAGCTGTCCACATCTGTTTGCTGCTGGAGGCGTTCACGCAGGGAGGAGAGGCACAAAGCCGAGTGTGTTTGAACAGCAGGTAGTCTTTCAGAGCTACTGTTCGCTTTATGTACACTTAGAACATTATGCACAATTGGAGTTTGAAGTGAGGCTGTGACAAATTCTCATTGATTAATTTCCGTTCTCCTTTGATTAGTGTTGTTTAGTGGTAAAGGTCAGAAAACACAGAAAATTCCTGTAGAGTCAGGTAGTATATTTCTGTAGATTCATCACTACAAGCCATTCTCGCTGTGATAGTTAATAAATCCTTTGCTAATATGAAATGTTTTTGTAATGTATCAAAATTCTCTCTGATTAATCGTCTTTTCATTGATTAATACTTTCAGCGCAGAAGCTTTTACACAATGATCATTCAGGTTTAACATGCAGGAGATGAGAGTCACTTTCTGTTTCAGAGCTTCTTCAACAAATCATCCCGACTTCTATTCAAATGTTTTATCAACACACTCCAAAGTGTTACAGTGTGAAATCCCTTCATGCTGCACTTATGATGCTGTTTCTTATTGGTAGAATGCAGAGTGGAGCTGATGGGTGTTTCTCATTTATAGTAGTTGGTGTAAGCTTTACAATTTGGGCTAAAAATATATCATCCACTGAGACCGAGCATGTCAAGGGTTCAGAATGTGAACATTAGACTGAAAAAGGTGCTGCACTCTGTTCCACCCCTGCTGCAGCCGCCTGCAGTGCAAAACAGCATCTACCGGTGCTTTTCCTGGCAAAGGCAAACTGCTGCCAGACTGCTCTCAACCAACTTTGCACTTTTAATAGCTGTGTGACCCAGTTTGAGTCCAATTGAATTAGATCTATACGCGTTTATAGCAGCTCCACTTACAGCTGTAAGTCGCCTGAGATTCCTTATTAAATGCCTCTCGATGTGGTTTATTCTCCCCTCAACTTTCAAAATAACTTCTTTTGATGGCTCTCCTATCCAAGAACTTACTTTGGGGCTACTTTTTTTTTTTTAATGTGCACTTTAGCATGGCAACATTTATCCCAGGCAGTAAGTGCCTCACAAACAAGCATCAGAAGTGGCTGTTGGAGTAGAAATGCATCGGTTGAATTTGTTTTTATTGGTCGTTTATCATTAATATTTAATGCTATAATGTCAAGGCATGCACTTAAGATATCAACACATTTTGAACATAAGCACATTAATTACAAGAGAGTATAAAGGCAGTACTATTAAGAAGAAAGTAAACATGATTAAATATCTGCACGGTGCAGCACACTGTGCTTAACTCACCAACATTTTAATTAAAGTTTTGCTTGTATTTGCTTCAGTTTTGCCTGAGATATTCTGGCAATTTACAATGTGTGGACTGAAATTTCTTTTTTTTTCACATGTTGCTCATGTAAAAAAAAAAAAAAAAAAATATTTGTACTGTTTTTTATTGTGGCTGCATCATGCTTCAGTAACAGATTATTTGATTGACAGATATCGAATCAACAACAGTTATAATCAATAATCCTTTTACACATTCATGCAAAACAAGCAGTTTAGAGGTATGATTGACATTTTTCACTATTTCTGACATTTTATAGACTGAATAGTATAGTGATTAATAATAACATAATCAAGAGAGACATTGTAAATGAGTAGAATCCTTATTTGCAGCCTTAGGGTGCTGTAAAGTAAAAATATTGATTGCTGATTATGTGTTGCAGCTCGCTGACAGACACGGCTGCGGGATGGAAAGTGATCTGGCTGATGAAGAAACTCAGTTGGCAGTGGAGCACTGTGGAAAAACAAGTTTCCATCAGATGATGATGAACATGACCGGGCTCACAACAAAGTGTTATTGCATCTTTACTGTAATCTTTTGTTGAAATCAGTCGGAAAATTAACATTTTGTTTGAGGTGTGTTTTTCCTTCACGGTGGCAGGAGGTGCTACATTTTAACATTCTGCTTGAATCTGGCAGGAATAAATAAATAAACGTGTAAAGCATCCACCCATGGCTTGTTGCAATTAATTGTTGTGTACCAGGAACACCTGAAGCGATCTTGGCGGTGTTGTTATGTGATGTGAGAATATGTAAAGCCATGATAAGCAGCAAAGCTCTTATTGGGTTTCATGAGCTATCTGAGACAGAAAAGGGATGTGCTGTTTACATTTGAAGATAGCAAATATTAACAGATAAGCATCCCTTTAAAATTTGCTGCATGTTGTCGTTGTCTGATGTTATTCAGATGAGGTTTTCCTCCTCTAAACTTCTTTTGTGTAAACTGAGTCTGCTTGGTGAACAGCATAGATCAATTTTATCAGCATCTGCCAAGAGAGGAACAGGGGGAACTGATGACATCAGTTAATCTCTTTACAATTAAAGGCACTCTTCCACAGCATGATCCTAATATGTAGAAGAGGATGTTAAACAAGTTGTGTCATAAGAGGCTGCACATCATGCATTTGTCTTAGATGTGTGTAAGTGTCAGTCAAAGTACTGAAATATAAAACAAAAATAAAGTCTACTCAAGCATTTAACCCCACTTCAGTGGAGATTCTGTTAAAGGCTGTAATACCAGGAAATTGTCTCATGAATCAAGATAGATCCTTTTCAGATAACTAGCTGATAAACTAGACTGTTAAATCTAGTCTGGGTCCATGTCACAGATTAGTTCAATAATAAAAAGTTTGGTGAAGTTTCCACTGACATTTGAAAAACAGTTGACCAGCCAGAGCTTCATCTGCGAGACTGAAAAATGGAAAGCTACACTGATACATTGGTAGAAAGCCACATAGTCAAATTCATGAGCGATAGTGATGGAAAAATCGTGACAGGTGGAAAATAAAAAGACTTAGCGGCACACAAAATAACAACTGTTAATATGTGTATGAAAAACATTAGCTGCCCCTTTAACATCCACTGCTGCTCCCATTTTATCTGAAAATTATGTTGGAAGGATCGTTACATCACTCTGTGCTGACTGATTACAGGAAAACAAAGCAAAACAAGACCCCCCTCCCATGTTAGCTAACATGAACAACAACAACAACGTCAGGCTGAATAAATCAAGAAAGAAAAAATGACATTTCAATCTGACCATCGGGCTATTTTTTGAGCTGTCCTAAAATCTGAGATTTAAAATGTGCTGTTGTTGTGGCAAATAACACCTAAGAAGATCCAAAGCTGCTGCAGTTTGCTTTCTTCAAAAATCATTTATAAAAGGCTTCCTAATCAGTGAATCACGAAAAAAAGCAGCTCTGGCAGAAAACTAGCAGGATAAAAATAAAAAAAACCTGCTTTGCTTTTCACCGATGGTTTTACTATGATGAACAGCTTTTAACGGACAAGCAAGTCAGAACAGTGACATTAAGACTTAACATAAACACAGATACTGGATGATTTATCCAATCAGGGGGCCACAAAAAATAAACAAGTGAGTAAAACAGCTTGAGAAAACATTCATATTGCCATCCAGGAAATTGAATAAAGGTTGTTTTTTTACCATTAACAATATGAAAAAAATTTGAAAAGGATTATGTAAATACAAATGTGCCACAATTTTTGGTTTGTTTGTCAACAAAATTACTAGATGGGCACCTGGAAAGCACAGGCTTTCACTAAGGCCAGAAGTTCGTAGCTCTTTTATAATATCCTAATCTGCAAGTGAAATCACAGTATATATATCTGGACATATTCAGATTTGTGTTGATGGTACATTTCTACCTAAATCACTGTTATTGCTTGCTCCATAATGACTGCTTTCTGTATAAAATTCTACAGTTGACTGTTTTTTGTCATTTAAACTTTACTACCATCTACAGGTTTTGAAATTGTATGACATTTATTCCTCTAATGCCATATGCCTTGTCTGGCAAAGTTAATTTATTTGTGTATTTGCTCCACGATTCCGATCCGCTTGAAATTTAATGAGGATTTTTATTCTAGTCGTACTTACCTGACGCACCTGTCACTGAACGCACAGATGTTTTGAGAACACACAGTCAAAATCCTCCATATACCCTCCAAATGAACTTGATAACAAGCTGAAATTTTGTGTCCTTATTTTCTTTTCATACATATTCACCAGTGATCTTGGCAGGAAAACTCAAGCACATATAAATTTTAGAGGATTTTAAGGTTGTTTATGTTACTGCTGTTTTTTAAAAAAGAGATGGAAGGGCCAAATCGAACTCAAAACTCATTAATCTGGTAGAGACCTTGCTCTCTGATCGAGAACTCAATCTGGTAAGTGAAGCACAAACATGCTAGAAAATCACTCTCGCTTGTGCCACATGTACTCTAGTTATAAAAATGGTTTGCAGTGATTACTACTCCTTCGGGGCTCCTGGTCACTGTGCTGCGACTTCAGATATTGATGGAGCAGAAGAAGGCAAGCTTATAAGACCCCTCTGCAATTAAAAAAAAAAAGATCCTTTGAGTCCTCTCATCCTTTAAACTTGCCCTCTTCAGAGATAACCCACTCAAAGCTTTCATCAACATGTTTTCCATTTGCTGTTGCTGTTCTTGCTGGTAGGACTCCCTCAGGATTCTTCCTCTGCCACAGTCCAAGGACAAGCTTCCAAGTTTCCAACCAACATCCCAAACAATCTTTAAAAACTAATGGTGCAAAGCGTAACATGGTATTTAATTGCTTCTGAGTGACCCGGTTCAGCCGCGTGGCCACCGTTAATCTGCAGCACATTCATCCTAATCATGGCATGACTGATGACGACCCCGTGATTAACACATCATGTCCAGCATCTCGGTCTGTTGACGTGCACAGCTGGCCGACACTGCGGGACGTTTCTCCTGCTGCCCTTGCTCCCAAATTTTTGCAGCTCTGCACTCTGAGACAAAAAAAAAAAAAAAAGCCTGCACCTGCCACATCAACCATTTTGATGCCAGTGTCAGAGTTAGTTCGGCCAGCTAAGCAGCATCCCAGGAATGTGATCCTGCCCCTGACTACTCAGCCTCGGCCAATATTGGAAACCTAAAACTCAAATGAATCCGAGCTGAGCGCTGGATTATGTTTATCTTCATGGGGGATGAAATAGGGAGCTGAGAGAGCGCAGGGAGAGAGGGCATGGAGAGTTTAGGGAGCAGCAGGAATAACGTGGGCAGACTTAAAATGATGTGCAGGTACAAGCAAAACTCTGTAGGTCATGGATCCTTGAAGGAAAAAGTAGCATCACAGCAGCAGCTCATATATATCACATTTAACCTCTCCAGTCACCGCGAACCCTTCGCTGTTCAAACCCATGCGAGATTATTTTAAATTTTAACCAAGGACTCCAGTTTTGATGTCGAATGTGCTTACTTTGATTTACAGGGAAATGTCTGAATGCTCAAGACTTGCGTAAAACATCTAGAGTTTTCTGCATGATGTAGGGCTGAGGTGGACAGAAGTGAAGGATGAAATGGTCACTGTGATTATGATCGATCGCCCCTTGAATATATTTGAGCACCCACCTGAAAGAGAGTACCAACTGTGGAGAAAATGACCCTCACATTTCCTAAACATCTTAGAGGATTAATTTATTCACTGCAGTCATCAGTTCAATCGCACTCCTTTGTGAAGGGTTCGCTTTGTGATCCTGTTCTGTGTCATGACAAGAAAACTCGACCTTGTACCTTGAATGTGAGTGAATCTGCGTGTAAGATGTCTTTATACTGTATCATGTTCGTGATATATTCGTGTTAATAAGTGATCAAAGGCAAATGCTGAACATGATCAAATGATCAAACATGCAATGAAAGGTATGTCCAGGCTACTTTTGTGTTTGTTTTCTCGTGCTTATTGAAGCAAATTTGTCATGAAGATGTTTTTTTGCATCAAAATCTGAGTATATGATCTTTATTTTTTCCGTATTTTGCTCATTTATAGCATAAATCTAAATTAATACAAAGTAATCCCTGGGTATTGTCTTTTTCCTTTGTAGAAAAAAGGTGCACATGGCACAGATAGTCTGAGGAACAGGGAGTTAATAGATAACTCTTGCTATTTTGCCCCAGAGCCTCTTATTGGCCAGTAGGTTAGGGGTAGGAGGGTATGTAACGAGGTGTGCTGTGTTGTTTGCAAAAAGTTCTCAAGCAAACATGCCAAATGTTTTAAAGCTCTCAGTTATCTCAGTCTCTTAAGAAAAAAGCAAGGATTTGTGTTTTGTAAAATTCATTACAATTACAATTCATTGCAGTATAACCTCAAAAAAAAATACTAAAAATACTAAATTCAAACTCAGTGTTGGGATTTTTTCTCTAGATAACAGCAGTGTTGCTTCTAAGTACTGGAAGACTCTTTTAAACCACCTTCGAGGATATTTAGGGAGGCATTCTGATATTAAATTAGCATAAGCTCTATAAACACAGTTCTTAAAATAAATGACATGCAAAGCCTCTCACTGATAAAGTTTAGACCAGAGAACCATCGTGAGGGTTTGTTTTAGCTACTTTTATAACTGAGAGGGAGTTACATCTGACAGTAAACACTTTGCAGACACAGCTAAACTGAGAACTCCAACACATTTGCTCTCTGTGCTGTTAATGAACAAATTAAGAGTGAAACAGATCTTAATTTAAGTTAAATTTAACCTTATTTATCCACTTAGGAAACCCTCAGTGAACCCCAGCAATCTGCGGAGCACCACTGCCTCGTGCTATTACCTCAAATGCAGCAATTCCTCAGCATTTCCTCACATTTCTTTTTAACTTTACGGCTTAATTGAGCCACTCATTTCATTGCCTGCTCAGTGAGCCTTACCGCTCATAAATATTAGACAGACACTGGCTGTTTCCAAAATCATTTTATTACATAAATAAAATCTGATTGATCATCAGCACAACAATAAACATCTGCTCCACTTGTATGAGTCATTTGTGGTGTGTGACTATCAGCATCTCTATGTGCCTATGTGAGAGTGTGTGTGTGTGTAATTGTGTGTGTGAGTGCCAAAAAAGCCGAAAAGACAGTGAAATAATGAAACCAAGTAAGCAGAAATAAATGATTAGTGCAGGATCTGATCTCTCCGTTAGCTCTTCCTCCCTCCCCCTCTTCCTCTCCCTCGCTCTCACCCCTCTCTCTCTCCCTCTCTCTCTCTCCCTCTCTCACTCATTTCCATTCAGTCTGTAAGAGCAGCAGCAGCAGCAGTCTTGTATGAGGATCCTTGGCAGGAGGACAGCAGCAGCAGCAGCAGTAGCAGCAGCACCAGGAGATACATCCCAGAGCAAAACTGCCCGAGCAACATGGTCGTTGTGCGGATCGTCGCTTGCCTCTGCCTGCTGGTGGGCTTCTCGCTCCAGGTGGACGTGAAAAGTGGCAAAGAGGCAGGAAAAGCCGGGAATTTCATGGAAGATGAGCAATGGCTGTCAACCATCTCCCAGTACAGCCGTAAGATCAAACACTGGAATCGCTTCAGAGACGTGAGTGGTGTGTTTATTGTAATCATACAGGCGTGCGGTCGTTTCTTATCTCGAGGTGCTGTGCGTGTGCGTGTGTGTGTGTGTGTGTGAGGAGATGGCGCGCGTTGTTTTCTCAGGTGATTTTGCGCACAGTTAACTGTCGCTCTGAAGTGCAGATACACGCAATATTAATAGTTTGCACTGATGAAAAACTTATAAATATTAATTATTCTGTGCATAAAGATTATAAAAGCATGTCTGATAGATTTATTGATTTATATCAGATTTTCTTTTAAGCGGGTAAGGTGTCATTTTCTCATGGGTCATTCTCTGAAAACAGGCTGCTATTTTATAATGTATTTTAATGGCATAATTGATACTTAATAGACCTTATGAGAGAATTTGAAATAGATCTGCAACTAAAAGTAAATCTGTGACATTAGTCCAAGTATCAAAAGACATTTCCAAGCTCCTTTTTGGTGACTGTGTCTGTATCCACTGATCAATGCCCATTGATCTGCCATACTGCACATAAAATGTAGGGCTCACTGTGAGGAGGCTTTCAGAGCTTTGAGACTGAAAAGCCACGCAGCAAGACATCGTTTTTTTTTATTCCCTAAATCCATATATCAAGCATAAGGGACAAACATTTCTTATTTTTATCTGATACTGATGAACAGAGTTAATTCTGAGCTTTAAAGGAGCAGCTATGTTTAGTCTGCTCAGCCAGGCCACAAGGACGATTCACTGGAGCTGGGCAGTAAATTAATTTATCTAATTACAAACAGAATGAATCTCCTGCAGACCCAAATGTGCTCAGAGGTGAAACCATGATTGGTTTACTCAAAAAACAGAAAACTGATCTGCAACATATTCTTAGTTAATGCTTCTCAAATGTGATTGTTTACTGCTTTTTATGTGATAAGATAGTGAATATTTTAGGACATTTAGGACCCAAATTAATTGAGAATGTAATCAGCAGATTCATTGAATTTGAAAATAATCTTGATCTTTAGGCCTAATCACAACCTTGAAATAGAAAACTGCTTAAATCCCAAATAGGTAAAGTGAGAAAAGCTTGAAAGAGTTAAACCACCCAGCAGCCTACTAATCAAGTCAATGGGTATAAAACTGATAAAACACTCCATCATCCTGACAGGAGTTTAATGTATACTGTAACAAGAAATTCAATAGAGACATTACTGGTGGCTAAAACGACCAGAAGGGAGCATCTGTTTTTTAATTAATCCACCAAACTAAATACCTGATAAATCAAGGTTACTTAAAATCCTGTAAATCCAATTTTGCCTTAAAGAAGTCCTGTTCATGAATTTGCACCACTGCCCACAATGGCCTGATACACAGACATGTTATGGGTTTAGCTACCTCAGTGTGAGGAGAATAGCATATATAAATAGGAATATACCAATTAAGGCCTAAGAGATTAAGAAATTATTTTGTCTCTCATGTCATCAAATGGTTAAAAGCTGAGGATGAGTCTGCTGAAGATCCGTCCTACATTTTTGTTGGTGGGGATCTTGTTTAAACCGTTGAGGATTGAGTAGGCTGATGATGGATGGATGTACTCCAGGTGTTACATTATGCTGTCACTAATGTATATTCTTTTATGCGAGCTTGTGTATATTATTTACATATCCTTTGTGCTCTCTATTTCAACTGGCTGCAAGAATTTTTTCCCTTCAGGGACAATAAAGTTGAATTTGAGGTGAATTAAACTTTTCTCAGCTTATATCAGGATATTTGCTGATTCAGAGTACTAATTTGATACAGGTGCTCTCTTTTTCATAAATTTAAAAGTCTGCATCCTTCCCTTTGAGCTACTCATTGGAATAATTTTTACACAAGATAGTATGAGACCAAGGGAAGGCAATGAGAGTGGAGTTTCCTGCTGACTATAAATGCAATTGATAGTAAAAAATCAGTAAATTCTGTATGATATTTGACAAACTGTAGAAATGGAAAAAATAGTACACTACAAAAGAAATAAATTGTGCACTAATAAACACAGTTGCCAGTTTACTACCTAGCTAAAACTAATCCTGTTTAACAGCCAGCAGTAAATTCTACTCTTAAAAATTCCTAATGCTTTTTGAGATTGTTCATCAGAGATGTTGATTCAACTTTATGGTCATTTTTGGATGCTTATTTTTATGGGGACACTCAGCCGTATGTTGTTTTGCTACTTTTAGCCAACAGGGAGTATCTGGGTTGGGGTCAGACATTGAACATGGCTGGAGGTCATGAGGTTATGGCGTCAGGTGAAGCTCATTGGAGTGATGGTGGCACCTCCCTGGTAGCAGAAGAAAAAACACATGGAAGCAAATCAGGAAGTGAGGGATCTCTGAGGAGAAGTCCGGCTCTGATCCAAGCTTCTACCTTGACAGCCGCACAGTCGTTTGATCTCAATGCTGAGAAATATCACTTCAGACAGATAGTCTTATCAATGTCGGCCAGCCAGAGAGCAGCTGTATTAAATTTGGGCCATGCTTGGTGGCATGCAGGAATGTGTCTGCCCTGGACCCCTCAGGGCCCAGATGGCTTGTTGGAGAATGTGTAATTGAATTGCAAATTTGTGCAACATTGAATATTATCTTTGCAAGTTTTTGGCTCACCTGTTTTATCGGCTCGGGAGAGATGTGGACTTTCTGTAAGACTTTTGGTGGCGTATTTGGGACATGCACACCTGCGATGTTATGAGAAGATTTCTTTAAGTTAAAGCACCTTTGCATGCATCTGGATCCTCAATTCATGCAAAATGTTAGCAGTAATTTTCACATTTTGACAGCTAGGTTAATTATTGAAAACAGAAGAAAACTGTGAAAAAATCCCGTCAGATTTATTAAATTTCCCAAAGCTAAAAGTGGCATCTTTAAATTGCTTCATTTTCTGGTGTTGTTTTAACATATTAAACTGAGAAAAGCAGCACATTCTCTCATTTAAGGAGCTTCTCTTTGAGCTACTCTGGCTGTGATCATTCCTCATTTCCTCGGTGTTTGGGATAAACATCTCTGCATAATGATTAAATGTAAAGGTTAACATTTGTTTCTTTGATTGACAATCTGATTAATCACTGGATCTGACTTTTTCTCATTTTACTGTTGTAAAACTTTGAATCCCAGTGGATTAACAAAGGTTTGCTGCACTTTATCACTTTAGAAAGTCTCTCAAATGTCAAAGTAAAAACAAATCTGTTGATCAGTCTTATTAAAGTTTAATTAATCTGCTGTAATTAAAAGTTGTAAAACCATAAAAGATGAAAACAGTTTGAGGGTGGGTACTTGTTATATCTGCTTTGTGTGTGTGTGTGTGTGTGTGTACGTGTATGGGTGTGTAGTCAAAAGTGTGTACAGTAGTGGTATTTTGTCAAAACCTCAAAGGGTATTAATTGGTATTCAGACAAAGGATTCATTAGGCTTCAGTGAATACATAATTTAAGTGCAGTTGCAGCAACATATTGAAGCTTTCTGGAATGAGATACAAGTTTATTTCATTAAAAAAGGATAGTTTTATTTTCACATTTTTAAGTGTAACGGGATAAATTGGCACTCATGTATTTACAAGACCTCATCCATTGCTGGTTAGGAGTTCATGCAATTATGTTTCAGGTTTGAAATGATTCCTGACACTTGTACCCAGTTAGCAATGAAATTATTATTATGATTATTATCATTTTTTATTTACTTAACTCCTTAATATCATTTATGTTTTTTTTTTTAACTCTTTAAAGAGCTGTTCTTTTTTATGCTTTGTTAATTAACTCTTAAGGGTTTTTTTTTTATTAGGCTAGTCCTACATTTATTTCTTTTCTTTAGTATTATATCAACTTTTTTTGGGAAAAAATGCTTTACAACCATGAGTTAAATGTTTAGTACCACTCTTTGTATCTGTAAGCAAAGTTTGGAGCCACTGTAGAGCTAGCAGACAAATAGCTTAGCATAAAATACAGAAGCAGTGAAAGCAGCTAGCTTTTATCTGTCCAAAAAGTTAAAAAAAAACACACCTGACGGCTTTTCTGAAAAGCATTTAATTAATCCAAAAAACAGAAATGCATGAAGTGGTGTTTTTAATGGGGAATTACATGCTGTCGCTACAATATTTTCCAGTGTTTTGGTCTTATTGTTACTAAGCTAACTGCTTTCTGGCTTCACTGCTAGCTACATACGGTTAGAGCAGAGTTGTGTTGATTTGTTCTGTCAACGAATAAGCAAAAAACCCCCCACAGTTTTAATGTTGAACCCTTTACTGTAAAATATGGTTTTGTTTATGTGGCCTCTGGAGTTCTTTTATTTCCATTTTTTTAGCTATTTTACTTTTTGCTTTGGTTTTAAACAAGAGGTGCATGGCTTTATTATGAGTGGTTAGTGGTTGTGTAAATTTGGTTCATTGTCTAACAAACTGGTTTGATGGCCTGGAATGAAAAAGGATTGAGGTTCATGTATTTGTCTATTTCTGCCTCTTCATGTTTATCTCATCATGCCAGTGTTGAACACCGCACATCAGGAAAAATACTGCTTTAGAGAGAGAGATTGGTTCTGCTCAAATAGGACTATTTCTGCTGTACCAGGCAGTGAGATACACCATATAAAATATATATATATATATATATATATAAAAACTGAAATATAAAAAAGGGTTGTATTTGTTTACTAGCTGTCTTGGCAAGCAGGTGGTGTGAAAACAGCAAGCAGGAAATTTCATACTGCGTGTAAACAGAAATGGTTAAAGAAGAAATCAGCATGTGGGCTTCATAAAACAGTGATGGCAGTTTGATTGATCTAACTGGTTTTTAAATTGCACCAGTATACATATGATTATCCAGCTTGGGGACATGATGAGGAAATGTTAAAAAAGAAAGAACAATAAGATCACAGCTGTGAAGGCAGGAGGTGTTTTTGGGATTTGTGATAATCTACAGTATGTTACAGCATGGTATAAAAGCTCCATTATGACTGTTGAAGTTAAAGCTGCAATCATAAAATGTCAAGGCTTCAAATTTCCCAATGTTTGTAGATTTTCCCACATTCACGTCTGCTCAGAATTTACCCATAAAGCAGACCAAGAAGTTAAAAATGTCCTCATATGAAGCTGTAATTAGCTGATTGCGTCCCCCTGAAGCTGCTCATCAGTAAAAAACATCTGATGAATTTTTTCACTCAAACACAAATTCCACTTTACATTCTGGTGCGTTTGGGTGGATGTGCACAGTGGGAGCTCAGGGTGCCGCTCATGTGAACAATACTGTGCTGTTCATTCACGGCCAGATTCTCCCGTGTCTCTGAGTAGGGCAAAGAGGGAACTCATTAAGTAGCTGTGCAGCCTTTCAGCCGACCCACAGAGGGCTGTTTTAAGGTTTGCACCTGCTCTTCTGCCAGCTACATTTTTAATGAGGGAAAATTGCAACATCTTTCTCAGGTAAATGACTCTTTTGGTCCTTTGGTTGTTAAGATTAGCCCAGATTGAGGCAAAGCTATGAGTTATACTTAGCTTTAATGGTGCTAATTTATTTTGTTTACTTTATGATTCATATTTATAATTGATTATAATTAGAATATAATAAGGTGATGTTTTTATTTTACCCAAGCCTCTTAGTGCACTCAATTCTACATCCTATCATATGTTAAACACAAGGAAAAGAGAGAATAACTAGAATTTTATAGATATGACATGTACAAACTTGTGGGCTGCCACATATGACTGTTTTTGATAAAATTTAATCTTTTAATTATCAAAGTTCTAAAATTTTTAAAATATTTGTTTAACTGAACAAACATAATGATTGTTATTGACAAAAAGTTAAGGGAATATCAAAAGTTACTAATTCATCTGAACTCATTAATGTCTTTGCTAAGTTTTACAGCAATCCAGCTGATAGATATTGAGACATTAGCATGCTACCTAGCATGACAGCTATCTGGCATCACAGAGCCAATGAGCTATTTTTTTCTAAATAATGAAAAAAACATGACAAAGCCCAAAAAGAGCCTAAAATTGTATGTTTTTGATTCAACTTTGCCCAAAAAAGACAAATGATGTTAGATTACAAGTGATATGTAATACAGAAAAAACACAAAATCCTCACCTTAAATAAATCCTTAATAATTCTACAAAACTTTTACTTTGCTGTTGGTTGACATCAACTGGTTGGGCCAGCACACTTCATCCAAAGTTAGACTTTATAAAACATATAGACGTACATCAAGCATGTTTAATGAACCAGTCGAAGCTCTTACAAGCATCTTGATGAACATAATGCCGTTGCATCCCTTGTGACACTGAGCTCCTCTACTTAGCTCAAAGACACGCTGCCAGCTGTGGGTTTTTTTGCTCCTGTCATCAACCTCAGCCGTTTATTAGCCTCCCACAGGATTTATGCTCCAGCACTAACAGCCAGTATAATTACGAATATGAAACATTAGAAAAATTAGAGTAAGAGGACAGCATGCAATCGTAGAAAATATGAAAATGAGGCCACTTCCAATTAAAAGTGAATGGCAGAGCAGGAGCTGGAAATTAAGATAGTTTAACCATGACAGTTAAATGAGCTAACAGTTATTTGTATTTCCTCTGTGAATTTGATAATCACACTCACTAATCAAACAGCCTTGGAAATCTTCTCAAAATGGCAGAAGTGGTGAAAAGAGATGCTTTTCATGTCCCCTTGTCGTTACCATGCATGTCTCCTACTGGAGGTGAATGTCTGGGGGATTTGCTGCAAGTGGTTGGCCTGCTCAGATACAATTCACAGGGAAAACAGAGAAGAAAGAAGATCCTGTGTGCTTCCCAACACAAGCGTGGGTGACTCCTAATTGAGTAGAGAGGCTGTTTTGTGTTGTTGCTCCTGTGGAAAAATCTCTCTACTCGTTGGAAAGCAATTTATGCTTTGGAAAAAAAAAGCAAAGGAAATACTGAGAGAAGCTCAGCCTTGAACAGCAGGAAGGGTTTTT
The DNA here is from genome assembly GCA_029814665.1 of Acanthurus lineatus. Classification (NCBI taxonomy): domain Eukaryota; kingdom Metazoa; phylum Chordata; class Actinopteri; order Acanthuriformes; family Acanthuridae; genus Acanthurus; species Acanthurus lineatus. Next base: position 7,431,843 of record JAPZDV010000014.1, read on the forward strand.
CATCAGCAAAAATGTGTTCCACGGTTCATCCAAATATACAAAAACCCTTTCCTTTTTCTATGGCAGAGTACGAGGAGGATCCGTGTGATGGGATAGTAACATATATGTAAATTAATGTGTTTCATGATGGAGCCTGGCTGCACCTACTTCATTCATGTATTAACACCATGCATTGACGCCTGAATCTAATCTTTTTTAGCTGTTAACTTCGCTGAGAGTTGCTGAAATGTCGGGCTGAATAATTAGCTGTTCCAAGGTTCTTCTTCTGGCTCTATTGTTCATGCATTATTTATAGTGGCATCTGCCTGAGAGTTGTCTCTGTACTGGTGAAGCTCCTCCATGCCTCGCTGCAGGCAGAGCGATAAACGCTGCCACTCTGCCTGTGTGTCTGTCTTCATCCGGGGCTGGCATGGTGGCACACCCAGCACCCGATCAGTAATCAAGCCTCATAACAAACAAAACTATGTGATCACTCACTATGAGTCCATAATAGAAACTGATCGAATGTTGGATTTTTAGCGTTTTTGCTTCTTTTAGTGTGGTTGACAGCCTGCTGTGTCAATGATGACAAGAAACAAAAATTCTAGACACTAACAGCTGCAAGTAGTTGTGTGAAAGTGCTGAAGTCTTACAAAAAAGGATTAAAAAACAAGAAAAGGTCTGCAGCCATGCTAGCAGCTGTGTGACACTGCATTTAAATGGAGCTTAGCTTGGAGCAAAATGCTAACTTCAGCATGCTAATTTGCTCACAATGACTATTTTAACTTGCCAACATTTAGCAGATTAGTTAAGCCAACACTGAATCAGCACCAAACACAAAATGCAGCTTAGATAGATGTGAATGTCATTAAAATTTACAGTGAACAGCATACTGAACAAGTCAAATGTTTACCTTATTATGAAAAGTTGAAAAATAGGTCTCAGGGATTTTAAGATTTAATCCTTCAGTGTCAAGGGATCTTAAGATTTAGATTCACTCAGATTTGCTGAGGCTCCTTCCTCAGAGATGAATTTCACAGAACGGTGAGATAAAATTTAATAAAAATCATTACAAACATAAGGAACTTAATGATGAGAGACCCACCTGTACTTATTGTCATTACAAAATTCATCTGCCATTCGACAATAATAGCATCCCCATCTGTTTTTCTGCGATGACCTTCATTGTGATCGTTCACAGACGCCAGGCAGAAACCTCAGTTTACTCTTCACTGGGTAAACACTTCAGAATAGCCCTCACCTGCTGAAATCGCTCACCAGTAAAGATGTAGTCATGGGACCTGACATTTTAGTAGAAATGATTAAAGCCTTGCATATATACCTGCGCATTTATCAGCCAGGTGGAAACATATTAAGGCTGCAGAAAAATGCTGCCCTGAATATATTCAGGCCTGCCTAAGGTGTTTTTCATAGTTGAGTGTTTAGGGCCAGCATCACTGTTATTAGGCTGGTTGTTCAGGTAAGACTGAGCTGCACCAAACACATGGTCAGAGTGAGCACACCCATGATGTTTATGCTCAGAGACAAAAGGTGTAATAATGGGAGGTGCTCAGGTTCAACCTGGCATTGATAGATTATTCGCTTCAGGCTACAAATCACTCACTGTTGAAACAGCAGGAGGACTATCGTACAATTAGGCCAGGCAGCTACAAAAACTGTGAGGACATGCTCTTGCCTGAGGAGAATCAGCCTCTTTTACTGTCTTCTGTATGTTTGATTTTAACGTTGGACGATATGAGAGCTTGTTCGTCTTTGGTTCGACTGTCCCAGAGCTGCATATGGAGGCGCAGGGAGAGCTTAGCTTCCCCTCTGTATTAACTGTCACGACAAGAGCGAGGTGTCAAGGACATGCTTGGGAGGGACTGTGATCCTGTCTGTGTACAAGCCGTATTTAGTATGTGTGGCTTGTGGTGGATATATGTGTTTGTGTGTGTGGGTGAGAGACAGAGACTGTTAATTTGTTGAGCTGGCAGGGTAATGGATACACTCTACAAAGTCATATTGAAATGACCTTAATCAAGTAAATCGTATAGACGGGATAGGGCGCAGAGCTAAAGCACTAATAGCTTTTTTCTCAGTTGAAAGAACTCGACAGAATCTCATTTATACGTGATGTAGTCCTTCCTAAAGCCATAACGTGACATCTCAATGTGGCTCCCTGTTTTACTGTAATATCCCGCTGCCACAGCGGGAGATTAGCATTATCAGCAGCCACAACAACCCAATTTGTTCTCATTGCCATGGCAGACGGGGGGAATTAAATGTAATCAGCCAGCTAGCATATTTAACTTAGCTACCCCCTGTGAGCTGTCTCATGCAGATCCCCGTGGCATTTCAACTGGGATGGTTATCATCATTATCTTCTCTTAACCATGCTGCTGGTTTCTAAACTCGTGTCTGACAGTTGTAAAAGAGCTCTGTGGCTTCAATGGACTTGTCATTGGAGTCTAATTAATTTGAACAGTAGGCGCTGCTGTTGGATTTTGGACAAATACAATAATAATCACAGGCACAGATAGACGGTGGTGAAATGATATCGTAATCATTACTTTTGGAGGTTTGCTGAACACACACGCTGACTTCAACGCTGCAGCACGCTCCATCGGTTACAAAGCTGCTCAGTTCAACAAAAGTCTTTACACAGGTTTTTGGCTGCTGCAGATCAACCCTTTCAAAAGAAAAGACCAGTATTATTTTTTTATTTTTATTTTTGTCAACAAATGAAAAACCAAACCAACAATGCGTTGGTCCACCCTGTTATATCTCCTGGCTTTTCTTCCTTGTGTGAGGCGCTCTGCCCTAAACCCTTTTTGTTTCTACTGAAGTCATAAATCTTTAAAAACACAAGTTGCAAATATTTATTTTCAACTATTAAAAAGGTTTAGTAAACTCCTAAAACAGCTGGGCACTGAAGTTTATAGCCAATTTTACCCTGACAGCAGTAAACTCAACATTTTCTGGGAGCCAGAGAGGATCTTTTAAAAAAGTCTGAATTACAACCACCATCTTTGTTTTGTTTCCTAATTTTAACAGGCCTGCTGACTGCTCGCTTAGTGGTTAGATCATTTATCATTAAAAAAAGTTAACCAAAGCTATTCAGACTCATCTTTTAAAAGAGGGTAGCATCGAACATGAGCTCTGTGGCGAACAAATATTTACTCATTTTGTTTAGCAAGATAATCTTCACTAATTAAATCACTCTTATAATTACTGGTCGTATATGTAATTGTAAGAGGAAAAAGCTACAGGGTATAATCTAACGAACCCAGACTGCATGAATGACTGAACATCATCAACAACAACCTCCATAATTGAATTTAACACTTGTCAGCACCCACCTTCTTAAGATATGAAAAAAACACAAAAAACTGACATATTTACATATACTGTCGTATTCAGTGCCTTAAAACAAAATGTATAAATCTCTCAAGCTTGTACCAACCACAGACCTTTTTTTAGGCATGTGACCAAAAATCCTTTTTAAAAACCCATTGATTATGAGACATGCGAATCAGAAGTTGATTAATGCTGACTCATCTCCAGGTTTTAGGACTCAGTCCATTGGATTGACTGCTTGTATTATGACTACTATGAAAAATTATGATAATAAGAATAGCAGAAGGTAAAAAATAACTTAAAAAATTATCCTGTATCCTTATTTTTCTAAACAAAAGCACTGATATCTGCTCTCAAAATGTCTGCTTTATCCTCCTAAAAGTTTCCACATCAGTCACCGCTCTGTCATAATCAATTAATGAAGATAACTTGTATTTAAAATAGTCAAATCTGCAAAGTTTGTTTTTTTTTCTCTGGGGCACTAAAGTCAATTTGTTTGATTTTATCAGAGTGGAATTTATTTTCTCAGCCTACAACACTTTTAATATTGATTCAAGTATCCTGCAGTAGATAAGTATTCCAGCACCAAACAAGATTCGAGCTCATTCATCTATTTATGTATGCTGATAACTTTTTGTGTTTGCAGATCAATACTGATGAGTCTAGCCACTACAAAGTGAAAATAGCACACTGACATCAGGTATTTTTTGTTTCCGTGGAGCCACATGCTTTAGTTTGTCTCATTATGTTTTTTCCTCGGCTACTATTGTATGCAGGAGCAGCATGGTTCAGCACAGCAAAGACGGCCCCTGCATAAGCTGCGAGCTCCCTGGGGCATCTGTTTGGAGCTCAACCTGAAGGCTCACCTCTTCTCTTTCTGCTTCTTTGTTTTTGCAAATGGGGGGAAGGGAGCGATAAGATGCTGCAGAGACTTCAGGGTTCTGCTTGACTCAGCAGCAGGGTCCAACAGAATCCATTTTTTTATTTTTTATTTTATTTTTTTTGCATCTGCGCCGTCCTCCTACTCCTCTCCAATTACTGCATTTCTCAGAGCATGCAATGCCTTGATTCAACTTCCGAGTCTGCTACGGCAAACTGAGCCTGGCCACAGTTTGATGTGTCACTTCATCAGTGATTTTGGAGACCACTGCTGCAAAGCTCTTGAGAATGAAAAAAAAACAGGTTCATTTGTGTGATGCAACTTCCTGAAATGTGGTCTTATTAGCCAAAGGCGGCAGCTCAGTAGAGGAGCAGCTTGTCAGAAGGTCTTAATGTTTTAAGACTCTTGTTCCAAGTTGAAAAGAACCTTTTTTTATGTTAACTACACATAAAACAGCCTTGTGACTTGATAGAAAGTGTCATTGCCAGTTGGTTAAATCATCTGCATTCATTCTTAGGAACTGGCCAACTCCACAGTCAGCCTGATTATTTCTGCATTTCAGCACAGTGCAAATGTCTCAGATAGATGCACGTCCGACAGTTGGCTACCTCGTGGCTCGGGCCAAGAGAGAGGTGCCCTTCGTTTTGCAGAGATTGCTGCAGATTGTGCTCCGTAATGTACTGCATTGCAGGCAGGCATCTTACCTTGTGAAACAACATGTGTCATTCGCCTGCAGGCCCTCGAGCACTCCAGCTAAGATGATCAATTTGATCCAGCTCTGTGTTGCTCGGCTGCGATTTAATCCCATAATGCCCTGGTGTTTTGTTGCAATCGAGATTCCCCCCATTTTTCTCCGTGGGTTTCTTATTATTTTTATGGAGTGTGATGAAAAATCCCATGCTTCTATTATATACACACGGCATGTAATCACCTCAAACACTGTGTAATACAATCATTGATCACGTCAGCGTCTGTCTGAGTGAATTTGGTGGAGAAATCTTGGACCTGTCACGGTTCACTAAGAGTAAACGGAGGAATTGTTTCTTTATGCCAGCGCAGGAAACACATGAGTTGGTATGTGGAATGAAAGAAGATGTGAAAATATGTCCTCAGCTGTTTCTGTGTATTCCCTTCCTGATGTTCAAGAAAAAATGCAATGTTTTGCCACTCTAAAGCCAGTGGGTTCAGGCCGAAAGACACACAGCGTCATTTTGGAACACTCTAATGCATTTCTAAGTGGTTCAATCTGTGGTGGGTCTGCGCCATTAGTGTCTCTCCCATTTCTCTGTCTTTTTCGAAGACGGCGGGGTACAAACAGAGTGAGACATTACCTCCACCACTCAGGACCCAGCATGCTGAATCGGGACGCCATAATGACATGGCAAAGGCAAGATTCACTCCCGCTGTTCCCTGGTAACTACAGGGAGACGGAGGGTGGAATGTAGATTCACGACAGCCCCCGCCTGCGTGCCCTTTTACAGCAATTCAGAGACATAGCTGATTCAACTACATTAATCAAGCAAAGCACATTACAGTGCAAATGACTGGTGAGGGAACGACAAGTGGACAATGTCCTGCCAGTCAGAGAGGCAGACATCCCTCAGTTATTTCAAAGGATTGACATGGCACCGGCCCAGAGCAGAGCTGAGGAGAGACTCTCACAGGTCTCCGTTCATTACTGACATGACCCGGCTCACCAGTCCATCCATCAGCCCGTGTTTATCCAGACAATGCCAAAGTAAATGACTTCATGAAGCTGGATAAATGACAACTGCAGGAGACGCAAAGTGTCCACATCATCATTTAACCTCTTAACTCGTATCCTGCTGCTTAAGTGATGTCTTCACTGCAAATATCATCTTCAGAATATCAATAAGGAATATTGCAGAAGATGAAGCACACGTTTATCGCCCTGAGAGAGGCTTTCATTTGTAAAGCAGAGCATCTGAACCAAAACTCTTTAAATGTGTGTGTCCCAACACAACTCAACTTTTCAACTTTTTAGATATTCATCTGCATCTGGATCTAAATTAGCATCAAAATAAATGTAGTTTTAGATAAACATACTGATTGGTTGCTGGTTGCCATGATTTTGGAGACTACATTCTGTCTGGTAATATGAGGCCTTTGAGGGCTATGAGGTGTATATATATCTCAATTATAGAAGCACAAGATAAAACTGCAGAGCAATTGCAAAGCCAGTAATTATTCACTTAAATTTAGAGAAAAAGAATTACATATTGTTCTCTTTAGCCGTCACATTTCAGGAATCAAAATAAACTGAAATTTGACATTAAGGCCACATGGTAGTAATATTGGATTTGGATTCACACTGGAAAATTGATCATGTGTTAAAACACCCCAAAAAATTTGAGCTTTTCAAAAAAGGAGTAGGTATAGGGATAGGAATTGGCTTTATTGCTTAGCGTTAGATGATAAAATAGATAAAATTCTCTGTGCACTAACATAGGGGTAACGCTAGCGGCCTGTTAGTGTTTCTTAGCATAAAGATCCAGACTGGCTGTTTCCCCCTGTTTCTATATTTTCTGCTAAACTAACCAATGAAAATTCTCTCAGCTGTCTCATCTGACCTTCCAAGTGAATAAATATCTTCCCAAAATGTTGCACTATTCTCACATGCAGGATAATCTGTTTGGATACAGCATCTATAAACAAGGATTCATACATTAAAACATATGTTCTTCATGGGTTAGATTAGGAAATATGATGTTCTGTAGTCAGAGAAGAGCTGATCATCGAAGCATCTATAGTCGACTGTGATCATTATCTGGTAGACGATGTGTGCACATGGTTGTGTGTGTGTGTGTATGTGTGTAAGTGTTGAATTCTTCGACATCCCTCATTGATTTCAAATGTTTCCTCCATTTCCAGCACTTTATTTGTGTGTGTGTGTGTGTGTGTTGGGTTTGTGAGTGTAACCATCCTTCAGGACTCAGACTGTACCGATCCTGTCACATTACAGGGACAGATGAGCTGCAGTGACGGAGCGAGCGGGCTCCATGCATCTGATGGATCATTGCAGCAGGGCCAGGAGATGCAGATTTCCACTGTGACATTTCTTTTACTCTGTGAGCATCTCTCTGGCATGCTGAAGTGAGGTCGTGCCTCCACGGCTCTCAGCTAGATCACCCGAAGCCCATAAGCTTCTCTTCGACATTTTACTCACTTATTTTTAACCGTCTCTTTGGAAATGGATACTCCTTTTATTTTTAGATTACTACTTAGTTTATATTCTGCATCAGAAGTGTCAAGGATCCAGGCCATCATCTGTGAATTGCGCTTGACCTCTAACATGTAAGCAGCGGATAAACACATGTAAACAAAACAGACGGCTTGGCATCTAAATGCTAATACTGAAACTAATCCAGCACTCATATTTTTCCTCTTCTAAGCTGTTTTTTTGAGCCAATTTTTTTGCAGAAACTTGGAATCTAAAAACATGATGTGTATACATTTCTGAGATACTTAAATCTTCCTTAAATCCCATAAGTGAAGATTCATAACACGACTCAAATGCTTGTTAGCTTAGAGTGCAGCTTTTTGAAGTGAAGTGAAAAGTAAAGATATCAGACACATGTTCAAGCTCCAAACATCAACTCTAAAACTTTTAATCAAAGTATTTTCCAAAAGCATTTTCTAAGTTGTTTGGGAAAATGTGAGAACGCAAACTCAAAGAAGGGATGTTGCTTTATGGTAAGATGGTTTCATGTGCAGCTTTAAAGTTCGCTTCTGACATTCACTGCTTTTTATCCCACTATAGACTTGAATGTATGTTCTATATTTTTGAGTCAACAGTGTGTGGACAGTTTGCTTTGAAGTGTCAGAATCCTATTGGACTCATCTGGGATGTGAATCCTATACTTTTTGTACTCAAAGCACAAGCCAGACACGCTGTGTTTAATCTTAAAGTTCCAGTATGTTGAATATAGTGACATCTAGTGGTGAAGCTATGTTGTGTTATGTACATGACTGCATCACCTCTACTTCTAAACTGACTGCCAGGAAAACCTACAGGGTGTGCAAATGCTGAAAAAAGCATTGAAGACCCTCACTAGAGTTTGTTGTGTCTTGTGGGCCTTTTTGGAAACATGGCAGTGCAACATGGCGGACTGTGGAAGAGGACCCGCTCTCCTTGTAGATATAAAAGGCTAATTTCATTGTAATAAAAACACAACTATTCTAATTTTCAAGTGGCTATACACTTATGAAAACATGCTTTGGAATATTATATTCAGTTTCTGCCATATTCTACAACTAAATCCCCCTAAATTCTACATAGTGGACATTAATGCTAAATAACTGCTGAAAAGGCTATTTGAAACTACTGAAACACACCTTGTGTAATGTAAACAAAGCCAGGATGCTGCTTTATTATCCTAAAAGTGAGATCTAACTATTTAAACTGAAGGTTAATGATGTTGAATCAAGCACAAAATATCTGTATGCACCCAGCTAATTACAATTAGTTAAAAAAAAAGAGGTTGAATGCCCATAAATTGATCTAAAGCCATCTTGGTAATACCAATTCGAGAGTCTGTAATGCAGTTGCATGCCTGATCCCTTATGCACTATGCTGCTTAATGATTATAGCTTTCACTGAAAAGCTAAAGTGATAATAATTAGGCAGCATAATCACATTCAGGATCAGGACTGATGGAAAATGGCTGGTCATCCATCAAAATAAATTCTTGTGATTTTTTCAGTCTATAAGCTTTGCTTTGATGCCTTGTAGAGCAGTTTCTCACATTTAACACCTTTCAATAGTCTTTTTTGTTCAGGCAAAGTTTTCTCTACATTTGTTGCTAGTATGTTTATCAAGTTTGTGGTTTTTATTAAAGCTACCAGGACGGACTCTTTACATGACAATGCTAATTTTGCTCATAATTTAATGAAAAATAGGTCAATGAAGAAGACATCCAGGTGCTCTCACTCCGGCAGCAGCTGTTCTTACGTTCTGACCTGATGCTACTGCTTTCTCACACAAAATGCGTCTTTACAAGTATGTGCATAGCACTTCATGCTTTATTTGTTCAACAGTTTATGTTGGTTTGTGTCTTTTATTTTTTTTTGGGTCATTTCGTGCTCAATTCTCAGCTTTCAGTAAAGAGGCAGATAAGACAGTTTGTGCAGATAAAGAGGCATAAAAGGTTCCCAGATGGATTGAAATCAGAGACATTGTGGGTTTTTGATCCATATCTTAGATCCCACTCAGTGTCCCTGGGAATTCTGTCTATATTACATGATTCCTCACGTCATGACTGCAACACAACTCCCTTTTATGCAGAAACTAGAGTTTGCATCTCACATTCCTTTTGTATTTTTTCAACCCGCATGATAATCTTTGATATAATAACAATTTATTTTCAAAAAACAGAATCATTCATAACCCTAACAGGCCATAAACACTGTATGCAGAAATGGTTGAAATCTTAAATTTAAAACATTTTTATGCAGTGTAATCCAGTGTTTTGAAGAGTTGCCCTCTATTTAGACCACTAAGCCACTTTACATGCCTAAAATTAAATTTGCTTTCTTTAATATGCTTTTTTCTGGTATCCACTCCAGTGTTTTTGCTATCATTGGTACTTGATCGGATCTTTTCAAGCTAGCTCTCAAACTCCAACAGCCAAATGTTTTTTAGAGTCAAAAGTTCAGCGTACCCCAGTGTGTGTCAAGCAGAGCTGGGATGTATATGAACATTTTGGTGTCAGTGCTGTCGGGATGGGTGTGTTGCGTGGTTCAGGGTAATCTGCGGTCTTTATGTCACCAGCAGACGGGGCTCGGTCGAGGTGAGATAGACGTTAACTCGGAGGAGCGCAGTCAGGCTTGCGGCCAAACGCTGTCAGCCTAATACCAGCGAGCGGTCCAGGAGGAGCAGTCGCAGCATCTGGATAGTCAAGCTCCATTAGCCTCCTGGCTCTGTTTTACACCGGCTGCATTACTGCCTTGTTGACAAATGGCAGGAGAGGTGGTGTGTGTGATATGAATCACATAACTCAGGGGACCTCCACCATGAATATCACACCCCCTTTGCTCCCTGATCTCCCCCCTTCCTCCCTCCCCTTCCCTTCCCTCTTGTCTGGGCTTGCTGTGAACTTTAGCAGCAGCCTGGCTGTGATTCAGTGGGACAGCATTAGCTCTCAACCTTGGTGAAGGACTAAATGCAGCCTCAGTCTGGTGTCCTTGCTGTCACACTGCTGTTGGGAGAAGATAAGCACTTCAGCCTTTAGGACAGGCTGCAAGGCTCCCATCAGCCCCTGCAGCACTGTAAGCTGGGTAATTGCCCAAGCACTGCAAATAATTAATTAAGTAATCGTTGCGTCTTGACGCGTGACATGCTACAAGCGTATCATTGATGAGGAGGGCGGTCGTTTTGTGGGATTTTATGATGCTTCCCTCCTCTTTGCAGTGTTTGCTAAAGTAGGTTTTGTTGCTGATTTAGTAGCTTGGAAATTATTTTGGCTCTCTTTATACTGTGGCGTCACCCTGGAAGTTCAGTGTTCCAGCTATAACCTTTAAAATGTCATGTTGAGATGCAGATCTAAAACGAGGACGTTATTTTATCTGGCTGTGAAGGTGTTTACATTTCATGTGACATATTTCAGGTCTTTTTCTTCTTCTTTTTTATGTGGTCTCACCCACCCAGACTTGTCTCCATACTTTATTTTAGAGCTGTGTCAGTGCTGAAGGTCAACCTGTTATCATTTTGCTCTAAGGAGAAAAAAAAGCTTTGGTTTGTTCTGTGTTTCTTTAAACCAATTCCAATTGTTTTAGAGGATGCAGTGACAGTGAAGCTTGCAAAACTGTGCATATGGAGAGTGGAGCTCAAATCCCTACAAAATAAAACGACAGCAAAACAGTAAAACAGTTGTGTCAAGTGTCAAGGTTTGCATTTTGAGTTCAGTTATTTCCTGTTTTATTTTGGTGTTTTGTTCTTGTCAAGCTTTAGCAGTTACTTCCTGTCTCTTTTGCTCTTTCACCCTTTTTGATTAGTTATGAGTTTTAGCTGCCAGGCATTTGTTTTTCTCTCCCTTGTGTCCTTGTGTATAGAACTCTGTGTCTCTCTCTGTCATTCATCACTTCATCTGTTTCTTCTCCCTGGTTCTGCATCCTTGTCTCAGTCCTGTCTGTTCTCCTGGTATCATCCCAATTTTGAATTAATTTTAGTGCCTGTATTATCTTCTTTGCTCTTGGGTTACCTGTTCCTAAAACTTAGATTTTTGTTCTATGTATAACCTTTTATTATTAAAGCTCACTTTTGGTTCTACTCCAATGTCAAGTCTGTGATTTGGTCCTTTTTTAATCCTGATAAAAAGACATATGTTGACCATGGGATAAGACTTGTAATGATACCAAAGAGAATCATAGTTTTATCTTCTGTGCCATAGAGGTGAAGCCTTGCTGTATTTTAGCTCTAAACGAGCTCACTGGACTCGTTAAAACCACAGACGATTTAACAGCTGCATGTAACTCCCCAGAACATTATGAAACAATATTACAGAAGCTTGTGTGAAGTTGATTGGATCGGCCCTGCATGATCCAAATCTTTGTCAAAACTTCACACTTTTAGCTTGTACACTGAAAGCTCGGAAGCTGTTGTTGTTTTAATGTAGCAATGAAGAATATAAAAGAGATAAAATGTTGACAGCGGAAAGAAATAAAGAGAATTTCAACTAAAATATTCAGCCATTTGCAGGTTTTAAACAGTGAGTCAGACAACTTTTTATATGAACTTCAGTAAAAAAATCCAGACCATATTTTTTTAAGATAACAAACTGTGATACTTCCTCTCGAATAAGTTTCACCTGGACATTTTCACTGCTACAGAAAAAATGTTTACCCCTTAGAAACAGCCTCTGAGGTGAAATCTGGAGTCCTGCCGCTGCTTGGTGATAGATTCTGGCTTTAGACTTTTAAAGCCTTCAGCTAGCTTTTTGGCTTGTCCTTGTGTGGCCTGTAAATTGTTCATAGTGATATATTTTAAGCAGACAGGTATGACTCTGTGTGTTTGTGTGTGTGTTTGTGTATGTGTGTGTGTATAAGAATTAGGTTTATTTACTGGGTTGAGTTGCTGAAATAAACCATGCAGTGCTATATTTCTCTCAAACATGCCGAAGCACTGAATGATGAAGCTCGTGGGGACGGGCTGTGGTGGGTATTGATGTGTAATGCCCTTGGACCGAAGCCAAGACGGTGAAATGGGATGAAAGGAAAGCAGTCACTCCCCTGTTAACTCAAGGTTGTACTTTACAGGAGCTATATCTGTCTGTGTTGTCAGAGGCACGCTTAGTGAATGTGCTCTACGTGTCTCCCGCAACTATAAAAAACATCTAAATCACATCTGGCTGTTGACTTTGAAAATTTCCCCACCAATTTGCCTGTATTTTTCCAAGGCTGATGCGGTATGTCATGGCTTATTCACAACTTCTGAGCTGGCAGGAGTGTGGCGTTTGGCAGTTGCTTGTGAACACAGCCAGAGAATGAGCCCTTAGTGATCGGGACCCCTGCCAGCTCATAGAAGTGGCAGCGGATCATCCTCGGTTAATAGGCGCTCATAATCCTCTGTGAATGTCTTATGTTGTCCCCCGAGAGGAGCGAGACTAAGGCGTGTATTTGCAATCAGCGTGCATTAAGAGCTGACAGTTTAACTGCTGCCATAACTGTAATAAACCAACCCACTGTTTGCATGCTGAATGGAAGCGAAATGAAAACTGCAAAGTGTTTTTCAGCTCTTTTAACAATGCCTCTCTTTTTCTTTTCTCCCCCCACTGCTGCTGTCATTGCTACAGGAAGTCGAGGTTAGTGTCTTCTTTGTAAATTTGTACAATGTGCTGTCTGTCTTTGTTTGGACGTTTCTTAGGTGGTAAGGTGTCAGCTGTTCCGTGAGTAAGATCTCACTTTGGCTACAGCTCGAAAAATACATTCAATACAACATTGTCTAGATGTCTTAGAACAAAAAGCTCAAAAACAAAGGATATTAGATATAATAGCACAAATAACATCAAATCTACATTTGCATCGAAAAGCAAAGGAATTCCTCAAAGAAAATAAATAGAAATATCTTTTTAGACTCGAAAGCAACCATTTCACCCTGATAATAGCAAGTCCAAACACAAAAACCTTCCTTTTAACTCCTCGCCTTGTGCACAATATTTAAGATGCCTTCGGCTGAGCTTGTTCAGCTTGACTTGAGAGCTCAGTCTTCATGTCCCCTGAGCAGAATAAGACCGAGCTAAACTGAACAGACCTGATCCTCAGGGTCTGCTCTGGGCCTTGTGCCGAGTAGTAACCGCTTTATAGTTGATCCTCTCTGTCCTTACATAGAGAGAAATGGGTCAAAATGGATACAGCAGAGGGACGCTGGATTTTTATTATCGTTCCAGCGCAAGGCCGCCAGGGACACAATCTAAAAACCAGAGTTAGTTTGCAAATATTCCCTCTGCAACAGTGCAGAAGCTAAGATAGTGCAAGTCCTTTTTATGAAATAGCTCTCAGAGTCCTGCCTTGTGCCTTGTGCTGCTTAGAGGCTACATGAGAAACAGCCACAATAGTAAATAAAAAAAAAGAACATCTTATTGACTGGATTTATAAGTTCTGGTCAAAATACAAGCTTCAGAGTGTGCAAGACTGATTCAGAGACATGTCAGAGTTCAGATTTATTTTTGAGTTGAAGAGGTCATACTTGTCCAAACAGTAGTTGACCAACAATTGAATCTCAAGTTCCTCTTACTGACTTGTTCTGGAGCTTTTGGATGATTCACATGATCCTCATCAACTCAGTTTTCATGTAACTTTAGATGCTCAAACTGCCATGATACTAATAAATTGTTCTGCCTATGAGGACTATGTGAACCAGCCAAAAGCTCTAGAAATAGTGGACATTAAGTTGAGAGTTTGAGCATCTGTAAAATATCAACCCATAATCCCTTTGGGTTTCAAATAGTTTATTTGATTAAAGCAATGGAAAAAATATTCCTCTAGGGACATTTAATAGAATATGCTTAGTCACTTTCTTGCTGAAAATTAGATAAGAAGATTGATTCCTCTCTCATGATGTACGTAGTATGAAGCTATAGGCAGCTGCTGTTTATCTTAACCTATCCTAGCATAAAGGCTGGAAACAGCTTGTCAGGCTCTGTAATAAATTCATAAAAAAAGACATACCAGTGCCTTAAATGCTTACTTATTGACAACTAATATTTATATTATTCAGTCTATACAAAAATCAGATTGTAAAGAGGACTTGGAGGCAACCAGCCTAGTTGTTTTTCCATGTTTTCAGTCTTTGCTAAGCAAATCAGTTGCTGGCTGTAGTTACATATTTAAGGTACAAACATTTTAGTGGTAGCTGTCTTCACACCCAGTAAAAACCTTGGGCAAAGATATTTAAAGAAAGCCTTGTGGTACACATGTCTTTTCTAGTTAACATCTGTTATTCACACAGTCTTCAGGCTCCACTGAGGCAAAGGCACCTTTAAAACAAATCCTTGAGCCAGAATGGTCTGTTGTGATGATCCAGGGCCGTTTATTGGCTCACATGAGGACAGCAAATCTGAAATAAAGCTGTGCAACACATCTGAGAGTGCACTTAAAGGCTCAGGTCTTTTATTACATAAATGTGTAGTAGACACACTGAATATGAGCTCATCTACAAGGTCTGTTAAAAGAATAGCTGTCCATTTAAACCTTTTAAATAAGGAATTAGAAAAACACTCTGCTTCTTAATGTGTTGTTCCAAACTTGAAACTATAACGAAGAAATGAGAAGGCTTTATTGATCCCCAAAGAGGAATTAGGTGTTAAACTGGCTTAAACAGAGAAAATAAGGGAGCACAGAAGCATTAAGAGAGAAAGCAGAACCACAACAGAAATCAAATACACAAATACATTTTAAAAAAAGCTTTTTTTGACTAAGATAAACCTAAAGTATATCTTTATCCTAAAAAAAAGATTTGTATGCATTCATCACCTAAAGTCATTTAAGATTTTTTTTTGCAAAGTATAATTAAATGTCATCAGCAAAAGAATGGAGTTTTATAGTGACGGTAATGAATGAGGTGCCCTCTAAACATAACTTCTTTTTTGACATTGATTTCTTATTTTGTGGCTATAACAGCGTTTGGTTACATTTCTGTTTCTAGTTTTAATTACATATTTTAACTTTGGAACAAAACAAAGATGAATCAATCAGCTTTGAACACAGTGTGTGGTGGTGAATAAAAAAAAAATCCCCAGAGGAATCAACAAAGTTTAATTAAACTTTGGATTTTAAAAAAACCCTGAAGGTTTTTGTAGTATGATTTTTAATTACCTCCTGTGTTTTGAAACTTACTGACCCAAAATAAGAACTAAATATATTTGAATTGCTGCATTTATGCTCACATTTTAATTACCAGTCAAGTGTGTAACAAAGTTGCTGTGTCATTTTGCGTGTCTTTTTTTCTTATGCTCTGTCTTGTTCTTTTTTCAAAGCATGAGTACGAAAGCTTCTTCAATTTTTTTTTTCTTTACATAAATGATTAAATCCATTTAAGCAAATATATTTTCTTTTCAGGATGACTACATCAAAAACACGGAGGAGAACATGGGGTCTGATGAAAGTAAGTCTAAAAAATAGATTTTATCTGGCTAGCAAAGATTTTTCAGTGGATGTATGAGGGATGTCTGAGTGTATGCTAAAATACTACACGCACATGCAGTTTGCAAAGGCTTTCAATATTTAAATGGCTTTACTTTAAGGCCAGCTCCACTGTAAAGACAGAAAGAAACTGCTGTATTTCAGATTCTACCAGCATAATCAATGCTAAGTGCTGTCTGCCTTTATACATTTGCTCAGGAGAATGAAATAGTGTGGCACACATTATAGAAGTGCTGCCTTCTCTTAATTGCAGTATTGTCTGAGGTCATCCAGTGTGAGGTGAGCGCTGGTCCGAGGTGTCAGAGCTTGTGGAGGGTGAGAACACAGTTGTGATTCAGGAAGGGAGAGGCTGAGCCTTCAGACGCATCCATTAGTTTGAAAAGCCTGCTATAATTGCCTTTGTTGCTGAGGGCTCAACTCAGAACTCCCACCAGGCTCCATTTACCTCCATGGGGTCTGTTTCTTGCCGGAAAAAAAAAAATCTCACTTTTAGATAATCAGCTGTGGAGGAGGAGTGATGAAAGTGGTGAGCAGTTCTGTGTTATTTCAGTCAAACGGTCTTTTCATGTTCAGCAGAAATTAAAAATTTCATTAAAATGCACTTAGAAGTTGCATACCTCTGCAAACACTGTATAATCTTCTGAATTTGTCACTTTAAATGATCAGGTTACCTGAATCATAAATCATAAAAAGTGAGTCAAGCATTTCAAAATTTTCAGAAGCAAGCATGTCTTTTATTGTGCAGGCTGCACTGTTTTCTGGAGTTTTTTTTTACATGAAAGAAAATGTATCCTTCCCAAGAAAAAACTGCTGATGCTCTGAAACCTGACTGCTTTGTTCTCAGCTGTGACTTGGACTAAACACAGCTGCTACAGAGAGCTTGTTGCAATCATCTACCTGCCACTATAAATGTCACTGTACCTGAAATTAAAGCAAACATGCTGGAAACATGGTTTAATTAAAGTTTTAAGCAGCTAGAGATCAATATTTTTCAATTAACAATGCATCACATAACTATTTGTATGTGAAAGGGATTTGCTTCCCCATGACTCTGCAGTCCCCCTCAGTTCTGCAGAGTTTTTTAGCTTATCGTTTAATAAATGTTAAGTTTGACTTTCAATAAGTTCAGTCAACTTGAGCAACACCCATTTACAGTTTAAATCCCACCCATTTCAAGTATTCATACAAATAATAGTGTACTTACTCATTGCTATAAAACGTTAAGGTCTTAAAAGGACAGTACACCCAAAATCAGAGAAATATTTTTTTGGAGAAAAAAACAAAAACATTATATATATATAGGAGATATCAGCTGTAAAGATATCTGCCTTTTCTGCGCTATAATAAAATAAGATTGTTCTCAGATTGTGGTTGTTGAAGTGAAAAAAATACATTTGGAAAAACTCAACGGCAATGTTTCTGTCCAGACATAATCATTCAGTTAATCAAGATAATCCACAGACCAGGCTTTTAGCATGTCGGTACTATTTTCTTTCTAATGAACCAAACACATAACCATATCTAGATATGTGAATAGCACTACTGGTAAGATAAATAACATGCATTTTTTATTTTTCTGATGAAATGTCACTTTAACAGTTTTCCAAGACGAACTGAGAGATTAAAACCAATTTCGAATTTAAATACTTATTCAAATTAGAAACCAGGTTGTGCAGCATTAGTGTGGAGCAATGTTTCTTCTTATTGCTCTGAATCATGTGTTGGCGGATTTTAAAGTAGTTCCATTATACATCTTGTTTGGCTGCAGTTCAGCTGAACCTGTGCTTGTTTCAACAGAGCAGAAACAATGAACAGAAGCGAAGGTTTAACTGAGCTGCAGATTAAGCTAGATAAAAGCTAAACCTTCCGAGGTGGATGTTACAAAGTGAAGCATATGAATCATTCAAGAGATCAGGTTATAAGACGTGCTGTTCATACATGTTGTAGCCAGCTGAGCGAGCACTTTGGGTTAACAGTGTGTTCCTACTGCGAGGTGAGTGTGGGAGGTCGAATGTAGCGCCACACCCACACTGCCTCATTTAAAAAGACACTGAAGACTCGCATCAAAGAAGAAAGATGAGAGAGGAAGCAGCCAGAGACATTATCCCAGTCATCTTTTCTTACAACAGGGGGAATAACTAATGTAGTCTCAGGAAAACGCCTCGCTTGCTGTAGTGTGGGCGATGTTCATTTGAATACCATTGATTTCATCCGTGTCCCAGCTCCCACTGGGACTAATTCTGCAGACCTAATTGATCAGGGTCCTCTTCATTGTAAATTCAACAAGACAGTAGAAACTCCAACATAGTGTACCTGCAAGCCCTGGATAGAAGAAAAGACCTAAAATGAGACTTCATACACCTCTGGTGCTTTTTTATAAGAGCAGATAGAGACATCAGCCCGGCTCAGCAGAGGCTGCTCTGCGTGTGAAGGCCATTTCAAACAATAAGCTGCCTGCTGCTCCGACTTAACAGAGGGACAGCCATATTTGACCTTGACATCCTTTATTTTAGCTGATAAATGAAATTTCCTTTGTGCCTTGGGAAAAAATTAACCAGTTGGATTTATTTTTAAAAAAGTGTGATCATGCTTTCATTTGTACAAAGACTTCAAAAAATAATTCATGCATAGTGACTTATGAAAAGAATTAGAGGTAGACTGGTGTGTTGAATCCCCCCTAATTATAAGTAACTAATTTTTGAGGCCTATTTGAGTTTAATAAAAGCTGCAGGCTGCTCAACACAGCCACCACCTATTATGTGTAAGGGTATAAAAGGATATTCTAAGATGACAGTAATTGCAAATCCAGTTGAGACTAATTTACTTAAAGCTGTCAAATGGGCTCATCTCTCTCTTGCATCAAATGTGCGATTTATCAGGGCTAAATCTTTTTAGTTTCAGGCAGGTGCTGCTGTTCCTTGACAGCCCAATAACATGTCTTTTGCAGATTTTCTTGTCCAGAACGTCAAAAATACTCTATTAAATGCATGCTTTGACAGTTTGAACGTAAAACAAATGGTTGAAAAAAGCCATTGACGGAGGATACTGTCTAACTGCAAAGCTTTCATGCTCAGTTGAGGATTCAGATGTGAGCACAGACCATGGGGGATCGTGGATGAGAAAATCGCCATGCCCTGTTATGTTTTTGATCGCCGCTTTATTATAATAATAATCTCACAGAGATTGATCAGAGGATCAGTGCAGTCCCATTACCTTTTGTTGACATGATTACAGGAGGATTTAAAGCTATGACGGCACTTAAACATACCAGCCCTGCTCTAAATACTCAGTGCAACAAGCAGGAAAGCGGGCGAGGTGGTAAACTCTCTTGATCTTTAATGCAAATCAAATCTTGTGTTTGGATTTCATTCTCAGCATGTAGGAGTTGTATAAGAATACTGTGTGAGGGATGTGTTTGGTTTTGAAGCTGCTGCATGCAGGCAGACTTGAAGGTGTTTATAAATGCTGAACATAGGAGCAATGAGGGAGCTGCACATCTAAAACTATACTGAAAGCTGTGTTTCTATGGAAACATTCAGTAAAGAGTAAAGAAATGTTATGTGTTAATTGAGAGTGATGCAAAAATATCATATTCAGTGAAAGGTAAGGCCATAAACTTATTAACATTTTTATATTTAGCGAGTATTTTTTTGTTTAGTGTCAATTTATAAAGTCATTTTGACAATTAAAAAAACTTCTTAAATGCCAGACAAAGCAGAACATCTCTTTTATTTCCTGGATTATTCATCTATAATGTAAATTTATATGGCATCTCTGACTTTGAAGCTGCCAAAATTAGCATTTTTATATTAACAATGGATCCCTTCATCTCATTTTTATTGGTTTTCTAGCCCACAGCTTCAATGTGTTGGTTCACTCTCATCATAATTGTGTTCAGGGAATTTGCTTCCAGTAAAGTTAAAACTAAAGTACAGTTAAAGCTACTTTACAGTACCTGAACAGCAACAAGAGACAGACAAACAGGGTAAGCAACTAGCCAGTTTCCTCCAGAAAGAACTAAAATGAGAAACACAATACCAAATGAATGCTAATTGCTGACATTAATGTTATTATGTATTGGCTAATGGTTGCTAAATTCTTGTAGGTGTGGCCTTTTTTACACAAACTGCAAAAACTATTAAATTTATTGTGCAATTGAAAACCAAATGTAGGAGATGTGCAAATAGTAACTCAGTGGAAATGAGTCCAATCCATATCAAATTTGTACAATTCACCCAAAGCAATATTATTCTCAGAAAGGATTTCTCCAAAAATAAAAGCTGCCATTAGCTAAATGAGCATGCTTGTATGTCATATATAGTATCCAATTTTTAGAAACACATATTCTATTATTAAATTAAAACATAAAGAGGATTTTATAGCAGTACAGCCTTAGTACCTGCTCTCTAAATGCCTTCTGGGTTTGTGTGATTCTTCCTCATACCTTTCCTCTCTGCAGTGCACAGCTCACTGCACACTCCGTCGCTGTGGTTTCTGTGCGAGTGGACAGCAGTTACAGCGACTGCTCAGCGGCCTCAAAATAATAAAATGGCACATAAGAAAGTGGGAATAGTTTGAGTTATATTACACCGCTAAAAAAAAAAAAAAAAAAAGGGAGTGTGATTCCCTGCAACCATAAAAGTTTATGGCCCATGACTGGAACCTTTTTGTTAACGAAATGAAATGTTAAACCTCAAACTCTGATATCAACCACAAACATAATATAACATGACAGTATCTGAATCACACACCAGGAGAAAGCCTGAGGAAACCCTGAGTGATGAGCCTCACTAAAGAGAACTGATGTGATCTATTGAGGCATACTGAAAATATGAGACGTCTTGCACTTTTCTTTATTGTAAAGAAATAGTCAAAATGATAGGTATGGTGACAGTTCAGGGTAATTTTCTGAAGATTTCATGTCATAAATCAAAAGAGAAATAGCAGATAAATGGATCATCAGCTCTGCAGTCAGAATATTTTTCAGCTAGTGGGGTTAAATCATGAAAGAGCAGAATACCTGTTGGAACAAATGACGGGAATAAAAGTCATATGAAATGACTGTAAAGCTTCATTCAGCACTGCTAGAATCCAGCTGTCTGTCTCTACATCTCTCTGCTAGGCATCTTTTATTTTTTAAATTCCTTCCTCCTCTAGATGCTAAATTTAAGTAAACAAAATTGTATTTCACACTGATATTAATATCTTTTATTTATGTCTATTTACTACTCATTTCCTTTAATATGGGTCAAGCCTTTCTGTGGCTGCTTGCCAATTTCTTTATACTACAACTGAAGTCCTGCTCTACTTTGGAGTCAGTTTCTGTTTTATGAACCTATTTAACATAAAGCACATGACCTCTTTAATCTAAAGGTCTGTGAAGATGAGCTCTGTGTTTTTCTACTCATGCTGTAACCAACTAATGAACATTTTGTGATCAAATAAACAAAGTAATTTGTTTAAGCCTTTGGACAAACTGATATGAAACAAATCCTTAATACAATTAAAGGGAATTAAAGGATATCCTCTAAAATGATAATTTTAAGAATTGAAAATTTAATCTGCATCTGTAACCAGATATGTATCAAAATACACATACTGATGGCCAATTTTATGATAAACATGCTTAAGTTTTACATATGTAGGGATCTTTAAAAAGAAAATATTGAGCTACAGTTCCTTGTATGGCCACTTGAGGCTTATTCTTAAAGGCATTCAATTCCCCAAAGAGCCCCAATTTAACGGCTAACTTTACAGCAGAGATTACCATTTTTACAGCAGTCCCAGTATGTTTTTCCTCCTCTGCAAAATTTGTGCAATTGTTCTTTTGAGAAATCTGCAAAAGGATTTGCAAGAAAAGCTTGTATTTTTATTTGGATCATGGCCTAACTTTGAACCAAAGAGAGCCGAACTCTGTAAACAAGGCTTAAAGATATCCTGCCCCATGGGTGACCTCAGGACTGTGAACCCTTAGGAGAAAAATCAAAACATTATTTTTTTTTACCTGTTATCCAGCTGCTGGTTGTGTCTTCAAAGGTATTTTCTTGATCTCACGGATATATCCTCTGTCTGCCCTGAATGATAAAATGTTCGCTTGAGGCAAAACCAACATTTAAAATCCAATATTTCCAGCACAACATTGACTACAGTAGCTGCTTCGCTCTGCTCTTCTTCCTCAGTGAAATCTCTGGTTAGGAGCTTCAGAGCTCATATAACATGGGAGGCCATTAAACTTTTAGTCAGACTTCTGTGTGATTTTGTTATATTTCTTTAAAAACCTTGAGTAACACTGGGTGAGAGATGATAAACCTGTGTTCTTCAAATTGTCAAATTGTGGGGTTGAATCTGCTGGGTGGGGGAGGCATGAAGGCTCTGCAGGTGGATAGTGGATGAACAGGGGAAAAATATGGAGTGGGAACTGAGAAAACATGATTTATGAGGGGGGAAAAATGATGGAGAGTTTGCTTATACCACTGCTCTGACCTTTACTTCACTAAAATTCAACATGGAGTTTATCAATAATTGACAAAAATTGTTGGGTTGGCAATGTTAATGACAGTAATTAGTTTGATTTTTTTGTGCAGATTTTGGATACAGTCTAGATTTTTTCACCTGAGGTTTGTGTAAAACACTATATAAGTGAATCACAGTTGGCATATAGAAAGCTGCGGTCATAAATTGAGGATTTAAACAGAAACCTTTGTAAATGGGATCTATCTTAACAGACGAACAGGCCACAGAACATAACCTTCATAATAAAAATTCAGTGTGGAACCAAGCTAGCTAGGAAGGGGTGCATGGCTTCTGCTCCTTATAAATTCTAGTTACCTGCTTGTGTCATACCTGGCCCTATAGGAAACAGCAGTTCCCTCATTCCTTCCTGCTGTAGCACCAGAGTATCACCCAGACTCTGGATTTGCAGAGATCTGCCTGGCAGCCACCTCGTCTGTTGACCGTGTTGACTACAAAGCAGCTGCTCAAAGCTGACTCAGGATTTCACAGCTTAATTTTTTTTTTTTTTTTTTTTGTCCGCCGACCACCGCTTGCCACTCAACCTTAAATTTATCTGAGCCTGTGAGTTTTCCGAGGCCTCGCCATCAGGGTAGTAAATAGACTGGGACAACGTGACATCCAGTTCCGGATGGCATTGACCAAAAGCTGAGGAAGGTGGAGGTCACAGTGCTATTTCCATCTCAGTCTATCAGTGGAAAAGAGGTTGGCATTGAGCAGTTCAACTCTTCCAAGATTGAGAGAGAGATGCTGGGGAGGGAGGGATGGAGGGAAGAAAGAAAAGGGACGTGGGAGACAAAGATGGAGTGTGTGTGCTTGTGTGAGAGAGAGTAGAAAAAGGCAAGACGGGAAGAGACAGTCCTAAGTTGACGTGGTGGAAGTGAGATGTGACAAGCAGAGAGAAAGAGATGCTCAATCAGTGCTGTCAGATTTCCTCGCAATCAGAGACAGCCGCTGGAGACTGCAGGCAGTACTATTGACGATGGGCTGCCTCACTAATGACAGCTAGGCGTCCGTGTTTTCAGCAATGCTGACTATAAAATCAATGGGCTCATTTGTGCACACTGGTAGAAAATTTTTCATTACACATTTCATGATTTTTATTGCATACGCTCGTGTAAAAGATAGCTTTGTGGGGATGGAAGATAATTTTGAACGATGTAAATATACAGAACTTGATTATGCAGCTCATAAAAGAGATGCTTTTTTTTCTGTTGTTGTTGTTGTTCCTCTTTTTTTTTTGCAGTACTTGCTATCAATCTGTTGAACACATGCTCCTTGTCAAAAGACGAATAAAAACAGCCGGAAGCTCTGTATTTTTCACCCTCCTGGAGGTGACAAAAATAGAGAATTAAAGCAAAACACCTCAGCTGTGATTGACACCCCTGGATTCTCGGTGTTATTTTGTGTTTCGCAGCCGTGGACACCACCAAGGACCCGTGCCAGAATGTGAAGTGCAGCCGCCATAAGGTGTGTGTCGCTCAGGGCTACCAGAGGGCCATGTGTGTCAATCGCAAGAAACTGGAGCACAGGTAGGTGGTAGTTTGAGTGCCGAAGCCAGACGGAGACTTGTTTTTGTGTTTGTGAGACACATTACCGTCGTTAAGCAGATTTCTGCGTGGACAGGACGGATATTTCTGTGGCGTTGGTGTCAACAGCTGTTAGCTGAGTGTCAGTTAAAAGCCTTTCAGTGTCTGGTTGGAGAGCTATTGATTAAACTCAGTAACAGGGCCAAAGAGTGTCATGAGTCAGGAGTGATGGAATTTCAGCTGGAACACTCATGCTGAGCAGTGACTAATTAGCTGTGTGGAAGGAGAG
Organism: Acanthurus lineatus; assembly: GCA_029814665.1. Classification (NCBI taxonomy): domain Eukaryota; kingdom Metazoa; phylum Chordata; class Actinopteri; order Acanthuriformes; family Acanthuridae; genus Acanthurus; species Acanthurus lineatus. The sequence goes on from JAPZDV010000014.1 coordinate 7,456,045, forward strand.
TGGTGAAACTGACCACAGTGCGGAAGCAAATAATGGCCTTAAAGAGTTGGATTTTTACAAGCAACCGAAAATCTAATTTGAAGTTTAATCACTACTAAACACTTAAAGATCTGGCAGAAAAGATTTGGGGGGGATCTATTTGTAGAATATGGAAGGAACTGGATATAACATTAATTACCTGAGAATAAAGGTTATTGTGTTTTCAAGTTTAAAATGAGTTCTTTTAATGTATAGAGGGAGCAGGTCCTCATCCATAGAGTCCGCCTGGTTTGTCCACCATGTTTCTACAGTAGCCCATGATGGACAAACCAAATATTGGCTCTAAGTTTTGTGCATTCTCCTCCAAAATTACAAGGGGAGAGGCCGAGTGGAGGATTATTAATTTGGGCGTGACTTGCAACTTCACCACTAGAGGCCACTAAATCCGACATACTGGACCTTTCAATTGCTGTTTTAACTTGACTTGAAGTTTTAATCGCTAAATTACGCAATCTGCATAAAAGCTTAGATTACTCACATTTCATACTGGAATTTTGAAAACCCTAAAATATTTAAACACCTGGATTAAATCTTTGAAACTGCACAACTTTAAAGAGAGGGATTTTGACCACACAATAACAGATAGATGGTTTTCAAAGTAAAATATTTCATTGCAATAAAATGGTTTAATTAAAATTGCTAAATAAGTTATTTAGCAATGAATGGCTAAGTAAGTTATTTAGCAATGATTAAACATAAAATTAGATATTTAGTTTCTTATAGGATTAAGCTCTTTATGGCTATTATTCACTTCCATAAGTCATCCTTATACAGGGTTGCAGTTAAAATCATAACAACTGTGCCGCTACCACACTCAATTAGGAAGAGATGCAGTTTAATAAGAAACACCTAATGTCAAGGGTATTTACCTTATGATTAATTAATCTTAACCAATACATGATTCATCATGATCTAATTTATCTCGTGATGTATCATGAACTACTGTGGCTCAGTTTTAATTAAAAATGAAGTCACTGTACACAGATCATCAGTTTGTGAACTCATATATTTATGTAGTCAACTCAGACTGAAATCAACTTCATTAAATAAGATGTAAATTGAAGTAAGTAGACAAAGTTCAGCTTGGTTAGAAAATTAAAAAAGCATCAGATTCTTAATATGTTAAAGCAAAACATACAGAATGAAATGGACTGTTAAGTCTTTGATCAGCTTATTTTGCTGTGTAATACAATGTGCCTAAAGCTTTGGTCTTTGTTTATGCATCCTCACGTTTTCCATTTATCATCTGTCCAAACTTGAAAGCAGGGTTCAATCACATCAAGGCTCATATGTTTATATCTTATCATACGGACATCATTTTACTGTTCCATTGCTTTGCTGCTGTTCTTTCCTTTCAAATCAGAGGAGAACTGTGTATTTGCTGTTAATTTGACCCCCCATGTCAATAAGAGGGCTGCTTCAAGAAACATAGTACGTACAAATCAGTAGAAATTGCAGCAGAGGAGAAAGAAGGGGAGGTAGAAACCATGACAACTCAAGTATATGAAAAATATTTTTCCATTTTGGCCATTTAAAACATTTAATAATAAGATTTATAGTATCCCAAATGCTCCCCCTTCACAAGGACTCCTTCGTTTTTTTTTTAAACCTCTTTGAAAAGTATTTATCTATTCCCTTAGCCATTCATTCCACTTCGACTGAAAAACAAATGAGCAGGGCTGCAGTCTGAAAAGAATTAATGGAGGGAATTATTACTACCTGCAAAGTCTATCTGCTGCGACAGGCATTTATCTTTTTCAATAAAGTGCTTCATTTACAGAGTCACTCCAGAGATGAGAAAGACTGTGTCCAATAATGGGTAATAAGCACGAACGCAAGCACACTAAACCATCCTAGCGTCATTAAGTAGCAGCCTCAGAAGTTGTGCTGCAGAGCTTAATGCTTTTGCTCACTGAACATGAAGTCAATCACCATGTTAGAGGAAAGCAAGCAAAAAGGTTTTTATGAATCTGTGCATTCAAATATTAAGAGGCAGTGCAGACAGTTTTGGTTTTAATTAGTCTTCCCGGGATCATGGATATGTGCCTCTGAGGTTTCTGTTGCCTCCAACACCACAGTGAAAGGGAACGATGCTCACAGTATTTAAAAAATTCAGCAGCAGCGTGTCTTCCCCCCGAACACTGTCCCGTCACATTAACCTACATTTATTTTGCAGATTCTTTTTGTCTAAAGCGACTTACATTAAGAGCATTCAAATCTGACAGGAACAAGAGCTAGATCAGAGAATTGGAAGTGCACTCCTCACAAAAAACAAGCATCTAAAAGCTTGTTTAGCGCTACGGTGCAAATGCTGGTTTTTTGTTAGTATGCTTTTAAAGAAATGAGACATAAGTAAGTGTGGTGTCAACATGTTGTCTGAAAAAGGTAATTTTCAGCCTGCTGCAGAGTGAATCTGCTGTCCTGGCGTCTGCGGGCAGCTCATTTGACCTCTGCAGAAGACAGACAGGCATTATCTGTTATTGTGGTATATCCACAGACCTCTCTGTCAGGGGTATTTTATTTTCTGGAAATACTTTCTGCAATAGAAAAACTGTTGACAGTGTATAGCAGGGTCACTTTTTCTTGAGTTTTCTTTTGAGTGTTCAACAAAGCAAGTAGCGTAAAGCTACGAAAGGCAAAGACTGTCACCCTCTTTGACTTAAATCTCAATAACTATGGATGGTTCAGAGTGAAAATGGCATTCATGACATTTGTGGTCTCAGAATGAAAAGTCTTTCTGATTTTATAATCGCCTGACTTTTCCCTCTGTTGTTCCGTTAAGTTAATAATGTTAGAACATTACAACAAATCATTTTCCCATCAGTCTAAGCTTTAATGTGTTGCTAATAACGACATGTTAGCAATCAAACATGCTAACTTTAGATGGTAATAAAGGTAAAATCTCCTGCTTATGTTCAGGAGGAGTTAACTTCATCATTGTTAGCATGTTAGCCAGCGGATGTTAGCATTCAGCTTGACGCAACACTGTGCCCAAAGAGCTGCTAGCATATCTATAGATTCTTATTTACTTGTTGAGTTAAATGTACCATTTTCAAAGCTGTTAGCAGCATAAAAAAGGTTGCATTATCTTCAGTTTTATTGGGGTGACATCTTAGTGACACATATCCTAAAAACTTAGCAAAATGAAGCTATCTGCATGGTTATATAACACTAGACATAAAGTGTGATGGTAGACGCCCAGTAAAAACATTTTTCTGTAATTTTGGTGGGCTGACAATTAAACTTTTTTTTTCTTCCTCTGGTGTTCAGAGTCAAACAGTCAGGGCAGCTGGAGGCCCATGAAAGGAACTGCAAGCCTTGTCCTGTTACCGCCTCCTCACCTGTATGCGGCTCTGATGGACACAACTATGCTTCAGAGGTAAAAGAAAATATTCTGCCAGAGCAGCTCTTTTTGAAAGCATTCACTTAGATAATTTTTCCTTTGCTTTATTACTGGATCCGGCCACCATAAAAAACCCTGAAAAAAGGAATGGAAAGTGCCCATGTCATCGTTTTAAATAATGAGAGGAGTCCAGTCAAGTGCTGTTTCCTGCTGCGCTGACATATACGTGGGCGCAGCAGGGCAGCACAGTTCATCACTGCTCGCGGGAGGACAAGTGCACCGGCTCGACGTGGCCGTGTGATTAATGACTGACGTGGTTTTGAGTGGCATTGCTGTGTACCGGCCGCTGCCAAGACTCTTTATTGATTTATGTATACTTTTTAATTTTGACCTTGCATGAGAAGGCAGCAGAAAATGACAGCTCATTCTTGCTGCCTTTCTCTAAGTGCAGTGTCTCATCTGAATGAGCAATCTCTTTTTCCTGCGGTCACCCCCATAAATATTTTAACTACATCTCCCTCTCTTTACAGTGTAAGCTGGAGCAGCAGGCCTGCCTCACAGGCAAAGACCTGAGCATCATATGTGCTGGTTTTTGCCCCTGCGCCACAGCCTCCATTACTGACACGAGTAGCGACACAAAACGTGGCAAGTTCCCTTTTAACACATCTTTATTTTAATGAACCAGGGCATCAAAAAAAGTTAAAATGCACTTGTTGCCTTCCAAAAAAAGCATACTGTTAGTAGGGTAAGACTCCAATTTTCTCACAGAACCAATCAACCCAATGCTGGACATTTGGAATCAATACTCACCAATTTCAGAGATTACTGTTATCCAAATATCCCCCATGTGGTTAAACTGCTCTTTCAATCATGTGGTAATTAATTATTTAGAGTGTACACTATCTATCATTGCAGCCAAACAGTATTGATTGTCGAGGCTCTCGGGCACGTGAAAATGCCAATTGATCAAAAGGATGAAATGTTACTCCTGTTTCTCATATGTAGTCTGGATTGAGTGCTTAGCCCGAAACTGAGAGTGGATTTCTATTGGAGAACAGGAACTTCCTGCTGTGGACTAAACTGCAAAAAATTCTGTTCTTTGATTACTAGTTTATACAGTCAGACATGACAGAATCAAAATCCATCCGCAGCTTTACAGTGAGGGAAACCTTGTCCTTTTTCTTTCGATGAGTCTATGAATGTCTTTTGGGAATGTGAGTCAGATTGCTGTTAAGTGCCTGCCAGGCTTTTGAATCCCTGCCTTCTTTGCTCCCTCAGAGAGCTGCACTGGTCAGGACCTGGCTGACCTGGGCGATCGCCTGAGAGACTGGTTCCAGCTCCTTCATGGAAACGCGAAGCAGAATAACTCTGGCAGGCTCGGAGCTGGCGCCACTTCAGGTTAGAAACTCACAAAGCAGCTTTTTTATGTCTGCTGCTTCCAAACTTACAACTCAACTATCTGTGCAAAAAATATGTTGCATAAACAGAACAGAGCTAAAGTGCCATGCAAAATGCCTCTAACAGCACTGGACAAGAGCCTCGTAGCCAGCTGCAAGGACTCCATCGGCTGGATGTTCTCGAGGCTGGACACCAACAGTGACCTGTATCTGGACCATGCTGAGCTGGCTGCTATTAACCTCGACAAGTATGAAGTCTGCATCCGACCCTTCTTTAACTCCTGTGACAGCTACAAAGATGGGAAGGTTTCCACAGCGGAGTGGTGCCTCTGCTTCTGGAGGGAAAGTGAGTGAAGGGACTTCCACTAAATAAGCATTAAAAGCTCAGTCTGTTTCGAGTCTGTAGGCGGAGTAAGTAGGTACAACAGGTGCAAACCCTCAAGACTGGCTGTCGTGACTTTTAAGAAGGTCACACAATATCCCTGCCTGTTAGTGCTGTAGGTGTTTTAAATATTATTGAATCTTAAAACATGGTTTAAGGTCTGTTTTAATCCACAGTTTTGTCAAAGAAATTTTAAGATCAATGTCCTGTTTTCTGAGGTTTAAATTAAATGTGTCTTTTCTCAGCTGCACATAAGTTGAAAGCAGACAACCAGAGAAACATGGTGCCACCATGAGTTGAGTTAAAAGAAATGTCCTGCAAAATGGCCGACCATTGAAGGAATCTAAAAAAACCCCCGGGGGTTTAGAGATGATGCTTCTTTCTGAAGCCCTGTTCCTCACATTTTGTGTGTAGTTATACTGCAAAGTGTAAAATGATCAGGGTGTCTGTGTGGATGCTATCTCACAGATAACCTCAACTCACAGTGCTATTTCAGCTGTGCACATTTGCAGCATCTGCACTGTTTGACCTTTGCAAAAACAAATACAGGATATTCCTGGCAGTAACCTCATTTGCGCTCCTATTAGCACATTGATCGGGGCATTTAACCTGCATGCAATAGATCACACTGGCTCCCTAATCAATTTTTCATAACTAGCCGGTGATATTGATAAAGTACTTCACACTAAGCCATTAAGTGATAATGTGTTTACAATAATGATCCTGAATGTAATGTCACACTACATGTAAAGAATTTATATCATCTGGATTTGAGCTGACACGCTAAACAATAGAAATGCTGTGAAGGCAGATCAAATATTTCTGTGGAAATATGGGGAAGATTTGTCGCCTTGGGGGTCAATACAAAGTGTCTTTTTCTTCTTTGATTCTATTTCCATCTGTTCTGGGGGTGCATTTTCTTGTCATTTTCAGACAACATCCATATGTTCTTTCACCTAAGCTCTTGACAATCGATCAGGCTCTGAGGGAATGAAATATAAGACTTCTTAAACAAATCAATACTGCAAAAAAGTGCAATTATGAAGCTCACTGACAGAGATAAAGTTTGAAGAGAGCACTTTAAGGTATTTGTCATCACTTTTCTTGTTTGACTCTCACAGAGCCGCCGTGCCTCGCTGAGCTGGAGAGGATTCAAGTGCAGGAAGTGGCCAAGAAGAAGCCCGGTAAATGCATCTATCATGACAGCACCGCAAAGCTCAGGATGTGTTTGATTGAAGATTTTCAGACACAGCACTTGCATAGAGACACCTTTTGGACAGAATATCACCTCTGAATCACTTTAGATCATTTCAAAGCCATAAAGTTAGCCATGAAAAGCACCATCTAGCTAGTGTGTGCCCCCGCACTTGCTCTGGGTCTCCAGGGTGTGCTTACGTAACCAGGCGCTGGTTGCAGCGGGCGAGAGGCTGGAGGAGGCTCATTTAAGAGATCACAAGCACAAGGATAGGATTAGGCCTTAATCAGGCTGGGGAGGGGGTTGTGGATTAGGGGGGCAGCGCTGGCTTTGGGAAAGAGCAGGGCTAATGCGCCTGTTTGGCTCTCTGAGAAACCCCTACGCCACAGTTTCTGCCCAGCATGCTACACAGCTGCTTTTCAGTCTGCAGCTCCAAACCTAAAATTATGTTCTTCCATCCCTGAAGCCCACTTGTCTCATTGCTTGTGTTTCCTCTGGTTTTCACTTTAGTGGTGCTGATAGGGGGGATTCGGTGCTTGTTAGAGAACTTTGCTTTAGGTTTGACAAGAGTGTCCTGAGGGAAGCTGAAACAGTGGAGCTCTGTCACTGAGACTGTCACTACATTTTTCCATGCCACTCTCACAGCACAACGAAACACACTACGCCAACAAACTGTATGAAATCACATCAGCAGCATATGCATGCTTGTGTAGAAAAACATAGGGAAGCTTCCTCTGTCTCTATGGTATTCTCTGCCAAACACCTGCCTCTCTATACTGACTGATGGGATTGTCACAGGTTAACTGAGGCTTGCTGGTGTTCTCACTTATACAGCACTCATCGCAGGCATCAGCATGAGGGAGATATCTGTGCTGTGGGTATAAATATTTAACTAGCAGGCATGTGCTCGTCCTTGCAGGGATGTACATTCCCAGCTGTGATGAGGATGGCTACTACAGGAAGGTGCAGTGTGACCAGAGCCGAGGGGAGTGCTGGTGCGCCGATCAGCATGGTGGAGAGATGATGGGCACCAGAATCCATGGCAACCCTGACTGCGGTAAGAGGCAGAGCAAATTGAAAAAAAAAAAAATATTTCTCACACTGTGCACAGCAGAAAACCCTCTTAATAAGTAAATACCTGTTTCTTATTGAGTCCTTGAAATAGTACTTTTACATAACATGAAAAATTTGCTGGTGCATTGACGATTCTTGCTATTTTCTATAAGATTTTTTAATAAAGTAACCTACTTTGAGCCAATTATCAAAACAAAATGATTTCTAGTGGCACCAAGTTGTTTTATATAACATTGCAGCATTTTTTCATTTGCTTCCAGAACATTTTAAATGGTTTTCAGACTCAAATAGGATGACAAACAGCTGTGCCCATTTTGTACCTAAGTTGGATATCAGTAATTGAAATAGGTCTCAAATTAATGGTTATATTTGTGAACAGCTGCCTTCTAAGCTATTCTTTTTATTAATCAACAATGAATTTTTTTGCACATAAAGGGAAAAATGATAAAATGTAAGAAAAATAGCAAAAATAATTCCTCATGCATTTATCTTTTTCCAGACGAAGTGGCAGGATATTCTGGAGATTTTGGGAGTGGAGTGGGATGGGAGGATGAAGAGGAGAAGGAGGTAGAGGACAATGGAGAGGAGGCGGAGGAAGAGGAAGAGGAGGAGGGCGAAGCAGATGATGGAGGATACATCTGGTAGAACTGTCCGACCCCTGCGTAGAGAGCCGAGTCACAGCTGCTGGCCTGAAAATCTACAGGGATGGCTCTGTCCTCACCGCAAAGGATTTTGGGATTGGACTGGGGAGGCATGGAATTGTTTATCGTCCTGGTGGGATATGTGCTGCTGGTCCAGGGATGAGACAATGACCAGTTTTTGTCTTAGATATGTGTAATTGCTTCATTCTCCTCTCTGTTTTTTGAGCAACAGAGCTTTTTGTTTTGCCATCCTGAAAAGCAGGACCCACTGACTACTGCGCCATAGGTAGCTAAAGTCCATCAGAATTCCTATCTTGTCCAGCCGCCATCTATGCATATAGAGATTACCAGTAATTTTGTATTGTGTGAACAATTGCTTATGTATCAAAGCTGCCATCCCACTGAAATGACCAGAGATCTGAATTTTAAGGAACAGTTAAGCATATCTGGAAAGACGCTTGTTTGCTCTGAGTTTTATGAGACACCACTCTCATGTTAAATATGAAGCTATGCTATGAGCTAGGTCAGGTTAGCTTAGCATGAGGACCGGACACAGTTGCCTCTAAAGCTCATTAGTTGACACCTTGTATCTTGTTTGTATAATCTCATATCTTTGTTGTCTGTTTATGACCATCTGTAGGCCACCTGCTTTGTACCAAACAGAAGAAAGATGCAGTCAACAACTGGCTAGTGATCATAGTGAAGCATTTAGCAGCTAAAGTGGCACGTATTTCCCTCAGGAATTGGTGGAGACCAAGATTAGGGCTAAAACAGAGTAAATACTGGGCTGAAATTCATCTAATGACCAGATGTATGACTTCAGGTCAATGCTTTTGTTGCTCCCAAAAGTGCAGCTTTGAGCTAAGATAGTCTTGGCATCATTTGGCTGTAGCTTCATATTACCATTCAGTTAGAGAGTGGTATTCATCTTCTTATTTGTGTAGGACTGACAGCAAATTAGCGAATTTCCCAAAATGTCAAACTGTTCCTTTAAAGCAGTTTAGTGCAATGTGGTAATGTGTTTCCAAACTGATTCTGTAAATACATCCTGTGTAAATTATCTGTAAAGAAGGGAGCCCCTGAAGTCCTGCAAAAGTAATATTTTTCTCTTGAGTGCACAAGATAATTGTCATGTGGGCACAAGATAATTATTTTAATGGAACAGGTTATCTTGTGCACACAAGATACTATCTTTTGGGAACAAGATTTATCTGGTGCACACAAGATATTATATTGAGGGAACAAGATTTTATCACGATTTTATCACAGGATAGTTATCTTGTTCCCTCAAGAAATAATCTTGTGCGCACAAGATAGTCATCTTGAGGGAACAAGTTATTATCTTTTTGATAATAACAAGATAATTATCTTGTGTAAACAAAATATTTTCGTATGTGCACAAGAAAAATAAATATTATCTTTTTGGACTTCAGGGGTTCCTTAGTGAAGCAGGCTTAGAGGATTTTAGGTCATTGTTGTTTCAAAGCAGCCTTTATGATAAAGGAGCACCACAGCTCATAGCAATTTTTAAATCTTACATTCTTTATGAAATAATGAATACACACATCTTTACAGGACCTACATTTCCAGTTGGATTACCTTTATTGAAAACATGTAGAATGTACTTAAATGACCCAAACTGCACCACAGTAGAAAACACTAGTCGGCTGCTAACTCATGTCAAAGAATGTGCCACAACTGTTTCATTCAGAGTTTGCAACTTGAAAAATTGTATTTGTGTTTATAAAAAAAAAAAATGTGTGCATTACTTGAAGTTTTATGTGTATACTTGAATTCACATTGTATTTTTTTCTTCTATGAGAGTATTGTTGCCATGTCTTCATCCACGCTATTGGTAGGCCAGATGTTTGGTTGTTTTTAGTATTGCATGTTAGTTTAAAAAAAAGAATGTACTTCTAGGCTGAGCACTTTACTATTAAAGGCATTGGAGCCAAACTGTATGCTGACTAAATCTTTTCCGAATGTTTCAAAGATTAAAATTATCATCCAGCATCACCAGTTTCATTTATAAAACTAATAATATAATATAACACTAATGTAACACTATACACTAGTTTGTTGTTGGTGCGAATGGTGCAATGCACCGGGGCCCAGAGGCTTACAGGGGCCCATGAAGGATGGTGATAACTGCCAATACCTGCTCAATTATTAAAGATCATGTAGACGAGGTCACCTTGCCTTAAGAGCAACTGTTCGGCTGCAACGTTCAGAACAACTTGAACATGACTGTGATAGATATAAATACCACTCTCCTACCTTGTGTATTACACTTACAATTTTGTATATTTTTTCTATGACTGTGTGTGTGTGAGTGTGTGCTTGTGTGTGTGATTGCCTGAGTGTGTGCTTGTGTTTGGGGCATGAGAAATGGCTTAAGAAAAAATATTTGCACCGGGGCCAGTCACAATTACGTTACACTGCTGCGCCTGTGGGAAAATGAAATGAATTTGCGAGATAAAGGCAGATTATCCTCTCTGTAGGAAGGTGGTCAGGAGAGGATGTTTAACAGTCTGCAGCATTTAACAGTTGCCTTTTTAACACAGGAGATCCATATTTTCACATTAGTGTGCTAAAAACAGATCTTAAGAATAAATGAACAGACATTCCAGCCTACCTTACAAGGAGTAATTTGCTTATTATACGCAAGCTGGGTACTAAATATTGATTTTTTTTAAGCACAGTGAGTTTCTCGCTGCCTTTGGGTCTCCTACCTATGAAGCACCGATTACTGTACCTTATTACAAGGGCTGTAACTATTGTAATTGCATCTGATTATGTTTAACTAAATACAATTTCATCATGGTCTTCAGTCATTGAGCTTGCAGTGGAATAAAAACAGAGGTAAGTTAAAAGGTGGAGAGTCTCCTCTCAGCCAGGTTGCTGACAAGCTGACAGAGATGTTAGCTGGGGATATTTTGGTGCTTAGCTGCCACCTCTTGCTAGAAGAACAAATTACAACCAAATGGCTTTACACTGACTGCAGTATGAACACTGTCAGAGGACAAACAGATGATGAAATCTACAATGAAGAACTCTGTATCAGCTACAATTAGTAATCCTACAGCCACCAGTAAGAGTCCTTGATTAAAATTCTTAAGTTGAAAACAACAAATACTAACAATAAAAAGATTTCAGGCATCATAAAGAGTAGATATAGTTATAGTGAAGAATGGCTACCAGTGCTGAGGTACTGATGCCTCTCCATATGCATACAATCTGTCAAAATACAATGAGATGACTCTTTTAGTAATTACAGTATTACTGTTTAAATAAGGTCCAAAATGCATTATGTCATTGAGCAGAAACAAGTCAAGTTCTCTAAAAAAATCAGCATTTTACAGGTAAAATATTCACCAAATAGCATAAATACTGGCCATATTATTTTACTAGTGCAGCAGAAAGTGCAATATTTTCTGAAAACTAGGAGGTCTCCAAAAATAGAAACAGTCAAGCATCAGGACATCAAGACTGCATTTTAAATATTTCAACCATTACATGTATCAATACTTACTAATGCTACACTTAATGTTTACATCTTTTATAAACTGTTCCTGATTTTAGAAAAACAAGACTAATAATTTATCACAATGCTAGTGGCTGAGGCTGTACAACGCACAGCACTGGTTTTGACGCAATGCATTAGTTTGTACAGTGACAGGCTGATGCTAAGCAGGTATTATGTTTACCATTTTCAACATCTGACAAATTGAAAGTTTGGGCTGACACTTTATGAAATGTCAGAACCGTCCAACAGATGTTGCGATATTTCTAGCAGTGAAATATTTTCTAATGCTGATAGACTGAGGGGAGGGAGGGTAATTTGGTCACTTTCCATGGGAGTGTGTAAAAAGCCTGAAGGCAGCACTCTGTAATTTGCTGCAGCTGGTTGATATAACAATAAGGCTTGTCACAATAATTAAGTCTGGAGATAAAAGCATTAATGTCTTTCTCCATATCTGAAAATGATGAAATGCCAAAACTAAACATGATTTCACCACTTGAACATCCAATAACAAGTGTTAATCACAAAATACTCCAAGATTACAGTCTTCTAGCTTCACAAAAGTCAATAAATAAGCAAACAAAGAACTCATTAGATGGAATGCCTATTGATGTATTTACAACCTTGGACTTGATGTGTATTTTTACAGCATTAAATCACAATGGATGTTATTTTGATTATTATACTTTATCCAAAAGAACTGATCCCCAAAAGTAACTATAAGATTTTTTTTCATTTCTCCTAGCTTTTTGTGGTACCTATAATTATATATATATGTATATCTATATTTATATTTATACTCCTATTCTATTTGGAGAGATTTGTTTCTTGGAATGACAATAGTGTTTTAATGCATTATTAAACATTATAAAAGAAATGAGCAAGGACATGGAAATGGAGTTGATATTTTCTCAATAATTATAGCCTGTGCACTTACCAAAGTCGGTGCTAAAGAGAGGACCCAAGACAGAGCCCTGGGGGACCCCAAAACATAGAGGGGACATGAGAACAAGACGATAAGCAAATGATTTTATGTGACCAGCTTTTAATAATGTAGAGGTGATATTTTTAAGCAGTTTACCCTGACAGGAGATAATTATGGTTATTTTACACTTAAATACATAACAGGGAATACAAGTGCTAGTGTGTGAACAAGACTTTAACTGGGATTAAAAATGATACTGACACATGGTCATTTGAGTTAAAAAAGGTTGTTTTAATTATATCTTACCACATTTATCAATATTTATTTGTGAATGCTGTCACTCAAGCTTAGTTTGCACAGATAATTATTTCCAGTTATAGCCAGTTATGAATAACTCCAGTAGTTTATAGTGTCAGCTAAAGGGCAGTTACTGTACAAACATTTACATCTCTATTATACATAATTTACAGGATTCAGCACAGAACACTGTTCAAAGAAAAAGCAGTTTGTTTACATGCACACTGCTACAACTCTCAGTAAACACTCAAGATTCCCTGTAAAAAAAATCTGTTTCACATGTGTCTTTTTATCTCAGTTACAAATATCCCTGCATTAATTATTAAATTAAATATTAAAAATGTTACTCTGTAAACATGGGATGCAAGAAACTGTAAGTCAATGAACAAAAATTCTTCAATATCTGGAACGATAATAGAATACTAATTCATAGACAGCATATTATTTGCAAGTGCACTCTCATATCTTTTCAGATAGTCAAAAAGTACATGACCTGCAGTACTTATACTTAGCTAAACAGCTTAGATGCTGATTACATGCCCATATACAGCTCAGACTCAAGACTAAATAAATAAATAACAAAATATAAATTACCCATTAATTTCATTAATGGCTGATTATAATAAACAGGCTCAGAACAAGATTTATTAACCCTAACTCACAAATACAGAGGAGTCATTTTGCTACAGTACAGCTGTTCATTCTACTTTACTGCCTCCTGACATTTACAGGGCAATGCAACATTCTTATTTTTACAGCTTTCATGTCATTAAATAGTAAAGCATAGGCAGCCACTGAAAGTCATAAAAGTTCTTTATGGACATTTTATTATTGAGTTCTATATTGAACACCCCAAAGTCAAAGATATTGAAGTTTCATTTCAAATTAGCTGCCTTCAACGCAACCTTTAACATCACTCTGTGTCAACACATATAAGAAAAGGAGCAAAAATAAACAAACGAATTCTATCAAGTCACCAAAAAAAGACAAGCAAATTGTTCCCCCTCATTAATGAGCGATTTAATTTGACTCTGTTTAATTAATCATCTTTGCATTTATCTGTGTGACACACTGTCTTTTCTCTTTTTTGGCTTCTAAAGGGGATTTGATGTTATTTCGGTTCAGTGCTCAGCTCGGAAGATATCTTTTGTTTAAGTCCAAATCTCTCTCCCTGCTAATCCCAACGTCATTAGCATACATCTTTGGCTATATGCTTTGAAGGCAGTGGCTGCATAGCATTAGAATAAATGAGTAAAAATGAATTTTCCATATATATTTTTCTTATTTTAAAATCTTAACTTGATCTTTTTAATCTGGAGTTGAACAAGCAGTAAACTACACACCACAGTCACCAGTAAGTCCTTAATTTTCATCAATCGCTTCAAGTTGAGGTCCGACTAGAGCAGTTGGTCTGTTTAATAATACATAAAGCAACACTGATGTGTGCATATCCATATTCTAACATATTATATTACTGCTTATGTTAAAACTAAGATGACTAGTTTGCTCTCACATATATAACACACACATGAATGTTCATCAGGAACCACTTTTTAAAATTTGCATAGGAACCTTTAAATCCTATTCTTTTAAATTAATCCTTTTAAGTATTAAGAATATCCTTAAATATACTTTTACTCATACAACTGGAAATTTGGGCCAACTGACAAGAGTCAGAGTCTTTGTCATGCTTCCTGGAAATGTGTCAAATAAAATCCCTTCTGGTTAAACTTCATCCTGCATGTCAGTCAATGTATTGTGATAGCCATCTGAAACCTTCCCCATAGCCTTGTTTTTTTAACACACTGCACATAAAAATCTCCAGAGGCCGGACATTCAGCTCCTTCAAAGAGACGTTCCCCTGTTGGTGACAACACAGATAAATAAGGATGGTGGTCATCAGGAAACAGCTCATGTACCAACGCAGAGAGAGGGATCATATTTTTGCAAATTAAAAGACAAGGTCTATGAAATGCAAACCTTTCCCGTAACTTGACCATCAAGAGCAAATGCTCCTCTCAGTCCTCCTTCACTGATGGCCTCAGGTCGGTCGATTTTATTGCCCAGCACCAATACCGGTACATTGACTATGGTCTCATCTCCTAGGAGAGCCTGGATAAACAAGAGCAGCACATTTATCATTTATCTACTGTTAACAGGCAGCAGTCAATACTGTGTGGAGAACACAGCTTGTAACAGTGATGTTTAATCTTACATCAAGTTCAGTCTTGGATTCAGAGAGTCTGTCGTGATCTGCACAATCCACTAGAAAGACGACTCCATTCACAGCCGGCAGGTAGTTCTTCCACACTCGTCGAGCTTTTAACAAAGGAAAAAAAACTGTTTGTCCTTGCAGCAATTAAGTAGCAGTTTTAACTAGGAGCTATTAAAATATTAAACTGATGCCTTTAATGTCTCTTTGTATAATCATTGATGACAAATTAAGTGCACAAACTCTATGCAAGAACCTCCTGACTTAAAACTTTCACTCAAATGATAGTAGAATATTACTAATAGTGAAAACAACATGGAGCAAAATGATAACAATGCTCAGCAATCTTTATTTTTTAATTGACATATGACAAACATTTTAAGAAATTGGATTTTGTGATCTGGCAAACCCATTTCCAGTGCAAATCCCCTCCTCCCTTCAAATTTTTTCCTCTATCACAAAATTTCTGAAAAAATGTACACAAGATTACTTCTTCTATTGAGTAAATGGCGTACAATATATTCAAGAAATTTTTCAGTGACACTACAATTATCTAATGCTTGATCCTATGTTTGCACCCTGCTTTACAGAGTGATATTTACTGAAAATCTGTTATCAGCAAAAAGTTGTGATGTATGTGTGTATCATTATTTTGCAAAAATGGATAAAGAACTCACCTTGTACATGTCCTCCCAGATCAAATGTAGTAAACGTCATCCCACCAATTGTCAGCTCTTCAGAAGCTTTTGGAAAAAAGATGATAAAATTCATTATGGCCAGAAGTTGTGGAATAATTCACAATACAATACTAGCATGATATTTTACCCACATGATCATATCAGACAATTCTGAAATATAGAATATATTGCAAGAAAGTAACCCACAATAACCTAGTAAGTCTACGTAACTGAGCAGGAAATTATATCACCAACTGGATGAGATAAATTTCAAAAAAGATGGAGTCAATCACAGCACATGAAGCTTTCATAGCTTAATAACAAGCTGATCAATTCATGTTCTAACATATCGGTCTATATGCAGGATGTCGCACTACTGTCTCGATCTCTACTTACTAGGATGTAGCGTTGGCACATGTTGGCCAAGTCGGTCATCTTTCAACATGTGTAGGAGTGTTGTTTTGCCAGCATTATCCAGGCCCAGGAAAACCAGCTTCCCAGATTTCTTGTACAGACCTGGAAGAAGAATTTCACAAATGCATCAGAAATTACTCACAAATTTTATATATGAAAACCTGGTGGAGCAGAACCATCATTACAACAACAGCTCCAATACTCTACATGTGTTTAATTGTGAGAAACTGGGTACTTTGTGTGTATATTCTTACTAGAGATGCTGCCAGTAAGCTCACCAATCATCACTCAGTAAAGCCAACATCTCTACAATTTAACATTACAAAGTGTCATTCTTCATAGTGAGCTGATTCTAATAAAGTACTGGTGATATAGCTGCTTCTGTTAAGTAGAACCTGTATCATACTTTTCCACCACTTTTCAACTGTAAAAAAAAACTGCTAATAGTACTTACCTAAGAACTGTAAAACGCTACTAAACCCCCTGTAGATCCAGTCAAATAAAAATGACATCTTGACAGTCTCTGACTGAAACAAAAAAAAGGTCAGATTACTTCATAAGACTGCACCAGGTGGTAACAACAACAACAACAACAACAACAACAACATCAACAATAATAACCTCTATTTTTAGAGCACCTTTTATACAAAAAATGCAGCTCAAAGTGATTAAACAATATAGCATATAACGTTGAAAACATGTTATACACACTCATAAGCATATCACAGAAAATATGAGCTAGGTACTAGGTGCTAGAACTAGATACGGTGCAACATACATGCGGTTATATGTTGCAGAAACTAAATATTTATGATGTAGGTGTAAACAAAGTTGATCTGCAGAACAATATATCCTTTCACAGCGCACATAGTTTTGCTTGAAATAGAAGGGGGAAAAAATAATGTAATTGATGACAAAAGACTGCAATCTAAACAGGTTAGCTAGTACTGACTATCCTTTCTTAACTGGACAATTGATATACCTAATCTTGCCGTAACAAGTAAAAATGTTTGCAGCGACAATCATTCAGGGTTTTTAAGAATATTCTTGTAGTAAAACTAAACATCCATCCAGCCGGTTTAATTCAGAAGGTGGCTAACGCGTGAAGCATAATTTTATTCACAACAGTAAATGTATGAAGGTATGGTATTCGTTCTCAGCTTTCTAACTGTTAGAACGAAGATAGCATAAATTACGTAACACGACTGATAAAATGACTTAACGTAACTTGATTGTTACATTTTGACTACATTATTATTAATATTTAACAGCGCTCCTGGTTGAAATGACAATGACAATTAAAACCGCCAAGTCCAAAATGCTGCAGTTTTTAAATACACGGAGGCATGTGTAGTGGTGTATATGTTAGTATTTAGCTTGTTTTTGTGTGCTTTTTACACTAATGAAACAACGGTGGCGTTAGATAACGCTTTTAAGCTAGTTAGCATTAGCATACTAGCTGACGTTAAACCTCTGGTACTTTCTAGAGTCTGATCTCACGTACGTCACGGCAAAACTTAACGGTCCACTGACCGGACGCAAACTCGTTATTACCAAACGGAATGACACCTGTATGTTTTACTGCTTCCTCACGTCTTACTCATTTTCTGACTTTAACATTAGCTTACTTACCCCTCAGCACTGACCAGCAGCCCACGCTAAGTAGTATCGGTGGTCTCCTTGGAAACAGCCAGTCGTTGTTCCGGTTATTCTTCTTCGTGGTTTAGAATTCTGCTTTTGGTATCCAATATTTTGCATTAGCGCCCTCATCTTGACAGCTGGCTATCATTGAGATATTGTACACTATTGCAGAAAGGTAAGTAGGTTTTTCAGAAGAAGTTGTGAGAGCGATGAATATACAGAGCCTCTGAAGTCGCGAAAGGTGATATATATGTATATATATTTTATATAATCTTGAGGTAACAAGTTACCATCAAACTTTGCAAAGCAGCTAGACTGCTCAGATTTCAAGTGTTACATTAGCGTTCCAATTCTTTGAAAAATAAGAGGCATAGTTTAGTTTTGACAACTGCCAGAAGAGGCTGAAAGTATGAAAACAGTTATTAAGATATTAATCTTATGCGCACAAGATACTTATCTTAAGGGAACAAGATATTATCTTGTGCTCACCCTCAGATATTGACAAAGATCAAAAATGTACTGTAATATGTTCTCTGAAGAAATCCAAATCTCAAATTTTTGGCAATGTAATTTTTATGATGACATGGAAATTAATTTTTTTCCTCTGTCAAATTTAATAATAGACTACATAAATAATAAAACAATAAACAATCATCAGTAGCTTGCTATTTTAACAATCTGACAGTAGGATAGTAAATATTTCCATGGAATACTTAAGAAATGCATCTGTCTTGCCTCCTCTAAAATGTGTCCATATGAATTAATAAAAGAAGGGCTATGCAGAAACACATATGTCTTTATTTCAAAGATTAGAGGCAGCACATGAGCTCAGTTTGTCTGTCTTTTCCCATCAAGGCTATCTTTTCACCATATGTAGTTTTGGCAAAAAAATCAATGCAATACACCACACTTCCAGATTAAATATGGTTTATTCTA
Organism: Acanthurus lineatus; assembly: GCA_029814665.1. Taxonomy (NCBI): domain Eukaryota; kingdom Metazoa; phylum Chordata; class Actinopteri; order Acanthuriformes; family Acanthuridae; genus Acanthurus; species Acanthurus lineatus. Next base: position 7,474,741 of record JAPZDV010000014.1, read on the forward strand.
GTTTTCTGTCAAGCCAGAAAATATATGCAGGCAGTTTTTACAACAACAGCATGAGACATCAACAAAGAAGAGAACAAAGATGCAAGTAAATGTGACCTAAAATGTAAATACAATCCATCCAGATCACACTGCCACTCTGATGTGTTGAAATCAGATGAAGAAAGATGTGAAGGACGGAATAAAGGTCTCTGCCCTGGATTTTCTTCTTACTTCTCATAGTAGAACCATTTGTCAACTGAAAACAATCAAGAATATATGAATTACAGACAACAAAATAGAGTAGCTGTAATAAAAAAAAAAAAAAAACATCTTCAAATGCCCACCTGAACTTGGAATGGGATCTTCAGCTCCAAAAGCACATGCCTGTAATAGTTCATTGAATTGTTAGCTGGTATTCAGTAACAGTCATGAAAAATATAAATGTAGCTTGAATGTTTTAGACTCATTAATATGCTGAGAGAAAAAAAGAACCATTATGATGCTGACTGATTGAGAATGAACAGAAAGAAACAATTATCATTAATGATCCTCTCATTTTGTCTAAGAGGCATAAGTGTCATCAGGTTAAACTGCATGCTGTTATCCTTATCATCTTTGATCTCATTAAGCCACAGCTTGATCTCAAAAGCTACTAATATGAATTTCAAAATAAAAAAGACTTACAGACTTAACCACAGCCTCTGCATCCCCATCAGAGCAGCAAAACGGACTATCTGAGACACTGGTGTTCATGCTGATTTGGAAATAATGAAACAAAGGAAACAATTTCAGCTTGAGAAAAATATTCTGTCTGTATAAGCACTAAACCAAATAAATATTAAAGGGCCTACAAAAAAAACCCCAAAAACATTCACAATGTCATATTTCATTGTCAGCGCTCCACTGACTTTAATTCAGTACCGGATAATTATCTTAAAGACATTATAGCAGGAAATAACGCTGACAGCATTTGTCTCATGTGCTGCCATTTTGCATATTGTTTGAATAATGGACCATAAATTGAATTCCTAATATGAATTTAACTCACCAATTTAATTCGCCAGCATCGGTCCTCTTAGAAATCATTGCTTTCCAAAACTCGTGGGTGCTCTTGACTGTTTCAATGGCAAAGTCCTGAAAAACCCAAATTTTAGTCACAATAACCAAAGGCAGATTTTTCCAATCTACTAACTGTAAGAAAGAAAGTACACCCAGTCTGTGTTTTTTTTAATTATAACCAGCGTGGTAGGATTCAGCTAATTAACATACAAATACAAATACAAATAGGATTATTGCAGCGTCACTAAAGGCAGCAGTATGTTTCTGTGATCCTTTTTACTCTTTTGCAGCTACAAGTTGCTACTTATCACTTTTATCAGAAAGGTAACATTACGCCATAGAGTATACAGGCTACTATACAGTATGGAATTTAGTGCTAGTAGCATATTGTTAAGACAATATTATAGGTCTGAGGCCAAACCGAAAAAGACGCAATTATGAATTCATCTTATACTTCAGCACCACAGATAGTGTCATGGATTCATCAGTACCCAACATAGTTTGGCTACTGATCCTCATTCAAGGCCACAGACTCTAACTTGCACAAATTTCACTCAAACTTCAGTCAGATAAAGAATTAATGGGTCAGGTAGACTAGACTAACATATTCCACTGAACAGCCTCTGGGGAAAAGAGACCCAGAAAGGAGAGGGGGATGGAAGGGGTGACATCCCCACTCATGTCACCTCCTGAATATACAAGGAAAATATAATAAACCAGATATACTCGACAGAAAAAGATTTCAAAAATCTAAAAAAAAATTTATATCCAACTTTTACTCTGAAAATGTTTTATTACATTAATAAAAATTGACATTTTCATCTGTCAGTTACTTATAAATTTAACAGAGCACATCATAAACTGTGAACACCAGTTTAAAAGGCGTACCCTGTCCTTGAACTCTCCATTGAAAGCAAACTGATTTTCTGGTTTCCCATCTGGCACTTTATATCTCTTAAACCAGTCAAATGTTGCCTCCAGGTATCCAGGCTTAAGTCGTCTTACATCATCGATATCTGCAACACATCAACGAAAAATTTAGAACAATTTGTGTAGCTGAAGTCAAACTTTTTGGAAGTAGCAGAAGCTTATATTGCAGGTTAATCATACTGTTGAAGTCAGCAGCTTCAGGGTCTTCAGTATTGATCACTATGACTTTCCAGTCTGTTTCTCCCTCATCAATCAAAGCCAGAGTTCCCAGCACTTTTACTTTGATTATTTCTCCTCGAGAGCACACCTGAGAACAATAGACACATTTTTGATTAAAGCTGCAAACAGCTCAATTCAATTTTGTATCTTCAAAGCCCAAAGACATGTTCCAGCACCTTATTTCCTATGTCACATATATCAATCGGATCATTGTCTCCACAGCATCCCGTGTCGCTATCCTTGTGGTTGGGGTCCTCCCATGTCTGTGAGACAAACACACGTTAGATGGAGCAGAAACATGGCCAGGTTTCCTGTTCTTTGGATATTGTTTGAGTGTTACTTGCCTGTGGAATAGCTCCATAATTCCAGATATAACCTTTATGAGGAAATACATTGGCTACATAACGAAGATTCCCCTTCTTGATGTCTTGTTTCAGTGGATTGAGAGGATCTTTGGTGGCAATCTGATAAACAGATGAGCAAAACACAGTAACATTAATCACTAAAGCCTGAGGGAGACACTGATCGTCAACATGGTCGCTAATTTATTAAAAATCACAATGAACTGAGACAAACATACAAAACAAACCCTAGTGGCTAAAAGATTATAGACTATATAATAAATTATTACATTGATAATTAGCAGAAATATGCATACATACTTCCATTTTTGCATTTGTCCATCTTGGAACCTCCACAACAGCATGAAAAATATTCTGCAACATTAACAGAAATAAAGTTTTGTTTCAATTAAAATGAATTCTTTTTAGTGTCATACATACATTCATATGAAAGACAGGGCAAAGTTTTGCGGAAATATATGTACACAGACTCAAAACTCACTCAGCAGGAAAGTTTAATTGGAGGAAATGCCAAATTAAATAAAAACAGAGGGTCATCATTAATACAATTCTTTACGAAAACTGTTTTTCACATATGACCTTTACAGACACAAAGAGGAGTCTTGAACCTTTAATGTGATCCCTTTTTTTACTATTAAGTCCCAATGCAGCACTTGTGAAGTGCCACTTTCTGCCTGACCTTAAGGTGAACTTATGAAGTCAGTTAATTTAGCAAACTGGCTTTTAGTCTTGAGTGGCACAGGAAAAAGCTTCTGCCCACCACTACAGACAAGTTCGCACTGACGCTATCCTGGAACCAAAACATCAACAAGTCTATGGAATTTAAAAAAAAGTAGCACAGATAACAAAATGACAATAAGACTGATTTCTGTTATCTGAAGCACATAATTATATGTTTGAAACAACAAATGGTGGATGTACAACAGTTAGCTTTGCATAAAAAGGTGTTTTTTTTTTAAACTTGTACACAGTACAGACCCAGCAACGTGTGTGCAATGTATGATCTAAAAAATAAAAACACAACTCTACATTTAAGCACAAAAATTCTGCGGCATAAATGACACATGATGCCCACCTCTGCTTCATTGGCATAGACAGGAATGTCGTGGAACGGAGAGATGTATTTCCCGTCAGAGTTTTCTGTGAAAAGGAGTAATGCATTTTTCTGAATACAGACAAAAAGTGAAAAATAAATGAAAAAAATCCTGTGATGAGGCTCAATGATAACTTGTCAGTACGGCTACGGTTATCCCTTGATAGAAAATCAACCAAGCAATTATTACACTGTGCACAGCCACACAAACTAGCCTACTTACTGAAAAACACCCTGTAGTCCTGGGTGTTCGGCCTGCCTCGCTCCTCGATGGTAAAACTCATGTCTGTTTTTGATGTCAAACTCTTGCTCTGTGGTCCGATCACTGATTCAGGAGGACTAAGAAGCTCCTGACTGACAGGCGGTCATTGAAACTGAAGGAGCAGACATGCGCACTGCTTAAGACCAGTGTTGAAACCCGGCAGCTTCCTGCATGTGAAGTACGGCTGCTGTATGAAGAGTGTAAAGGCCAAATAACAGCTCACTTCTCTTTGTTCCTGCATGGTCACAATCTGAAGTAAACATGTGTCAACAAACCTCTGAGAGACGCAGTTTGCTCAAAACAACATTTATTTATCCCATATCACCCCTTTTCCATGGCAGCAATGAGAAATTTCCACCTTCTTAGTTGTGAAGTCGTTTGTTTTCAATCCATCTTGTAAGCTGCGGCTCTTGAGAGCTCTTTTCAGGCAAAAACAGATGGAGCTGACTGGTGTTAGCTGTAACCCAATTAACAAGGCAGGATTAGGTGGCGTGCCTGTGTTGTGAGCACTGGCCTCTTGAGTTTCACTCTAACAATTTGATACCACATTTATGGGCCTATTTTTAGAGGCATTATGTATTAAAACATCATCTATCATTTTTCACCACTGAAATCCATCACTTTATTGATGGTCAGGATTGGCTTTTTGTAGTATGAATGCTGAATCGTGGTATAACCATATGCTATTAGTAAATCTATGTCTGTCAGCTTTCAATCTGACACTTTTTTGTCTAAGCAAAGTGTGAAATAGAATTAATTGAAATACATTTGATTCATGATATAGTGTCGTTAATAAAGAAGCTAAATTACCCAACCAAATATCCACAACTTTATACTGGCAGTAAAAGATTTCCCTTGTTATTTATAAAGCAGAGTGAGTAAGAGGGCAGCATGGTGCATAATACAAGGTCACAGTCTGGGCACAAACGAGTCATGTGACCCTGTAAGCTGGCCGCTTTGCTAAATATTTCTCTTGGCGAGAAGTTTTCTGCTTTGGCTGATTTGTAGGTTTTAGGGAGTTACTTTACAAAAAACAGGACTTAAAAGTCTTTCACATAAAAGGGACATAAAAAAATATACTACAATGGTTAAAAACACGTTTTTGCCTTATTTTTAATTTTTTTTAGCATAAACAGCAATCATTTATTGAATGAATAATCACTAGACTGATTGAAAAGGAAACTAATCAGTCCTGAATTACTTGATGGCACACTGCAGTGAGAGTTAAAAAACAGTTTACAGTGGGTGAGTCAGACTAAGAAGTGTTGCTATTTTAAGAATTCTTGAAAAGCTATCTAATACAGATGGAGGATTTAAGAGCTTGATCTGTGTTAAACTTTTAAGTTCCATTTGTCCCGATTTGTCCTGAGGTGACTCCAGCGAGATATCCAGCGTAACCTGTGATCATATAATTTCAGAACATTTTGCTTGTCTCTCCACTGGAACCTGATGGTTAACCACAAATAAGAAAATGTTCACATTGTTTATGAAGGCTTTAAAACATTTATTTAAGGCCCACACACAGTGTAAATCTAAATAATAAAGTTTCTGTGTCCTGGCCCATCCTGATATCTTCTAAATTTGTGTAACTATGTGTGTTCTCTGTGATTGTAAAGCTTAATAGCTTACAAATAAATCTAGGACTAAAACAATTAAGCACAAGAAAGTTAATCAGCAGATATTTAATAGCCGATTTATACTTTCTCTATGTGGAAATCTCTCCCTAATTTCAGCTTCTCAAATGAGATGATCAGCTTTTGTCTGATATCACTGAAAGCAGATGGAGGTTTTGGACTGTTGGTATATTTGGATTACATCATCTTGGGCTCTGTGCAATTGTGCTAAGCTTTTCTGAGCATTTTGTGATATCTTTATAACACAAACAATGATCAATTATGCACGAATATAACTGTCAGACTAATAAAAAATGAAATAATCAGCCCTACGTAAAAAAGTATAATTGAACCTTATGTCAGGGCACCATGTGAAATCTAACAAAATCTCTAACACAGTTTGAGCAGTGGATCAAAGAAGTCACCCAATGAAGAAAACTGACACCAGACTGCAAAGTTTCCAGTGAATAATCTTTAATTGAAAAAAACTTTCTTAAAACTATAAAAGTAATAAATAAGTCTTCCTAAATATCTCAGCTGAGACAAAAAAAGAGATTTTTTTAAAAATGGTGTAAAAAAAAGATAGACTGATTTTATCTCCAAACATAATTTTCAGTTCTTTGTATCTGAATTGAGGAGGACGCCATCTTTTCACACCTGTGTTTTCTTGCCTATTGTAAACTCATTTTTCATTATCTTCAAGTATTTGATTATCTCTCAGGCACACGGAAGCATCCAATTGAAGTAGTTAAAGGCAAACAGCATGCAGTCTGTAGGTCGGTGACTTATTTTAGGACTCAAACAAAATCTCAAAATTGTGGGGAGACTGAAGAGCAGATTGAGTGTTTGAGTCCAAAGGGTTCGACTTCACATTTAGCCACTTCAGTGCTGGCATTTTAGACAGCTTCTCTACTGGTATCTCTGAAAGACACAATAAAAACAGAAAGTTAGTCTGAGCTCAGACTAAGCCATAAAAGCATATGTAACCCCTTGGCCTTAAAGGTCTGGTGTGTAGGATTAAGTGGCATCCAGTGGTGAGGATGCAGTTTGAAACCTGCATGATATCCCTTAGTTCACCCTCCAGCATGTAGGGGAGGCTAAGGTGACCGTAAAACTTGTGACATTCATGAAGGCCCATTTTAGAGCCAATGTATGGTTTGTCAATTCTGGGCTACAATACAAATATGCTTGAGTACCATGACAAACTCAAAAATAGATATAAAGGGCTACTTTTAGGATATTGTAAACAAAACAGTTCTTATTTTTCTGATGATAATACACTTATGGAAACATAATTATGAATATTACATTCCATTTCTGCCAACAGACACCCTAAATCCTGCACACTGGACCTTTAATATATGATCATTACCCGTGATGCTATTTCCCTCCAGGTTAATCCTCTCCAGTGTGGCTATTTCAGTAAGCTTATCAGGGAAGACGGAGAAGCTGTTATTAGCCAGATTGATGCAGGTCAAATGCTCCATTCCTGCCACGGTGTCAGGCAGTTGGGTGAGAACATTGCCTCGCAGGTCCAATTCTGTAAGATATTCATCAACATTTGAGAGATCAGCAGCATATTTTGTCCAACATTTTCTCAAAGATTGAGTCCATGAATCAGTGTGTACTATTCATTACCTCTCATCTGAGTGAAGGTTGAAAAAAACTTGTTGGAAAGGGCCTTGATCTCATTGTCAGCCAATGTGATCATTTGGATGTTTTCTGTAACACTCCTTAGGACCTTGAACACACCCTCTGGGAAAGAAATGAGCTTGCAGTTTGACAGATCTGCAGAGAAGAGAACATTTTTATGAGATTATCAGGCATTAGTACATGGGGGGAATACTGAACATCTATAATTACAAACACTTTGAGACTTAAAAAATACAAATTAAAAATTGCGCCTCTGTCACCACCTGCTGGTGAAATCTGAAATAGCACAATCCAGAATGAAAAATCAAGGCTATTCACTCAGAAGCTGAGAATCTGCAGAGAGAAATGAACAGATAGAGAAAGATGTGTGAGCAGAGTCTCACCCAAACTATCTTTCCCCTCCTCGACAGTGGCATTAATCCTCCGCGCCACATTTGCAACATCCTTGGCCATTTTTCTGCTGTAAATGTTCCTGTAGGGGTTCCTGAAACATTACATTAACACTTTTTTACACCAGATATATGACAGCCAATTAATAATCACTTTAATTAATCATGAAAGCATATGATCACAAGTGTATCAATTCAATATCTGTTACAACTTAATATTTAGTTGTTCCTAAATGTGTTCTTAGGCTTTGGTTGCATTATCCACACCGTAAAAAATACGTTTTATGTCAATTTATCACTGGCTCTGTCCACCTAGCAAAACGAATCTTATTAATTCCTAAAAAACATCATTTGATATCGAAATAAATCACTTATCTTGAGTAGCTATACCGCAATGCTAAAAACACGATTACAAACCTTCATCAGTATCTGAAGGTTTTCAAAGGCAGAATTAAGAATTAAGAAATAGTAAAAGATAATTAAAAGCATCTTCAAAATGTTAGGATGCTTATGCCATCAGATAAACCAACAAAGATTACAGGGTTTGTTACATTCCAACACTGATTACAGAGTATTAACAGGTTACTATTGTACTTACGGCCTATTATTATGGATTAATATACCTGGCTTTACATAATAGTTAAATCAGCTCCATCTTTAGATCCACTGGTATTTTACACAATATAATATAATTCTGAATTTATCCTTATTTACAGTTTATACTTTTGCTCTTATACTTTAAGAGGAATTTAACTAAGTAAGATTGCCTAAATAAGATTTTGATTGCAGCATTTTTGCTAGTATCAGAGTAATTTTACTTTGTGGTACTGCTACTTTACTTAGGTAAAAGATCTGAGAAACAGTATTTCTTCAACAGCTGTCTGTAATGTATGAACTGAACAATGCAAACTCAAAACTATGGTGTTGACTCTGGATAGAATAAAATAATTGCTATATGACGTTACATGTCATATATGAAAGCTGTAAATGATCCCAAACGTGAAAATACCTAATGATAAGTGCCAGTACCTGCACATCTGATGTAAGTTTGTTATGTCATGCTAAGCTGACGTTTAACAGTGTTGTATGTATGACACTTGATAACTTTAATGCTGCTAACATCGCAAATGCTGAGATATTAGTTTAAAAAAAACACCTTTACGCCTGCCACAATCCTACACTACTAGAAATTAACGCAATCTGTTGAACCAGTATAACGACAGCCATTATTTAATCACTTTTTCATTTAAACCACGCCACTTACCCAAAACTAGAAGCTAACGTTACTGAGCCTGGCAGCTGCAAAAGTTAACTTTAAGCTAACGTTAGCAACAGCTACTCAAACGCAGTCAAATTTGGTGAGAGTGTATTTTTAGCCACGGAAAGGGCAATGCAACTGACTGTCATTGCTGTTCATTAGAAAAGACCCACAAGCAACACCGTAATAGTGACGTCAAATAAACTTTATACAACTGGATGTTGCCTCTGATTACACACAGTTAACTACGGATCATGCTAGGCTACTAGCAAACAACCGGCTAGGTAATGTTTAAGCTGAAATTTCATAAGCGTCAATCCTGCGCTTTCAAGTTGCAGCTGATGTAACTCACCTCAAGTAACGTACCAAAGAAGACTTAAGCATTTAAAGTAAACACCCATAAATTCACCTTTTACTCTTTTACACATAGCACTACCAAGGTGAAACATGTTAGTCTGCTAATATTGATTGACAATACTAATTTAGTCAACATAGCAATATTTTTCATAGCTAAATCCTGTTTGTTTGTGTTTTTAATTTTGAGTTTTTAAACAAGTGAAGGCCCCATAAGGGCCCAAATGTTCTGCTCATCTTTCCCTTCTTCGAATTTATCTAAACTCAATCTAAA
>JAPZDV010000014.1:7484285-7516702 GCA_029814665.1 Acanthurus lineatus
CTCAAGTAACGTACCAAAGAAGACTTAAGCATTAAAAATAAACACCTATAAATTCACCTTTTACTTTTTTATACATAGTCTGCTAATATCGATTGACAATACTCATTTAGTCAACATATAAAGAGTTTTCATAGCTAAATCCTGTTTGTTTGTGTTTTTAATTTTGAGAGTTTTTAAAAAAGTGAAGGTCCCATAAGGGCCCAAATATTCTGCTCATCTTTCCCTTCTTCGAATTTATCTAAACTCAATCTAAATTTGAGCTTTTACTTTGTTAATATTGGCCTGAGACTGACATTAGAAAGTTAAATGCTGTCTTACCTCTGAGTCCTGATCAACTGTCCCCCAGTTTGACCAGTGTCATTGTCGTAACTCTGGCATATTCCTGGTCAGTCAGAGTATTTTCAAAGCATTTGAATACAATGAGCTCTCTGGCTTCAGAAGAATAGCTCTTAGTTTACCATTGTTACAACTACCTGTCACTTTACAGTATTTGCTGGATATCCCTCCATCACACAACGCTGTGCTTTGAGAGGGGAATTTGACCATGACTCACTGTGGATGACTGAAACGCTCTAAAACTAGAAAAGTCCACCTGTTTTGGTGTGTTGGCTCTTTTGCATCGCACACAGCAGTTTCAGGTAAGAACGCTAATGATCTGAGTCATGGCATGGATTGTGTTTTGTGGATATGTTTGCAAGTATGCTGTGTTAATTTTATTTAATGACAGCAAACCAAAGTCTTACAACTGCTCAAGTAAAATACTGAATAAAAGTGGCACATTTTGATTTAAATCAGCATTTTTTAGCACTTAACAGTTATCTTTTGGTACCAAAATACTAGATTCAAGTTTTATGTTCAACCTCTGTGCTGAAAATAACCCTGAATTGAAGGCAACTATTGTAATCAGGTGGGTAACACTGAATAATGTAAAAGTCACCCTTTAGCTAACTTTCTTTTTCTCGTGTGCCAAAAAAGCACAGCATAGGTAAGAAAACATAACAAAATACATATAGCCTAACAAATAGGCAAAATGTACATAAATACATTTTTTTAATATTTACAATAAATATACATTAATTTACAGTTACACAAACGGTAGTGTACAATAAAAACAGTGCTAGACTATTCAACAATATTGGCGTTTCATGTTTACATTGATGAAATTGATAAGGGGAATAAAGTTGTACATTAAATTGTGACAACTGCACACAGCTGAGGGCTGGTGTTGAGTTTGCATTTCAGCACATTTTTAAATAACAATGTTCCCCTTACAAACCAGAGCTCACATCACAAATTAAAATCCTCTGCACAAAGATCAGCTTCAATCTCACAGTGCACAGTGACAAATATATTAAAGAGCTTCTTTTTCCCTCTGCTTAAGTGTTTTCTTTTGTTCTTTTGAACAGCATTTTATGTGCTGTTGCACTGATGAGCAACACAGATCATGGTGGGAGGTGGTTGTAGGTGTCACTGGCAGCCACATTCATCCACAATCATGTCTTCATGATGTCGAAGGAGCATTTCTCCATTCTCGTAGTACAGCATGCTTAATGGGCTCATTTTGGTTGGGGCACAGCAGGGTGATGCCACTCTGTCAGGGTGGTAATGTTTCAGTAAACTCTGAAAAAGAAAGAGACAAAAGGCTGAGATAAGTCCAGTTTCTGCAAAAAAAAAAAAAAACTTATCCAGAAAATACTTATTTTCAGTTCAATAATATTAGCAGTTTTCTCTTTTGTAGGGCTGCAGAAACTTAAAATCATTATTTCCATTGTAAATTAATATGCTTTTTCTGTTCTCTCAATCATTTTGTCTATAAGGTAGTTGCATAAAACAGCAATTTAAAATTTCGGAGTACACAAGATGATAAATTCAAATTGGTTGTTTTATCAGAACAGCACCCAAAGCACAAAGATTTTAGTGTACTGGCAGATATATGACAAAGAAAAGCATCAAATCCTTAAATGTGAGAAATAGCAATCAACAAATGTGGCACTTATGCTTAAAAAACTCTTAAAAAATTGTAACTAATTATAAAATCAGTAGCTTTTTTGATTGTCTAATCCATTTAACACCTAATTGTTGTTGCTGAAATCTTTTTTGAACTATTTTTAACACAAAAAAAAGTTCTTGGCTTGCTTAGATATTTTTCTTTTTGCGTAGTTTTTTCCTTGTTTTCTCAGTCATTATTTTCTCTAGACAGTGAAACCAGTTCACCTAACAGTGATGCTACACAAGGACTGAAGGTCATGTAGTTTCTATTTTTGTGCTCTGCAGCATCTTCTATTTTGTTCCATAAAAGACAGAAAAGTTGTTGTTACAAGCAGCACACACTGATGTGAATCTACTAGATGATATTTTTGAAATTTTACTAGCAGTAACATTCATGATAGGACCAGATAGATAGATCATCTGCAGCACTCACCTGCATGTAAGCATGATTTGTTGGATTTAGGTCTTCTCCCAGGGGACCAGGGCAGGAACCCTCACAGCGGTAGGCATTATATCTTTTAGGAAAGATGATCCAGGACCCCCAGCCAATTTGATTAAAGTCTACATGCAGGTCAACTCTGCGACAGAGAGTTTTTTCACTTCCTCTTTTGGATGCCTGTGGGTTTCTCACTGTTTGTTCTCTCTGGCCCCGTTTGCTCCTGCGCCTCTTGGGCCAGCGGGTCTTTTTGATTTCAGCAGGGGACAAAAACTTGGATTGTTCAGCTGTATGGAGTAAGCTTGCTTTGGCCTTCGAGTTTTCAGAGCCAGTGCGTGAAAAGATGACCAACAAGGCTCGGTCACTCACGTTCTGCTCTCTTCTCGCCACATAGACAGGCTGATCAGGAGGCGTCTTTGTCTTTACCACTTTCCTCCCTCTTGACACTCTTTTGTGTCGAATTCCTGCTGTCGATTTTTGTCTGAGCCAGCTCAAGAGAGGACTTGTCATGTTGAACACTTTCCAGCTCTGCGATGAAGTGACCAGTGATGATTCAGTGAGCAGCCCCACCAGCTGCTGTTCCTGGCAGCCCCTGTGTGTGTGGCACGCCTGGCCGTGCTGGTGATTGACCTCCACCGTGATGTTGGAAGCACTCGATGTCCGAGGAAGCCTGATTCTCAGCTCTGCCGCCTGGATCTGTCTGTCAGCCAGCAGGGCATGGAGGTCAAAGGTCGCGATCCAGCGCCTCTGTCTGTACATCAAACCTAATGCAGTGAAAAGAAGAGATTAGCATGATGGCAGTTCACACTGTGCCAGACAGTTTGATATTAATGGGAGCATAATGCTAAAATATAGATAAACACAACACTCATGACTCGGTCAACACTCAGTCATGTGGTGATGGCATTGAACAAAATATGATCTATATTGTGAAACAATAAAAACTGTCAGCTAGTAATAGATCATTTTCTATATCCTTGTTTGTATTAGACCACTGTGGGCAGTTAGCAGTGCTGCATCACATTTGATTTGCTGGATTTCTGCATTAATATGAATAATCTTGATTTTCTGTGATTTAATTTACTGCATTTTGCAAAAGGAGACTTCTGTCTATCAATCACTGGCAAAAAATATACTTAGCATGAATACATTGTGATACTGCAGAAAAATATTGTAAATATGAGCCGTAAAATATGAGCAAATTCTCAATTATGCATCCCTACTCCAGTAACAGTAAATCTGTTTTTATTACCATACGAACCTCAATAGTAATGCTGCTTGTCGATATTAAATGCAATTATGATTACAAACCATGTTTTTTTTAAGTTCATCCATCTCTTTGGTTTCAAAGTGTGAGATGAAAGGAAAATAATAATTCCTTTTGATAACTTCTACTATGACAACATGATCAATGCTTGAATTGATGGACATCCAGCAAATCAAAGCTCCCTAATCCAGTTATTATTCCAGTAGAGCCCAACATGTGCTGCGCCCACATCTGTAATGGGCCCTGAATGGGATTCAGAGAACAGGTGTGGTTCAAATTAATCTAAAGGATTAAAGCATTTTAAACGTTTAACCTCTGCATTGTCCAGTGCATCGGCTTATTTAGCAGCAAGACTTGATCAAAAGTGCAAACCACCCTCGCTATTAATCCACTCAAACCAAACACCGAGCCGAAACCAATCAGTTAACACATCTCTGCCTCTCCCGGCTTCTGCATATCCTCAGTCAAACAAATAGGTAATAACTCTAACACCTAGCAGCGATGTGGAATTGGATTCAGCAGCGGGGAGGGATGTCCTCTTTGGGGCTGCTTGTGCCATTAAATCCCGAGCTCTAATCTAATCAAGCCAAGTGTGAAAAAAGAACTAAGGGAAGTTGTTGATTTGACTTAACAAGAGATTTGTATAGGGGGATGTCTGGCGAGATGTCTAATCAACATCAGCTATTTAAGAAAAAAGAGGTTTGCTTTGAGAATTAGACAGAAAAAAACCGGCCTTTTCACACGCTGATCCCTGCATGGTTATTCGCCCCCTGAGCGGGATGTGGATTGAGACCCTCTGAGGTCGTCTGGGACGCAGCTTTGACAGAACAACACTTCAGCCAAAAAAAACTAACATTTAAGAGGCCCCTCAAATGTTCTGGGACAGATCAAACTTTGCATACAGCTCCAAAACCTTAAGGAATAGTCAACAGACATTTTCTCACTGTGGTTTAGTCATTTTTCCATCATCTGTTAATTTATGACCCATATAATAGCTGCACTTTTGGAAAAAAAATAATGCGCCAAATCTTACTTTTAGCCACCACACTTTTCACGGTGTCTGCTTGCTTTGCGGCATCTTGCTCCATAGTATCCATAGGCCTGGAAAAGTTAGACTTGAAATTCCTGTAGAGGTGCATCATGTAGGTTGGCAGGTGGTACCCGGTTGATCGCTCCATCACGGAAAAACGCTGCAGCGACCTCATATAAACTCCATCTTTGGTTTTTTGAATCTCCTGAGCCAGCAGCACGAGCAGGGATGCGTGCAGCGCAAACGCCAAGAGTCCCAGTGAGCGCATGTTTTTGGACCGGTTAATGACAAATTCCTCTCCTGGGAGATTAGGGGTTTCTTATATACTCTCACCCACCCCCTTACCCACCCCCTTTCATGTTTAACAAGTAGCTGAGAACATTAAAGGAAATTGACATGCGTCCTCAAGACTTGTTACCTGACAGCTCATCATCCATTCAGTTGGTAATGAGGCGCCTGGGTGCGTGTTTACAAGGAGCGCAACGTTTTGTTTGCGCCATGTTCCTTGGGCTGCTGTGGCCTGATTCCCCATGCTTAGATTAATTGTTCCAGCTATTTGGCTTACACTAATTGTTAGGCTTTCCCATAGTGTACTGTGGTCTATTGAATACCGTCTGAAATTGACTGGGGAGAACGATTGGGCTGCTGTGCTCATAAGACACTAATGAAACATTACCCACATTAACACAAAGCACAGCAGACACAAGGCATTGTTGTAAAAACTGCACTAAATATGAACCATTATCAGGATTAAATAACATCAGCATGACCTTATGGGCAGTTCATCTTCTATTTAGAACATTTGTTGTGTAACAGGGCCTATACGCGCATTTAGGGCTGCACACAAAGATATAAAGATAAAAGATAAAAACTGAGATAAAAAGAAGCACACCAAAAAGTAAGATAAACGAATGCTTATTACTGGCCTCAGACTTCAGAGGCAAAGAATAAAACAGGAAACAGCCTCCTTATCTCTTTTAATAATATTTTTACCCCCCAAGGTTCACTTATTATATCATTACACTGTTCATATAGGGATTCATTGCTTATACATGGTCAATTTTAAAGTTTAAACAACCTTATATTATTTTTAATTTTATTTAATGTAACCTATTTTTATTCATATGCCTATATTGTTAATATTCCTACAGCCATACTCTACGTTTTAGATAGTGAGGGAGTAGATTCTGCACTATTAAATATAAATTGCTCTGACAATACCACAAATCTCCGTTATAAAAGTTTTAGGTAATGTTTGGACGAAAAATATTATAGTTAGAGAATCTGGCAGAGAGCGTCCGAGGATGACCGCAGACTGCGCATGCGCTGTCCCTCTTTATTCACATAGCGAAATCCTTTTCCTCGTAAATTTCCCGAGAAAGGAGAAAAAAAAAATCAATGGACTTTTCCCTCAGCGCTATAAACAAAAGGCAGCGCACATCAGTTTGATCCTCCACAGCGGAAACACCGAGCTCTGAAAACATGTTTTATTAAGAGCCGGACGCTTTTTCAAACACCGCGAGCTGAAATGGTGAGTAGCTTTAAAGTTTAACGCTGTTGTTGCACGAGCTTCGGCTGCTTAAAAGTTGACATTCGTACCGTTTTTGGATGCTAAGACACTTATCAGCTTCTCAATGCCTTTTATAAAATGTGCACTTTGAATATTTGCAGCGTTGCCTTTGATGATTGTGTGTTTTTTGTTTCATGATGCGGAGTGTGTGAGTGTGTGTGTGTGCCTGATGGGGCATGCATGTGCTTGGCACCCCCCACTCTTCATGCCTACAGTGTATTGTGCAGTCATCTAATGATTTGGTCACAGGAGGTGATGATAATTAAAAAACAGGGGACACTTTGACCTGCAGTTGGTGTTTAATATCAGGCAAAGACACAAAGAGAAAGACATTTTGGTGATTTCAGTGATTACAGGCTTTTATTTTCTTGAAAAACACATAACCTAACAACATTATCTCATTCATTGTGTTGTGTCTGCAGGGATTGCACACATACACACTTTTTGACAAATCAGAAAGAACGAGCATTTTAAACAGCATACAGAGAGAAATATATTGTTTGATTCTCTTTTAGTTGTCAAAGTCACATTTAAACTCTTTTAAGCAGCTATTGATACATTCACACCTACTTCTGCAAGCAATTAACTTGCATGAATGTATTAATATATAATGATTAAGATAAAGCCACACTGAACACCAAGTTATTTAAGCATTAGGTTCAGTTTGCTGGCTGCTACACTGAAGAAGACCTAGACATGTGATTAAAAGCTCTGACAAGCTAGCAAGTGGAACTTTGAATATATTTTGTTACACACCAAAAGGTCATAAATGGATTTGCATGCTCAAATATACAGCCAGCATTCAACATGTTGTTATAAGCTCATATGCAGGAAAAGTGCAGTTAGTCCTTTATAAATGCAACTGAAACATATCTTGGGCCAAGTCTTGTGAATTTGAAGTCATTAACGCATGTCAGTGAATATATTCTGTCAGTGTACGATAATTTTTTCATGCCCATAGACATGATAAACACTGTTGAAATGGGCCAAGACATGTTCATTCTTTCCATTAGGTGTGCTTTAAAGTATGAAAAGTCAGTGGAGCTGTAAGACAAATCACATGATACACGCTTTGAAGTATTATAGTCCAGGCTTTGTTTGATTTAGCCTGTGCAGCTGGGATCAGTCTCCTCTGTTCGTATCACTTTACCTTCACATCCCCGGGGGGAAGAAAGACAGAAACTGGCTCTTGACAAGCGAGAGCGCAGATCAAACCATGAACATCACAATTAATCAAGAGTGAGAGCATGAAACTCCTCCGTGAATGGACACCTGGATCATAAATGATTGAGTTATTTTATTCTTGATTTATCTCAATAAGAGGATTAATTTGAAAAGTTGCCTATTTTTCTGTTGCGAAACGTCGTCATAGCCAATGCTTTATTATGGGTAGTGGTTTGGAGCTGATAAACTCAAAACATGAGTCCAGTAAAGTTTGGTCCTTTTAAGGCAAGTGTAACCCCACTGAAAAACCCAGAGTTGCTCCATAAAACAGAAGAAATGGCTGTTTTTGTCTGTTGTTTTTAAGTGTGACTGCTTTGATCCAAACTCACAGCCTTTAAAGTATTTGTTATGTTGAGCCAAGTTATCGTAGAAACACATGCTTGATATGGTTTTCACAAGATAATGAACATCTGTGTCCCAGAGACTGGAAAACCGTCTGTGCAGTGCAAAATGCAATGCACACGTTTTACCACAAGGTGTCATATTTGGTCACTGCACACAAGTGAATCCTTTTAGAAAACCCCATAATTTGGCCATGAGGGTTATCTCACATGCATTTAATCTTCCTTGGAGCGTTAATGGTGTTGAGAAATTGATAACTTAAGAGGAAAGAAACAGAATTACCGGTGATGTCTCTATACTCCTAGGAACCGAACTTTTGCTCAGCTTAAATATTTTCCTGTACTATCTCCTCCTTTCCTGTTGCTGTCAGAAAGCTTTTGGCTAACTGACTTTTCAGGGTAGAAGACAGACACCAGACCTGAGAAAAGATTTGAACAGGACAGGTGATGTTAACTGTATGCTCCTTTTTTCCATCTGGGATGTTTAAAAGAGAGGAAGTAATCTGTTAAACATCCTCCCTCTCTGCCTTATCACCATTTATTAAAAAAAAGGTTGGAATTGAATTTGTCAAACCAAATAAAATGTCGTTATTTGATGTTTTATTTCATTTTCTGTCAGTGACACCCAGCAGATGCCTTCCTGTTTCTTGATGTTCGGTTTTGTTCTTACAAAATCAACCCTGGAAAAAACGAAATTTGTCTGTGATTGCTAACTCCCCTGATTGATTGATTCATGTTCTGAGGCTTTTCGGGCCATGGGAGGGTTTCGTTTCACATTCATCATGTCGCAAGAACATCCGAGTCTTGGCTACAACTGCAGGAAGGAAGGAACAGGTGTGGCAGCAGTCGATTTTACACCCATATCTCGAAAAAACCACTCACCACATTTGGAAATGAGCTGAATTTGAACATTTTCTTATGACTGAATGTTGATTTGTGCATTCTTTTGTCGATAAGTGGTCTCACCGGCAGCCCACTCTGAAGATAGGAGTAATGTTGTTGGCTGCTTTTGAGTTATAGCTGTTGTCAGGTATGTTGGACACAGTTGGCTTTGTTCTTGCTTTTCCACAGCCCACAGGATGAAACAGGACACTCGGTGCGTGATGAGCTGGTCTGACCTCAGGGTTACGACCACAAGAGGTAGAGCACACAGCCTTTGCAGCTGAACCTCGAGCTTAATTCAAAGTATTTGCCCAGCTGTAAGCCTGTTTGCCTTCAACGCGGTATGTGTTAACCGCTAATGAATAGAGTAATTATAGCATCGTAGTGAATTAGGCTTACGTGATGTCATCTGTGTGCAGTTGTTACTGATTGTCAGCCTCCTGGCAGGTTTACATTCCGTCATGTCATTAAAGGTTAACGGCTGCAGTTGATAATGTAATGTAAGAGGTTTAATAAGTGAAGGTTTTGGTTTATGTGTTTGAGACGGTTGTTAAAAGGTCTCCCGTGTGTGGGAGGCATTGTACTGCCAGGAGGCTCCGGTAGTGATTGGATTGTGAAGTGAATGATGAGTAAGCCTCTCTGGGTTCCGCCTCCACATCCTCTTCTCTTTACACATCCCCACACACGGAGAGAGTTGTGCACACACATATACACACACACACACACAAATCTCAGCATGTAAGAGCAGCCTTGCACCTCATGCGCAGGAGCTTGAAAAAAAAAAAAAAACAAGGAAAGGACCATGCCGTCACCCATCTGAGCGTCAGACACAGCGCTGCGCCCACCCCTCTCCCCTGTTCTGCTGAGTGTCTGTCTGGGATCTGTCCTCACTGAAGGACGCGTTCACTGACCTGCTTTGTAAGGACGCTTTAATGATGCGCGACTGCCGCCTGCAGTAGTGTGATCAGAGGCAGAGGCAGATCGCTCACAGATCCGAGGGAGATGCCAGTGAGGATGACTGACTGAGACCGGTGCCGCTGCCTGCTGGAGAGCTGTCATTTTAGCCGTTTTCTGCTTTCTGTTCTTTTTCACTGTTTTCCTCAGAGACTTGAGCACCTCTTGGATGGTGGACTTATCAGCTGAATGTCAGGTAGAGTTTTCATACTTTCTGTCCTCTGTGTTATGATACATGACTCTCTGCGGCAGGCTTGAGGTTTCTAGACATGCCTTCAGTATGACTTCAGATGTTTAGCATGATTTTTATCTACCATTTAAGACTAAACTACGCAGAAGCCTTAAACTATAAATGATCTTATCTGTCACAGACTATTAAAGCTGCTTTCCATTTGCCGAAAGATTTCCTTTGAACACATTGAACCATGGGTACATAAACTACACTATTCTTGGCATGTGATGCCTGGTTTCTCCTGTGAAGTGTTTATCAGCTCTCATTCCTTTAGCAGAGGACCAGCGCCTGTTTGACAGAATTCTGGCTTCCCACACCAACTTAGAAAATGCAGCTGCTAAGTCAGGATGTGTTTGCACATACATAAGTTTAGCTTCAAGTCAGAGCAGCAAGTAAAAGGAAACACGCTAACAAATTAGTGTGAGATCTGTTACTTGGAAAGGCTCCGAAAATTTTTTTAAAAAAAGGCTGTCACTGGCCTGATGGTGCTGACAGAATATTGTGGTCAGACGCTGGGGTTTAAAAAAAATGAAATGAAACCCACATTGCTGCAGCCTTGAAATCATAGGGGGATAAAATTGCCATCTTGAAATGAAATAAATTACAGGCAGGGTTTCAAAAATAGATTTGCACACCAGTTTTAGCAGCTCAATGTCAAGCAATGCTTAAGGCAAAAATGTAAAAGGCTAAAGTTTATAAATGTGATTTATGTCTTATTTATTGCAGTAGCATAGTTTGTTTTGTTTGAGTAGAGGAGTCCCGATAGATTTACTGCCTGAACCGGGAAACGAAGTTTTTCATTTGTGTTCTAGTCAGTTTGTGCACTTAATCTTGACTGTCTGTGTTGCAGTGCAAAAGCCAATTGTGGTCATTTGATCAGATTTGGAAATTGCATCCTTGAACAATGCATTGCATGACATGACTTCCCTTTTTTTTGCCACAGTCTCTCTCTCTCTCTCTGAACAGGCTGTTGGGCGATTCATTTTGGATGCAAACAAACATCAGAGCTGTGAGTTGACACAAACTCACAATGAGGTCTCTGGAACAGTTGAGGGAAAACAAAAAAGATTTTCTGCAGAGGAAGCGCTGAGGTCATTTCCGCGCAGCACTGATATTTAGCTTAGGAACTAGCAATGTCCTGTGGAATCACGCCTGTATGTAACCCTTAACCTCATTGGTGAAATATGTGTACAGCTGCAGGGAGGAAGTTTCAGAGAGTACAACTAAGCATTTCCTGTCAAGGTGTGCTAACACTTCCTCTGTGTAGGGGGTGTGACTGGGTTGCATTGAATTGTTTGGTGGTCTAGTATCCTGTGATGAGAGAGAGAGACTGTAGGACATTGTGTCATTGTTGTAAGAAAGACTACAATAGAATTACGCTAAATTAAATTTAGGGTTTTTTAGCAATGCTGAGCAGTGTTTTGCACATTTCCTGCATATGCTGTTGTCAGATTACACATCGGTAATTGTAGGGCTGCATTTGAAGTTATGTTGCATTCAAATTCTGCAGCTCTTATGTGGTTTTGTGCAGCTAGCAGGCTTTGAAACTTAACATTGGCAGACTGAACGACTGGCCTCCATGGAGACCAGAAATGCCCAGGATCCTTGAATAAGATGAGCAGTGCTGCCAAGTAAGCAAGTCCCGTTGCCTTTTTTGTGGTTCTTGCTGCCGTGCTCTCGACTCTCCTCTCCATCTTGATATGGGAAGTCGTGTTGAAAGATCCCTCAAAAGGTTCACAAAGTGATACCCATCTCTCTCTTGAACCCCTGCATCTCTTGTGAATGAAGAGTGCTCTGCATCCTTCCTCGGGGCCACCAACAGATGCATCCTGCAGCTGCACGCTCTTTCCTGTCTGCACTCAGACCCTTTTGTCTGAAGATGTTGCTACAGCAAAGTTGGGACACGGACTGAATTTAAATGGGGCAGCCTTGAATGAAGCAGTGCCGCTAAGCTGGCAAGAGAAAACAGTTTTCCATGGTCTTATTCTTACTGTGCAATCATTGAATTTAAAAATCAGTGCCTCTGACTTCTTCGACCAGCTCCTCGCAGCCTCGCAGCCTCGCAGCCTTGCAGTCTTGCAGCCTGGCTGGCAGTGTTTCAGAGAAACACATAAAGATGAACTCCAGCTCATCTTATCTTTGTCTGGTGATTTGCTTTTGACATTATTGCTCCATGCTGTCCAAGTTTGTCTTTGCATTTTACTGACTTCAAGTGCAGTGCGACACAACACTGGCTGACATGTGGGATAAACAGCCCCTCTGATGAGTTGCCTTGATTGGATCTCCAGAAGGATGTTTATGACTGAGGGCTATTTCTACTCAGGCCTCCGCCCCAGCTGCCCGC
Source organism: Acanthurus lineatus (assembly GCA_029814665.1). Classification (NCBI taxonomy): domain Eukaryota; kingdom Metazoa; phylum Chordata; class Actinopteri; order Acanthuriformes; family Acanthuridae; genus Acanthurus; species Acanthurus lineatus. The sequence goes on from JAPZDV010000014.1 coordinate 7,496,555, forward strand.
CCGCCCGCCAGACCAGGCCTGCCCAGGCTCAAATCAGTGTGGCTGATGAGCTGAGCTTTTTGTGTCACAGGAACTTCCGTATCAAAGTGTGTGTGTATGCCCACGCATGTGTATGTATGTGTATGTGTGTGTTTGTATGTGTGCCATGGTCTCGTTTTCAGAGGTGACGGGCTGCAAGGTAAGACAGAGGAAGGTTTTCAGTGCTCCACTGTCAGTGAGCGATCTACTGTATGTGCCGCAGCATTAATCATGTTATGTTTCCTTTTTTTCGAGGCTTGTAAAAAAAAAAAAAAGCGAAGCTTCTGTCAGGAAGTGCCAGTTAGCCTCATTTAACAGACGCTGTACAAATAACAACAGCACAGGAGATGAGATATAGGAAGTTCTTGCGTGGATTAGGACAGAATCTGTTGTCAGAGTGTTTTATAGCCTTTGACTGAGCCCCATAGAAACATGCATATTATCATGCATGACTGTGGTGGTTGGTTAAGGAGAACCTACTGATTAAATGTCCTTAAAGTGACAGAGATTGAAAAGGGCTTGCTGTATAAATGCTCTTTACTGGGAGGAATGCACGGACTCAGAGCTCTGTTTTCAGTTCAAATAAGAAGTCAAGGAGACACAGAAGACTTTTCATACTTATAATGTTTCATATTATCCCTAAAATTTATTAGACATGAAGACTGCAGCTATTATTTAATTATTATCATCTAGATCTATTTTGCCTAAAGTCAGACATCACAAATTTGGCTCTGGGAGTTTTACAATCAGTGGACAGCATATGTAGAGCATGTTAGTGGACAACACCCTCTGTCATTTGATCTTTGGGTGCCCAAGTCCTGATATTTTGGTCCAGAGGTGGATGAAAGTTTGGGCTAAATTGGGATGGTAACTAGCAATCACAAAAGTGAAATTACAATATAGAGAAACAGATCTTTTGATTTATCCATTAAAAAATGAAAAATAGCAAAAAATGACCACAAGTTCTCAGAGATCAAAGTCACGTCTTCACATCGACCATTTCACCAAAAGTCCAAAACCCAAAATATGAAATTCACCATATTATCCTTACATTTGAGAAGCTTTAACCAGCAGATTTTGGTGCTTTCGCCTATTAAATTACTTTATTTCCAATTGGTCTTCCGCTCCAGCGTGTTCCTTTGTACAGCTTCTTGTACAGTACAAGAGTCAACTGTGTTGGCTTTGTGCACAGTTTTTCTCTGTGAAAGGGAGCTGAACTTTGGCCATCTGGCTGCCAGATGTGCCACTACTTCCCCCGGTCCCCTCCGTGGAGACTCCAGTTTGATGCACAAAAGTGCCTCCCAACATCTCATAGGAGACAGTACAGGGACGAGGAGGACGCTGTCTGAAAACTCAGACTCTTGAAGATTTTTTTTTTTTTTACCCAGTGCTGAACAGCCGGGCACTTTGAGCTCCCACGAGGGGTGTTTCCCACCAACTGGGGGTGGGCAAGGGGATCCAAAAGAGGAAGATTTCTTTTTTGGATGCTATGCCAAGTTCTCACACTCGTTTGGACCATGGCGGAAAACAAGCAGCAAAGAAAAGGATCTCGAAGTGCAGATCAGTCCTCATCTCACACGTAAGATTCAGATTTTGGCAGACTCTTGCAGTGCGCAGAGTTTTTTGTTGGTTCTCTTGTGGTATTCACAAAAATATGCCAACAGAGATGCTTTTGGTATGTGGTGAAGACCTAAATAGATTCAGGCAGCAGTATTCTTTAAACCTTAAACTTCCTTTTATGGAGCTCTGGTAGAGATTGTGCCTCTTTTTAAACTGCAGTTATTTCTTACCATGTTTCCTAAAATTATACAAACGTTAAAGTAATGCTTTAAAAACATTTTAGACTTTGTATTTGTGTTTTAAACCATGTCAGCAGTTAAAGGAATAATAATAAAAAAAAAAAAAGCGAGATGTTGTTTTCCTCCCTGTTGAGAGCTGGTGAAAAGAGAATCTCCTGACCGAATCAAAAGGTCTCGGAGTACAAGGTTGACCTGCCCACTCAGCTCCAGGCGCAACAAAGAGGAGAGTGGCGGTGACTCACCGGTACTTCTCCCTCCACAAAGCTGCTCTGCACAATGAAGAGTCCACTCTCTTCAGAGCTGGAGATCACACAGAGGCGCTTTGAGCTCAACCCTGCCACAACCCTCAGCTGTGTCACATCAAGTAGATTTTGATGACGGATTAATTCTGGTCTCCACTTTGCTGCTCCAGTTTTACAGTATGTGTATCTGTGACTTTGATTTGGGCGACATACTTCTGCTTTTTTTTGTGTGTTGTTTCATCTTTTATGTGGGAATTGTGTGTGTTTGTCCATATCCCTCTGTTGCTGTGGCTTGTTGAGCAGCTACATGTTAGAAGTGATGTTGAGCAGTGTTATTTCTGCCTGCTAGCTTGTCGGAAGACTCGTTTGTTTATCTGCAGAGCTCCCTGCAAAGCTCACTGTTTATTCAGAGGGGAGGAGGTTTGGTTGAAACCCGTGGCTGACTCGCATGTGGGTCTGAGTGCTCCGTATCACCTTGTATGATTGAAATATAAATACTGTCTCACCCGACTCTAATCTTGTGCCATTATGATTAAATCATAGAGACGTGGAATAAATGATGACTGTAATTCGAGTGCTGAATGAGCCTAAAGGAGGGATTTCAAGAGGAAACCTCTTTAAAAAGACTGAGAAAACCGCTCCTGTCACATGAGTAATATTTAAAGCCTGAAGTGGTTGTTTGTCAGCCACCAAACAAGTTTTATGTTTCATTCTGTTTCATGTCAAAATCTGAATTTATAGTAGGAGTGGTTTCATGGAAATGTGGAGAATAATCTATTATGTTGACAGTTTTTAATCCCAGCAGGTGGATCATACAAATACATGTGTTTAAATGTAAAACCTGTGCATGATTGTGCACCCTGAATGCACAAATGAATAAAAAAATATTACTTGTAAGTCAACATTGAAGTTGTTTGGGGAAAATAATTTAAATACTTTAATGTCCACACTTAGATGAAGAGATTGATATAAAATTAATATAAACATGTCTGCACAACTTTTTCAGTCTTCATTGCTAAGTTAAGCTAACTGGTTGCTAGCTGTAGCTTCTTATGATTAGCCATTTGAGACTGGTAGTTATTGTTTTTTTCTAAATGTGGTAAGGAAGAAAATCAGTGTATCACTCTAAATGTTGAGTTACTGCATTCAAACCCCACAAAGGACTATGGTTGTGTTTACACCTGGCATTAACATGTGACTTGGGTGATCTGGTCACAGGTGGGGAAACACAGGTGTGAGATCTGATCCCTCAGACCCAATTTACAGGTGGTCTTGGACGCAAAGGACCATATTCTTTTATGAGTGTGTACACAAATGTGTCCGTGGCCACACTGACTGACCGCCTACTGAACTGACATCCTGTGCATGGGGTTTAAATAGTCAAATGATTAAAGTTATCACAAATAATCCTCTGGGGATCATGAATGTCTGTATGAAATTTCTTTAAAATCCATCCAACAGTTGAGATATTATTTTGAGAACTGGTCAGCTTACAGAAAAAGGACGTTATATAATATCAGTGACTAATAGTTATTTTCGCTCACTTCAGTGTGGAAGTGTGAAACACATTTACCAAACAGCTTCTCACACTCGAGGTCTGTAAGTGTTGTCGCTCTCCAAATATACTCCCCTTGTCGCCGCTGTGTGTCCTTGTGTTTGCTTCCTGTTTCTGAGTCCGCTGCGATGTCATTCACAGCTGCTTGTGGAGCATGGGTACAACTGCCAGCACCGCGCCACAGCCTGTTTCCGTAGCGTCGCCTCTTGAGAGTGTCCATGGCAACGGGATGGCAGACAGCAGACAGTCTCTGAGCATGAGCCCCTTTCAGACCGTCAGCATCCACAACAACAAGGCCAAGTCCATTATCACCAACAAAGTCGCACCTGTCGTCATCACGTAAGTCCCTCCCCGAATCCGCGTTCTCACAATTGGGTGTTAATCCTCTTTGATCACTGGGGTGACATCCCCCCCAGCAACCCCCCAGCCGAAGTGTTTGCCCCCGTTATCATCTCATTTGTCAATCCCAGCCTTGCAAATAGTAGCTGATAATTGAATTGACCTCTGTTTACCACCCTGACCTGACGTCGTGTTCCTTTTCACAGGTACAATTGCAGACAGGAATTTCAGATTCACGATGACGTCCTCAAGACCAACTACAAAGTCGGTCGGATATCGGACGCTATGCCCGAGCACTACCTGGTGCAGGTACGGATAACAAGCAGGGAAAACCCTTTAAGGTGTTAAAAAAAAAAAAAAAAAGGTGCCGCACTGTTGCAGAAAGACGTGGAATCATCTCACCTGTCTCTAAGCCTCTTTTCACATTCACGTGTCCAAACAGCAGAGTGGCACAGGAACATTGTCATGCGCTGTTTTATGATGTGGGGCGGCCATTGAAAGAGGAATGTTGTCACCCTCACATCAGGGCTTTGATCTGCTCTGTCACCTCTGCTGTGTCTCTGTAGGCATGCAGTGTTTAATCAGTGCCAACACACAGCCTCTGTTTACACGCAGTGTGGTCCAAAGTTTCACCTTCTTACTCCATGTTTTCCTCTCTGTTTTGGCCTTTTATCCAAACTAAACTGATGTGCTTGGTTTTAATTTCTTAACCAGCAACAGTTGCATTTTAAAAAATTTGATATTAATATTTTTTTGAACTATTTAAACTGGGCTAAATGATGTTCATTAATTTTCCTCACAATGGAGCTGTGCTTCAACTGCATAAATGGACAACAGCACATTGGAAATTACAATATTATCTTCACTTAATTTGCAGATATTAACAAATTTTACTGAAGATGAGATGAATGTGGCGCAGATTTGAATGGGTCACAGAATGCGGTGTAACACCAGCGTTATGCTGTGGGGGTGCACTAATCGCAGATTATGATTTAAAAACTTGATGAGGGATTATTTGGCTGTGTGAATCAAAAATTACATAATATTTATGCCAACTTGGGACTTAACTTAAATGGCACCAACTATTGGAACACATCCTGCATCTGTCAGTGATCTGTTTTTGTGTTTATGTAGTTAGGACAAAAAGAGCTAAACTGCAGCATAAATGTCATCATTTCGTTCTCACCACTGCCGATGGAAACTGGAGGAGTATGTCAATATTTTGAGACATTCTGACATGCTTTGTTGAAACATAAATAAAAAGTCTCGAAGAGATGGAGGTGACGGAGCAGACATTCAACCTGTTGACACAACAGAGTAACTAGACTGTGTCAGTTTGTCAACAGAAAGAGGAAGCAAATGAGAAAATCTGAGCTGTTTCCTGATTGTTTTGGTGTTTTTTTTTGATACTAAGACCTCAAAACTTCAATTAAAGAGCAAAACACTTGACTAAAAAGCTTAAAAAAGAGAGTAAGGATACAAGTCGTTGTCAAGCATAAACACCGTGTTCAGATTTATTCAACCACTTCAATGTTGACATATTTGCTCCTCAGAATATACAAATGCTGAAGCTTCTTCAAGTGGAAGCTGGAGAGGCTTCGTGTCACAGTCGCGCTCTGAGATTGACGTCAGATGAAATGTGCATTGCCTTTCAGGGTGAGTACTTCATGGTCCAGGATGTGTACAGCAAAGCAGATGTCCTCAACACCACAAGCAGCTATGGAGCGCCCAACTTCCGCCAAGTCAAGGGCTCCTACCCGCTTTATGGGATGGGTCAGCCTAGCTTGAACGGCTTCAAACAGGTTCTTCAGAGGCTCCAGGCGCAAGGACATGAGGTCACTGTTATTTTCTTATGTATACACGTTTATACAGGCAGGATACACACATGTGAGCTCACATAAATAGCTAATATGCTGGTAGATTTTAGTGCCCTGAACTCTCCCCCCCCTTGTGTTGCAGCTCTGCCTGGCCTGTCTAGCCGTGTTGTCAGTAAATATTTGAGGAGTCAAGTGCTCAGTGGAGGCTGTGGTCGAATTGTAGAACTGAGCAAACAGAGAGCTGTGGTCTTGTGTACCAGTGGAAAATGAATCTCAGCTAGAAACTGACCCTAATTGAAATGAAATTGACAAAATTATACATCAGGCCTCTGTAAAAATCCTTACTCATGCGCTGTATGTATGTCACATGACGGCAGATAGTTTCCAGTTGTTCTTGGAAGTGGTGTAGATGTTAGAGGCCAACAACCATTTACTTTAAAAAGCTATTATTTGATGCCCATCTTGCGAACAGGAGGTCATATTCTTCTGTGTAAGAGAGGAGCCGGTGGTTTTCCTGCACAAGGACGACGACTTTGTGCCGTACACCCCGAGGAGGAAGGAAAACCTACACGAGAACCTTCACGGCCTCGAAAAGGAGGAGCTGGTGGAGGGCCTGGAGCTCACTGTCAGGAAGGAGGTGACTCAGCATCTGCTACATGACAAAGCTGAAGTTTTTTGATGCCATAAAGTTATTAACCACGTTAAAACACTCCCATCTTCCTTCCTCAACAGCTCCACGACTTTGCAAAGCTCAATGAAAACATCTTCTACGTCTACAACGACATCGAGTACTTCAAAGATGAGCCGCAGAAGATCTCCATCACATGTGAGGAGGACATCCACGTGACCGAGGAGGTCTACAAGAGGCCCATGTTCACCATGCCGGCCTACAGGTTGTTTTCGCTGTTCTTTGATTAGCTCTTAGCTCCTCAGCTCACACTTCGCCTTACGTGTGGCTGCCTGCTGTAGAGCATGCAGGCCTGGTTATAAATAGTTGTTGCTTGCTTGTTTGTGCAAAGGCCGCCCTGCTTTTTTGGAAGAAAAAATGGAGGGGGGGGGTGCTGCGTTAAAGCACTACAGATTGCAGCATCCTGTTTGCAATCAGATCAGGAAAGTTGGCTTTATTAAGATGTTGTGAACATTTCCAGGGGAGGAGAAATATATGATTCCCGGAGGAGATCGCTGAGGCCTCGTCTCTGAGTTTAATAGTCAAAATAAAAGCAGCAGGATGTTTTATTGGAGGTATTTTGAAACTGCAGGTGATGATTTTTTATCTCCCCCATCATCCCCTTGTGAGTTGTTGGAGGAAAAGTTTCTATGTTAGATTAGTAAACACAACCTGAAGGAGCTCAGCTGTGTGTTCTGACCTACATAAAGGCAATATTGACACAACACAGACCCAGGTTCAGCTCTGGGTAACAATCTGTTTGTATTGCAGGTACTACAGATTACCACTACCAGTGGAGGGAGCGCCATTGGAAGAAGACTTTGACGCATTTGTGAACGTACTGAGGGTAAGCTCATGTTAAAAATGTCAATGATTTAAAACAGTTTACCAATTAAAAATGACCTTGTTTGGTGATGCTCTTCCTGATGGGACCTTGTTTTGATGTGCCATTAAAGTTATTAATGGCTGGAATATTGGAAAGCATCTGGAGTTTCTCACTGAGGAGGTCATTGTAGCTTTCTCTAATCCACATGTAACCTTTTTTAATTTGTCCTATCAATCACTAATATAGTAAGAAATAAAGTTCTCACTTTATGTCCGCACTTTGGCCATCCGCTCTGTCTGGTTTCCGTCCTGCCCTCCTGCTCACACAGGATGTTCTTTTTGACTCGTTTTGCCCTTTTTTGGACTGACTTGCAGCAGCCGGTCCAGTTCCCTGTGGTAGGGAAAAGTGGCTCCTTTTTTTTTTTATTTTAAAACACTGTTTGGATCAGAGCTGTACTGAGTCGTGCCGCACTCCTTCTTTCACACTTTCCTCTAGCAGTTGTCACTTCACACATTGTCCTCTGAGAGACTTTCCTGTTGAAAGGATTCAGGCACAGCAATCCTTCACTTTTTCCAGTACGATTATAACATCTAAGACGTTCCCTCACTTCTCAATTCTGTGGTTTAAACATTCTTCAGAACCACAGTTTCCTCATCTCAACTAATACATTTCCAAAATGACATGAGGAACCAGTAATATTTACTTGGTGATTTGCAGCTGGAAAGACATTTAGACCTCGAGATTAGAAGAATTGGCTAAGTTCGGCTGAAGTGCTTTGAGCGCTGATTTGACATGTAGGCCACTTTAAATAACTTTTGACCTGCAAACCTGCTCTCATTGGAACAGAATTTTATAATTAGGGCTTATGTTATAATGATGACTTCTTATTACCAACTTAGTCATATAACACAGTTCATCTGAAAGACTTTTCCACCAACATAAAACTGGTTCTGCACCACATCTTGAGCAGTTTGGAGCATTTTGACAAAAAGAAAAAGAAAATTTGTTTGGAACCAAAAAGATTGCTTCCCAACTTGAACCAAAAAATGGGCTTTCATTGGGGAAAGCTGGCTGTTGATGGTGTGTCCTTAAATTAGAATTGTTCCATTCAAAAGTAATTAAAATGCGGGCTGGTTTGTTAGATATCACTGAAGTTCCAAGAGTCCTGAACAAAACCGGGTCAAACATCAGAGCCAGCATGTTTGGAAAAACACCCTGAGAGTTTCTCCTCCTCATGTTCTCTGTTTTCCAGGAGAGCACCAGCTTGTCTCTGGGTCACGATGCGTCGCGGCGACTGCCTGCTCTGCTCTTCAGCTGCCAGGTGGGCGTCGGCCGCACCAACCTCGCCATGATCCTGGGCACGCTGGTCATGAATCGCCTGAAGGGTGATTCACATCCACAGCCTCAGTAAGAACTGGACTTCGAATGCATCCAGAAAATGGAGAATGACACAACATGAAACTTGTTCTAATACAGTGTTATGATGCAGCTTAGAAACTGATCTGTTTTTTTTGACTGAACTTGACCTGATTTTCCTTGTTTTGCAGGACTGAGGAGACAGCAGCTTCAGAGCCGAAGCCTCTGTTCCGGGTCATCCAGTCTCTGATCAACAAGCTGCCTAATGGACAGCAGGTCATGGAGGAGGTAAAGCAGATACCTACACCTACGCAGCGCCTTGTTTAAGATAAGAACATTTGCATTGCATCTGTTGGTCTGAAAAAATCATTCCTAAATTAATCTGCTGCTGACTGTAAATCTGAGATTTTTGGGTGTATGCATGTGCAGGATTTTGTGATGTCACACCTGTTTTGACAATCAAGTGTGGTTAACTGCTACTTACACATTAAATGATGTTTCATGATATTTCATTCCAAAAAATGTCACTGTTTTCAAGTTGGATGACACAGTCCTGAGGTTGATGATGCCTTGTTTTTACCTGACAGGTTGACCAGGCTATCGCCCTGTGTTCAGAAATGCACAACATAAAAGAAGCAATATACGAAAACAAGAGTAAGCTGGAAGGGATCGGAGAAGATTATCAAATTCAGGTAAGTGATGACCCTTTTTTTTTTAAGCTATGATTAAACAGTTATGACAAAACCTAGAATTTCTCCTCAAATACAGCACTGTGTCCTGAAATGATCCTTGATTCTTAAAAGCCTCTACTGCTCACTTCATGTCCAGCTAAGTAAAGCAGAAATGGGACAGAAATCAAAGGATGGTGATGATGCATAAAAAGTCCTCAGCATTCTGGGCCCTTGAGCTGATGGAGGACTTGAGTGTTAGACAACATTTGAGAGCTGAATTTTTTTGCATAATTTTCTCCCCATCTGTCAGGTGATAAAAGGGATCTTCAAGCCACTTGATGCAACTGTTTTATCTCTGAATAAAATCAAAATCCTTTTGATGGCACACCGACTTGTATAAAGGGAAAGAGTGCTTCTTTTATCCTCAAACTCACCTTGAAGGCCTGTTTTTTTGTACTTTGTAACTTGGGTTGAGCTGGTGAGATCTCCTGCATGATGTGTGTAAAGCTTTATCACACTATTTCACAATATCACCAATGAAACAATATGTGTTTGTTTCATAGGGAAGCAGTACCAAAGACTACTTTCTCAACAGAACCATGCAGAGCTTGGAGCGCTACTTCTACTTGATTGTATTTAATGCATACCTTCATGAACAGGTACAGTTTTTTGTCTCTGTGGTAAATTTCTTGACTGATATGAGTAAAAGAAAATAATTATAAGCCTTTTAAATATCTTGAATTGTAACTAAATGTTGTATTTTGCAGTATCCTCTTGCCTTTGTGTCCAACTTCAGCCAGTGGATGTGCTGCCATGCGTGGCTTTACAGGTTACTGGCCTGCATGGACCTGTCAGAGCTGTCAGCCCCGGCCGACCTGGTCACCAGAGGAGCTCGCATCCTGGTGAGGAAGTCAGGCGCACACACAGGAGATGGATGCTGATATTATCGGAACTTAGATAATATTTTTGTCTGTAATACGAAACTGAAACCAAATCTTGCAGGACACAGATGTATCTCCAGTGTGTTTGCATGCAAGTGCTGCAACTAATATTTATACTGATAAATATCTTTTCTATTTGATCTCAAACCTCTCATCCTCTTCACACATGATAACATAAGCTGTAGATGCACTGTAATTACATTCTGAGTAATGTGCGGCTTCATGTGTCTGCACAGGTTGCTGATGAGTGCTTGGCCCCAGATGTGCTCAGCACAGTGAAGGAGATGAAGGCCATCAACTTCAGACGAGTGCCCAAGATGCCAGTTTATGGAGTGGCTCAGCCAACATCAGAGGTGCAGCAGATTCCCTCATATTCCCCTTTTATTTACTCTGTAACAATACTTAATCACATTATTACTCAACATCATCTTGAGGGATTGAAATAGGGATTATTTATTTCATGAACTACCTTTTCTGTCAAGAGAGGATCATTTGTAATATTTAGATCGGGAGAGCTAATACTTGGGATTTTTTAAAGTTTTTTTTGAATAATTTGGAAAAGACTGACCTCGCCTAATAACATTTTATTTCCACTTCACTAATATGCATTTTCACAGTCATGAATATTCACAAAAATACAAATAGACACTGAGGAATGACTCATGGTGATTGGATGGGTTAACATACACCCACCTCAGTGTGCTGCAGCCGGACTTCCAGCTCCTTACCGTCTAAATCTAAACATGCTGTCTGCAGGCTGCCGGAGCTGTTTTGGCCCATTTGACAGATGAGAAGAGGAAGCACAGCCACGTGTTGTGGGTCAACTTGCAGGAGGAGCTGGTGCTGGAAGGGAACAGTCAGATTTTCACACCAAGGGAGCCGTCATGCCTGGACCAGCCTATTTCTATCCCATCATCCGACCCTCAGCTAATAGAGGTAGATAGAAAATGTTTCTTTGCCTTCAAAAGCTTTATAAATTGGTTTAGCTTGACAGAATTGGAAATAAAAGTGCTCTCATGTGTCCTTCTGGCTTGTAGAAACTGGAGACGTCTCTGAAGGAGGAGATCCTGCGAGCTCAGAAGTGGCTTGAGGTGATGCTGGAGCAGGAGAAACAGATGAAGATGTTTAAAAGCTGCCTGACAGTCCAGGAGATTTTCAACCAGCACATAAGCTCTCATCAGGGCCTTGTCTACAAACGCATCCCCCTGCCGGACTGCAGCGCCCCCAGGGAGGAGGTACACATATGAATTTATTCACAAACATGCAGTCAGAAACAGAGGTGCAGAAACAGCTTACAGCTTCCTTTGGTTTTTCTAATTATTATGAAATGACAATTAATAAGACTTGTGCTCCCTCTAGTGGTCAGAAATGTAACCGTCTCACTAACTGTTCTATCATAACCACAATTGCTCTTTAATTTTTGCAAATTCTGTTAAAAACACCTGTGAAAACGTGAAAAGAAGCAATATGATGTTAATTCTTAATATATTGCCTTTTTCTGTGAAATGCATGATATCTCCTCACAAAACATTTATATAAATGAAGATTATGTATAAAATAAAAGGCAAAATTTTGTGAATATTCCTGAATACTTATGTTTGATTGATCTACTTATGACACACTTAAATTTAGGGTGAATAAAGAGTTTCTGTGGTTGATCCTGTGTGCATGTGTGTTAGTACATGAACTCTGTGTGTGTGTGTTCTTGTTCCCAGGACTTTGATAAGCTGCTGGAGGCCATGAAGAGTGCCTTGGCTGAGGACTCTCACTCAGCCTTCGTTTTTAACTGCTCTAACGGCAAAGGCAGGACCACGACGGCCATGGTTGTCGCTGTTTTGACTCTCTGGCACTTTAATGTAAGATGCCTCCTTCTGCATATTTGTAAAAAGTCCAGTGTGTAAGATGTAGCCAGATCTCTGGGCAGAATAATGCGTAATTGGAATAAAATATTCATAAGTTTGCCTTCTTTAGTGCATAATCATCTGAAAATAACAATTGTCATGCTCTGGTTAGATTAGAATGAGCCGTTTATTTTTACAGAGGGAGTGGATCAGCCATGTTACACACTGGAGCCTTAAGCCCATCAGTACTTTAATATAGTTTTATCTAATAGTGAACCTATGTGACTGCTGTGTTTTTCTATCATCCAAACTGACAAAAAAACTGCTGTCTTTCATGTGCAGGGTTTTCCTGAGTTTGCTGATGACGAGATTGTGAGCGTTCCTGATGCCAAGTATACAAAAGGAGAATTTGAGGTAGGTACACTTAAAAAAAAAGCCTTATACAAAGAGAAGAAACTCATGTAAGCATGAGATAACTAGTCGCTGTCCATTTTCAGAATCACACTGAAATGCAAACTACAGATCTCAAAAGTTTTGTTATATTGACTTGACTTTATTTAGTTGATAAAGTCAACAGAAAAAAATTGTCAGCTACTTTGGCTAAACACCATTTCAGTTATTTTTAAGCAAAAAATATTGTTTTTGACTGAAGACGTCATCTGTGACATTCAAAAATTATACAGGACAATTAAACTGTTTTTTGACATTTTATGTGCAAAATGATTAATTAGTTGCAGAAATAGTCATTAGCTGCTGCTCCACAAGGTTTGCTCCTTTTTAGTCCCATCTGTTGTTTAGCTTCAGGTTCAGTTCCCATCATGCAGTGTGCTCTGCTTCCCTTCAGCACATACAGTATGAGGGTGGTAGTCAAAGTGGATTCTTGTTTTCATTTAAATTATTTACATATTTCATTTTTATCTGCGACTCAAAACACACATAACAAGTCTGCATCTCGTCACTTGAGTCAAAAGAAGGATTTTGTGGAATTTTCTGGGAAGTGGATGCTAAGGAGCTAACAGTGTGTTGAGATCAGTAAAAAGGCTCTTTGACAGTAAACAGATCAAGTCAATACATTTACATCTGTGTTGTCGTGTTGCTGCGTTGCATTTACTGCACCAGAGGTCGTCTGGCAATTGAAATACCATAACAGCTGCTGTAATCTTTTAACCCTTCAATTCTCTGGTGAGCTTTCAAGTAGGTGGCACTTAATCATTAGGTTGTTCAACTTGAGCGTTTGCTGACGGTGGAAACATAAAAAAAATTCACCTTTTGTGCACATTTTCCTCAAACTGGCCCCAGACTAGAGAGTAGTCAGGCAAATTCTGGATCTGATTCAAAATTCTCTTTTTTCATGTAAATTAGAGAACTAATGTTAGCAAAAATACACTCCTAACTACTTTTTACTTTTAAGTAGTTACATCAAGTCCAGTCCACTGGGTTGCAGATTACAACTGACTGAATTTCCTTCTTCTCACTCTCACATTTTAAATTATATAGGAGAACCTGTTCCAAAAAAAAGGCTTAAGACTCCCTCTAAAACTGTGTTTTGGTTGTTCATTCTGGGCTATTGTAGGAACATGGTGCTTTAGCATTTATAGAAGATAATTAACTTCCTTTGTAGATGTGAAAGGCTCATTTTAACAGAACAAAATCACAAAGTTTCTTAATCCTAGGTAATTATATACTAAGGAAAACATGGGGATGTAGCCGTATTCTGCCAATAGATCCCTTTAAATCCTGCAAATTGAACCTTTAACAACCTTTTGTATTTCATAAAAAGATCTTTAGCTGTCAGATGAAAATAGTCAATATGCCCTCTTCTGAAAGAGTAATAAAGGTTGAGGTAAAAAGAACATCGAAATAGCATGTCATTGCAGTACTTGAGAAAATGTACTTAGTCCAACATTATTTGTACCACAATGCCTGCCACACAAGTGTGTATTAGAGGGATACACTGCAGCCCTCTTTAGCTTTCTAAGCTGCAGGCTCTGCGTCTGTGATTGAAAGCTTTGGCCAAACAAAGGCAGAGGCCAGAGCTTCTCCCCTCGGCTCTGAAGAAAAAAGAAAAGAAAAAAAAGAGCTGCTGGCTGTATTTTTCTTGATTCAGAGTTGTGACAATGAATCAGCGGTTGGAACCTGCTGGTCGTGTTTCTCAGCTCTGTAAACATGAACACAGAAGAGAGGCCGCGCTCTGCAGGGACACAATACGGCGTGCCAGTCACAGCGGCGCTGCCATCAGAGTTTCTGGGATACACAAAGTGGTCGCCACGGAAACCTTGTCTGCCTGCGATTCAGCCTTTGAAGGATGTGTGATGTTGCCTTCCCACTTGCCTTATCTGCCAAAATAGGTGTTGCTATGGCTGTGAGGTCCAAAATATTATGTAATGGAGGAACTGATGTGATGGTTAGTCAGCGATCTCCTGGTGTGATGCAGAAATGTGATATAATGTCAGATTATCAGTGCCTCGGCGTTTAAAACATATTGAGAAAATATGATCTTTGTGGCTTAACTCTGAGACTTTTTTTGCAATAAAAAAGAGAAGTTTTATGCAGCTTGACACAGATTGCGTGTTTTTTTTTCCTGAGGACAGTGGCCAGGCTGCATGCTGCTTCTCTGACACACACACTGAATAAGAAAACGGGGTTTTGCCTGCAGGCTTGTTCTGTTCTCTGATCCTGTTCTTTTTCCTCTGCCTCTCTGCCTCCTGCTCTCTTCTTATTATTGTTATCGCTGTTATCGTTGCTATCTGAAGTAAACCAGCTGCTCAGGGGCCACCAACAAGGCTCACTTGCAGCTGACTGCCACATGGGGCTGATGGAAACATTCCCCCTTCACAGCAAAACACTGTAAATGATCATGCTGACACACTCACACTGTGTTTCAGCAGGGTCAGGACTGACAGGCAGTCATCTTCTCATTCACATGGTCACATGTTTGACAGTTTGCCTGGTTGTTTTAATACATTTTCATGATATTTGGAATGAATATTAATGGTCCAAAAGTATATTTTTTACATAGCTTGATGATGCCAGATGCTGCTGCTGTTTCAAATCAAGGCAACTTTATTTACACTGCACATTTTGTACATTCTTAATCCTTCATTGATCTCTTGTAGCCTTCACAAAGTGGTTTCTAGTCCCTCCGGGTTCTTGTAAACATAACAACAAGAGAAGGTATGAATAGAAATCGTGCTGTTTTAACAATTTCAATCAATTTTTTAGCTTCTAAACTAATTCAGTAAAGATCTTACACTTGGAAAACACATTATTTAGGTAACATATAACCATGTTTGTGAAGGCAGATATACGGAGTATCAATGTTTGCTGATTTTTGCAGTTTTGTCACAGCTTTTGAAATATTCTTGACACTTCTGTGGGTAAAAGTTCCCTGTAAAACAAACGCCTGTTGTTGCAGGTCGTGATGCAGCTGGTGCGTCTGCTGCCGGACGGCCACAGGATGAAGAGGGAGGTGGACATGGCCCTGGACTCTGTCAGCGAGACCATGACCCCCATGCACTACCATCTGAGAGAGATCATCATCTCCACGTACAGACAGGTACAACACATCACATCATTGTCTGTTTTATCTGGTCATTTAAAATATGACATTTACCTTTAGTAGACTTTAATAAACGGGTTAAAATTCCACATCATGAGAGTTATGAAAAAAGAAGGTTAAAAAACTAGAAATGTTTGTGTGCTCTGGTATTTTTGTCTTTGTGAGAACTAGTTTTATTTAAGACCTTGTAAGTGGGGCATTTGGCTACTTTTCACTTTGTCAAAGGGTTGATTTGAGGGCTGGGAATTTGAGTTGGTTTTTTTGGGTTAAGGTCATGGTTGAGATAAGAGTCAGACAAGCAATATATCCCTGAGAGACTTTGCGAAGAATTCAAATACAAATGTAACCAGTTAAAAGAAAGAAAACAGTCCAGATGAATAAATGTCTTGAATATGTTGTAAATTTAGAAACAACAGTTGTATTTAAAAGCTTCGTCACACATTCATCTGTTTGTCCTGGATGATGTCTGAATTGTTAAAAAAAAATGACTTATGTTTCTCTCAAGAGGGTAAATCAAATCAGACAAATACTGTATCCTCTTCAAGATGAGGCATAAATTAGCACTTGTCAAGGATCCAAAATGCAATTTCAGATGAGTCCCATAGATGGCGTCAGGAACTTATTTAGGTGTGTGTAGCAGCTGCAGCTTGGATCCCAGAGACATGAATGAGAGAGATCCAGTGCTCTGTAAGCAGGAGCTGCAGAGCGTGGAAAATGATTGTGCTGCAACATAACTTAGCTTTTAAAACTCAATCCCTTTGGGTCCAACTGGGAAGAAGGGAGAGGAAAGGAGGCAGGGAAATAAATGATTACCTGTGGGATTTGAAGGCTTGACCTCTGGAAGTTTTATTTAGCAGGGCTTCTGCGCAAAGCACAAGGGCACACTTGTGTTGTCTGTGGTCCAAGTAGTATTAAATATCATATCAGCCGCTTTGTTTGCTACTTGCATTGGATTTCTTTTAATGTCAAGTCCACTGATCAGCTGAGTTTTTAGGTTTTGCTTTATTGAAAATGCTCTAACCACAAGGAGGGAATGCAGATAAGGAGAAACAGATGAGTTAAAGGAGATACTGTTAATCCATCCAAAAAAGCTGCATCTGCATCTCTGCAAGATAATATGGACATTCTGTGTGATAATTAAAGCCAAACAGAACAAAGTCAGCTTATAGTGGGGGTTTCAAAGACCTATCTAAGGTCTCTCCTGATGCTGGGGCCTTGTGAAGGACCACGGCTCTGTTTTTGCCATTTGTAATGCAGACTGTAATCATTGTGCCTCTGTGCACCGTCAGCCATTCTCAGCGCGCTGGAGGCACCCGGTCCTGTCTCCGCCGTATCAATGGGCCTCATTGTCCTAGGAACCTTGTCTTTCGCCTATATTCTCTCTCCATCTGTCACTTTCTGATGCCAGGCTCCAGGAGTAGGCTCGCTGTCTCCTCGCTTCCAAATAGTAATTTTCACCAAAAGTAACAAACAGTAACAAAAGCTTCCTATATTTATTTTGCATTTATTTCGTGTTCAACACATTAAAAGGAAAATGTGCTAAATTCACCCAGTTTCAGAGCTCTGAAGGATATTTTTTTTGGTTAAAAAATGGTTTCATTTTTGTTGTTGTGCCATCTGTCCCATTAGTAATGATGAAATTTGA
Organism: Acanthurus lineatus; assembly: GCA_029814665.1. Classification (NCBI taxonomy): domain Eukaryota; kingdom Metazoa; phylum Chordata; class Actinopteri; order Acanthuriformes; family Acanthuridae; genus Acanthurus; species Acanthurus lineatus. The sequence goes on from JAPZDV010000014.1 coordinate 7,513,831, forward strand.
GCCTGTGGGGTTTTGGACCATTAGTGGGGTTTTTGAACACTAGTGGGGCTTCACATGAATGTTTTTATGAGTAAACCCCTGTGACACATTTCTGCCACCAGGCTCATGCTGCGTTGTTGGTCAGCAGTTGGCGTCTGCTTTGTATCATAGCAATGCATCATTATAGGCGGTGAAGAAGAAAAAGACAGCAAGCCAGCTAACATGACTGTGCACAGCGCATGATTTGAAACATTAAAAACCTTTGCAAATCTCAAATAAGAACAAAAACCGCCTCATTTTAATTTGTTGGACCTCAAGATACATACACAAGTGTTAGTGAGAAATGCTAGACATGGGCATAACTTCTGTTTTGGCTGTAAGAAAATCTACAAGGCAACTTTTAAATGTTGATATCTGAATGCAAAAGGAGAAGAAACACGAGTGGTCAACGAGCAATTAAGTTTTAAGTAAATTCTCAATTAACTGATTAAATTTGGAAGAGAAAATAAAGGTAAACAATAGCATGACTACCCAAACTAAGTGTCGTAAACAGTCATTTAAGTTTATAGATTGACTTCATGGTTCAATTTAGACTTTATAAAAAGTTTAACTGCCATCTTCACCCACCAGTTTAGTCGCCCACAGTTTTCTCTTTTCCCTGATCAATCTCCTTTTGAGCAATTTTTTCTGTGTCTCCAGATTTTCACAATTACTGAATTATTAAAAATGTTTTCAGAACCAGTAGAAAAGGTGACCAAAACTACAGAAATCTGACCTAAATCATAGTAAATCCAAATGATCTTTTCACCCTGCTGTAGCAGACCTCAGGTTGGCACTATGGTCTCCTTTCAGCCCGTCTCTTCCTGCCTGAACCAGCAGGCCAGGTGATAAACAGTGCCAGATGTTGCTCGAACCTGGCAGGCAGCAGCAGCAGCAGCAGCAGCAGCAGCAGCAGCAGAGGAGGAGAGAGTGGAGGGGGGAGAAAAAAGGGGGGCAGAAGAGGGGAAAAAATTTCACCCCCACTCTGTCTGTCTCTCTCTCTCTCTCTCTCTCTCCCACTCTTCTCACCCCTCCAGTTCACCCTCCCCCACTTTGACAGTGGTTGGAAAATGTGTCTTTGATAGAGAAAAAAATATATATATTTACACTGGGACCTGACCATCCGCCAGCTCCCAGAAAAAAGGCCTGGGAAGGGGGTCAATGGAGGTGGGTGAGTCTTTAAGGGCCTTTAAATCCCCTTTTGCCGACCAGGCGTGAGCTCGCATTGCAGATGTGTCCTCCAACATCAGGGCCAGCTAAGTGGAGAAGGTTTGTTTCTGTCCTCCTTCTCCTCCTCCTGCACAAGAACCAGCTGCAGGGGCATTTCTGTCCACCATCAACTCAGTTTGAGAAAACAGATCACTTCAAGCAGTCTATGCTCACTTATGTTTGCTTTGATATCGTCCCATTTTTTGTGTGTCAACAGGTGTGTTTATATTTAGTAACACACAGGCTGAATTTATAGGTTATTATAAATGATTTGGAGGTGAGAGAATCTGACTTTTTTTTGCTCATGCACCAAAAATCTTCTTACCACTGTTGCAGCCTTCTCTAATTTCTTATCTGGACATCCCATTTTTATAAATTCTATTTACATACTATAATTCTATGTCTGTTTAGTACATCTGTTAGCTTGTGCATGTCTATTGTTCCCTTGAGATCATCAGGCAGGGGACTGCATAGCCTTGACTGATTTATCCTGCCCAGGACATCACAGAGCATGTGCAGAAAACATGATCATTGAAGATCGCTGGCTTCCACCGAGTCCATAGAGAGGGTTCAAAAGAAAGCAAAGGGAGTTGGAGTTGCAGAAATGGAGATTTTCAAATCTGAAGATCTCAGAAACCCAACTCCTGCTCCTGTTTGTTGGGTGTTTCAGTGATTTTTCTGTTACTTTTCTTTTTAAAAATTTAAAGCTCTTTTCACCAAGATGGTAAGAATACTGAAACCCAAAGCAAGACTGAATGAGCTTCAAGCCATGCTCTGTGTGTGTGTGTGTGTGTGTGTGTCCAAAGAAAGGCCCTCATGGTTTGGACGGGGCAGTGGAAAAATATTTTCAGAAAGGGGAGAATGCTGCGAGCAGGTTTTTCTCGAGGAAAGGTAGTGGACGTCTTTAGTGGAGAAGAAGGGGGAGGAATCAGGGCTAAAAGCTCCTTGTTTGTGAAGACGGAGGGGACCACCACAGCACTGACAGCCAGATAAATTTTACAGAAAAAGAAATGCAAGGGATTAGAATGAAGGAAAAAGAGAGAGCGATGCAGTGGAAAACTGAGAAGCTGTCACGGTGTAAGGTTAATGAGCCACACTGTTCACTTTGGACTTGGTATTTTTTTTTGCAGGTTTTTCACTTTAATCTTAGCTGTTTTTTAATACAACTTTGGCTTAAGGGTCTTTGTGTTAAGATCTTTTCTCAATTAGATTGACCACTTATCAGAAGTGGGCCAATTACAAGGTGGAGTTGGTAACAGCCAAAGGAAATATTGGCTGGAAAATGATCCCACCTGAATCAGAGGCGGATTCTTCGTCCTCCTGCCCAAAGTGCGCAACGACCCGCCGCTCCTGAAAAAAGGCTCTTATTTAGATCCAGCAGTGTGGGAGGGGAGCTAAGTGGGAGAGCCAGAGGTGGTTGTTTTTATTCATAATTTCCAGCCTCCCACGTGCCAATGCCAATAGCAGTATTTGCTGTGGTTGTCTACAAAATTGCTTATTTTGACCAAAGTCCACCGGAGCAGGTGCAACCAGCGGAGCTGTTTGGACATCACCTCTCTGTGCACCATTAGTTCAGAGAGAAGGGAGTTGTAAATGTGTGTGTGCGCATGTGTGTTTGTGTGTATGTGTGTGTGGCGCTACACAT